>OZ025264.1:11500430-11590391 GCA_964019135.1 Arenicola marina
CTGTTTGATTTGGGTTTACATCACTTTGTAAAGTCTAGGAATAACGGAATATAGTTACTCGATCGGGCGTATCGCGAACAGATAGTCAAAAACTGCAATTTGGATCAAACTTCGGTCTCAGATGGGCACAGGTGGGGGTGGGGTAGGGGGTCACAGTGAGTAAGGCCATGGGGTCTATGGGGGTGGGGTAGGGGGTCACAGTGAGTCAGGCCATGGGGTCTATGGGGTGGGGTAGGGGGTCACAGTGAGTCAGGCCATGGGGTCTATGGGGGTGGGGTAGGGGGTCACAGTGAGTCAGGCCATGGGGTCTATGGGGGTGAGGTAGGGGGTCACAGTGAGTCAGGCCATGGGGTCTATGGGGGTGAGGCAGACCATGGCGTCTATGGGGGTGGGGTAGGGGTTCACAGTGAGTAAGGCCATGGGGTCTATGGGGGTGGGGTAGGGGGTCACAGTGAGTCAGGCCATGGGGTCTATGGGGGTGGGGTAGGGGGTCACAGTGAGTCAGGCCATGGGGTCTATGGGGGTGGGGTAGGGGGTCACAGTGAGTCAGGCCATGGGGTCTATGGGGTGGGGTAGGGGGTCACAGTGAGTCAGGCCATGGGGTCTATGGGGGTGGGGTAGGGGGTCACAGTGAGTCAGGCCATGGGGTCTATGGGGTGGGGTAGGAGGTCACAGTCAGCCTTGCTAAGAACCTTAACGACCACGCAGGGCAATCATAATCAGACAACGACACAACACGATATCGCACTCAATTGAATCATTATGTCATCTAAGCTCCGACAGAGTGGGAGGGGGTGTGAGGCGGGAGGTGGGGGGCGGGGGGGGGGGGTGGCAGACCAGTCTCCAGGTGAGCAGGGGTAAGTGAGGTAAGTGTAAAGGTACTTGCGGAGGGCGGTGAGAAGGCTAGCGGTAATAAGGGGTAGGGGTATGGTGAGAGTGAGGTGGAGTGTGTGGGTGTGTGGGGTGTGGGTTGGGGGGGGATGGGAGGTGGGGTAGATGGAGTAGAGGGGTAGCGGGGTAGCGGGGTAGAGGGGTAGAGGGGGTAGAGGGGGTAGAGGGGTAGCGGGGTTGTACGGGAAATGACGGGTTAGAGACACGACGAGCTCGACAACACATTAATTGACCGGCAATTAATATAGTACGGATTATCCACCGCGCCACAATTACCTGGCATGCTAAGTACCGTAATCATGTCAGCAGTAGCCCAG
This sequence comes from Arenicola marina, assembly GCA_964019135.1. NCBI lineage: Eukaryota > Metazoa > Annelida > Polychaeta > Arenicolidae > Arenicola > Arenicola marina. Next base: position 11,501,639 of record OZ025264.1, read on the forward strand.
GGCACTCGGGGGGTAACATTGGCACTAACCACCTTACCGTCTACTCTGCCCCTTCCTCACCCCCCTCCCCCCCTGTTTGTCTCGCATCAGCCGCCCCACATACATCCCTTTTTTGCCCTATCCACTTCACGTGCATTGATCAAACATTAAAACAAAAGGACACTACGAGGGCCAGCGTAGGCATGGAGACAGTACTGATACCCCCCCCCCCCCTCCTCCCTCCTTCCCTCCTCCAGCCCAGCGTTCGGGCCCCGCCGCACACGTAGGCCTACCTAACTGGGCGATAATTAAGGCAATTGAGGCGTCGCAATATAAGTACTTGTTAGTGGCAATCACAAAGGAATTCGCGGGCATTTGTAAAAATGTAGACCATGGTTAGGGGGGGGGGGGGCAGAGCGGCCCAACATTGCGAATATAAATGATTATCTTTTATTGGCAGCCATGGCAGCGAATAATTGTTTATGTGTATATTAATTAAAGTTGCTTATATAGTAATTTTCGACATTGGCGAAACCTTCTTGACATGTTATCTGAAGGTTAACTCTATACGAATTAGATATGTCCAGTGAGCCTGATATTTATACACCATTTATTCAGTGGGCGGAGTATATGTTAAAACCGTTATGGTTTATAATGAAGCCGCCCCTCCCCCACCCCCTCCCCCGCTTTCACCTTTATACAAAATCTTATACACGGAGGGATCTCCCCTGGGATCTACGTCTCCTACCAAACCCTCCACCAAGCGACCCTACCTGAGGTCACGTGATGGACAATTCTTCGTGACAGACCAGTTGAAGGTGCTATGTGGTGGTGGGGGAGGTGGCGGTGGGGGGTGAGGATTGGTGTGGGGGAAGTGGCGGTGGGGGGGTGAGGATTGTGGTTGGGGTTTGGGTGGGGAGAATTATCGTGCCGCCATTTCACCGGCAATGAATTTCCAACATTCGTGAATAGACTACTTAGCAGATATCAATAACCTCCCATAAGAAACTGTCTCTCTATAATTGCTCTGCTCATAAATACTGCATCTGGAAAAAAGTCCACGATAGTTTCAAGCAATTTAATTAAGGCAAGTCATATTACACTCCTTCTGAATCTTCTCATCAATTGAACCAGGAAACTGGGGTGAAACTCGCCAAGATGTTATCGGATTTAGGGATTAACATCAAATGGACTGGTGTAAAAAAGTACATGAACAATTATCAGGCATGCACCATTAGAAGCTAAGCAGGGGTGGGGAATTCATATTTTTGTGCCGGCAAAAGCATTTCTTTGTCACACCTTTAATATATGACATTAAGTCGTTAGAATCTTGTGTCATTCGAGATATCGGACTTCGAGACAATTTCAACCGTATGAAACCAGTTCAATATGCAACTGCAGTTGTAAGCGTGAGTAGCGCCCAACCAACCCATCTGTTGCGTGGGGCCACCTGCAGACACGGGCCCCACCCCTCGGGCCCCACCCACCCACCCTCCTGACCCTACCCACGCGGGTTGTCATGAAGATGATCAGCTCCATATCTTATCCATGCATCTTACATTTATCTCTATCCGCGCCGCTGGTGGGAGGATTCCAGGGAAACTCGTGAGGCAGCGAAAAAAATAAAAGGCGGCTTCAAACTGCGGGATCGGTGTTAATGCGTTATGAAGTACGCACCTCTCACAGCATCATAAATAATGCCCCCCCCCCCCTTCCCCATTCCCTACCTCGGGCTGCTTCCTCGAGAGATTATCGCTGACAAGCCCTATGAACCAGTCTCCACCACCAGGTGGGGCTGTCAGATAGGCTTCGTTACCCTCCATGAAGCCTATAAGAAGCTCGGAGTGTCAGCGGCTTCGGTTTGAGGGGTGGGCGGCGGGGGTGGGGGTGGCGTGGGTATTAAGGGCAGACAGCAGGCGGTCTGGACAGTGGTTGGTTGGCTGTCGGTTCGCGGTATGACCACTTTCACCGCCATCATCTGACATAGATACTGCAATTTAAAAAGTTGTTTTCCTTACATGCTGATATTACGCACCAGAAATAGCGGACAAAATAGGAAAAGGTATACAGACGCCGACGCGTCGAGACAAGGACCCAAACGAAGCTCAACATTTAGAAGCAAAGAAAGCTAAGATTACTTCGAGCATTCGGGGATAGACTATAGAGAGATCGCGGTGCCGCCTTTCTCAAACAAGTATATATTGGTCGTAACGAAAATTCACCGTTAGGAGAGGTTAATCACTGTCGGATACAGTGGTGTATGTTACAGCGTCATGGATGGGAAGAGGGGGGGGGGGAGGCATCAGCACATCGACCCCCACCCCCAGCGTTATAAAGAAGAAATAACACTGAATATAATCGGTAGATATTTCACCGTTGTATTTAATGATGGCGGAGGTCACAATTATACAGCGTGACTAATGCGAAGACGTGCACAATGCAATATCCTATATCACAACAACATACATACATCCGGTCGGGGTAGACATTCACCCATAATGCATCAAATCGCGGAAACAAAAGTGGGGGTCAAATATGAAAAATCGGGTGGAGAAGGCGGGGGGGGCGTAATTTATCAAATAGCGGAACCAACAGTGTGGGGCCAAGTATGAGAAATCGGGCAGGGGGGGGGGGGATGTCGGTTTGAAAACAGTTAAACGTTTACATATACCTTCAGATCAATGCTTATTTCCGTGAACCGGAACTATTTTTCACGTAAACGTCCGCGGTAATGAGGCACCAAACGCTTCCACATTACAAACACAATGAGAGGTTAAGTCGAACTCGAGGTAAGGACAGTGTAACTAAGTGCAACGCACATCAACACAGACTTTGCGAGACTGGAGTCTTTATATCAGAAACGATTATGACAAGTAAAACCATCAAAAGCATGCAATCCCAAAAATGGTTATACAAAAATAAAGAAGTTACACATTTCCCATCCCATATCATGGAGGTAATACTTTGGTACTCTTGTTCAGTATTCGCTTGCATTTAAACACACATTTTCGCGTGTTCGAATACAGTTACTTGCTAGGGGAAGTATTTGCATTTGAATACATTGTCAAACTGTTTGTATTCACACTCCAATACTGCATCAACAATTCAACCTCGACTGGTATTATGTTCCCGGTCAGGAGCGACCCCCAGCCAAGGGCAAGCTCCCCCCCCCCCACCCCCCTCCCCCCGGGTAGTCCCGCCCTTCGCCCTACTGCTAACAGAAGTCATGACATCAACATACGATGAAGGCACAAAAGCTGCACTGTTCAGCAAGGCAAGACGTTATCCAAGCCATTGTATGATCACAAATGGGAACTACACGACACATACTGGCTTTAGAAATTCACTGACAAACGAGGCGATAAGGAATTAAAATACTGCATATAGATGTATATCCATATAAATCCCAAACACTGTGACGTATTGTGTAGCATTATTGCAATAAAACAAAATGCCGTTTTTTATATTAATAATAAATACAGATAAAATGTTATTTTTACTTGGTGTTTTGATAGTGACATAATGTCTGGACCTTCAGGCAGATACGGGTTCTTCTCATTGCATTCAGTGGAATAGAAAACATACACACCAAAAACCTCATTTCATATATATAATGCATTATATATCATAATATGGACATTATGTAAATGTACTTAAATTCCAAAGGTGACGGGCTATGACGTCACAAAGACGCGCCCAGCCGCCGTGCAAACATCCTGGTTCTGCCACGAGAATATCGCGAGAACATACGTAACGCATCCGAGCGATAATACGTGAGGCATGGTGACAGCTAACCTACTACATCTCTTTGACGATTTCCACGTTCAGTATATACGCATTGTGGAACTCACCGAGTGTGTGTATTGGTCCGTGTGAGTGGGAGCAACTGTTTCTGAATAGAATACACACCGTATACCATTTCTAACGTCTGATAACACGAAAGAGAGCTATATATAGATAGCCAATCGGCTGTGATGGAGGCACGCGACAGACGGGTGACGACTGCAGCACGTGGCCCTTATTATGACGTCACAATGGCGGTAACGCGGGAAACTCACAGGGGCGCTTAACTTGCAGGTATTGATCTGGGGATCATTTCACTAAGATTTCGTAACTTTTGATCGTAAAATTTAAAAATTGGATTGCTGGCCCGAAGAGAAATGAAATTTGTTGAATTCATCATAAATATATGGCGAACATAATTTTGAATAATACTCGGGGAAAACAAAGTGCACGAAGACAGCTGCACCCCAATAATCGCAGTATAAAGCTTATTTCAGTCGCTCGTAAAATTACGATCCGTCGTTAAATTAGCATGTAGAAGATAGGGTTACGAGCTCGTAACTCTTAGTGAAATGATCCCCTGGTAGCAGCGGAAGACACGTGACGACGATATTATACACGGGGGACATCATTCTCGATACACTGCGACGACATGACGACACGGCGACACGACGAGACGCCCACATGTCACAGTATTATTTCATCACAATAATAACAATTGATCACACACTGGCTGACGGAACACGCTCATATTCATGAACACAAAACCAATCACAAATAAAATATCGCTCCGATATTCCTTTAGCCACACCGTTCGGCTTATTCAGGCATAGATGACACGCACAAAGTCATTGCATACAACAGTACTTAAACCAATGGTCAGGTGATGAACTGTATTAGATCTATCTAGTTTGTAAATTGTACCTTGTGACATCATGAAAACAATGATGACGTCATGAAAACACCAATTGATGACGTCCTAAAAACACCAATTGATGACGTCATGAAAACACCAATTGATGAGGTCATGAAAACAATAATGACGTCATAATGTGAAAGGCGACTGCGCCTTCAATAAGGCATTCAATACTAGAATGGAAGTCTACATCCGCCTGACTGTGACTACTACTCCAGGAGGTGTAGTTAGGCTTGTAGTGGTCGCGAGATGGTAACAGTATTCCAGCTATGTTCGTAATTTTTCCTGCCAGGTCATCACTTGCCAATTACCAACAAAGCATGTCTCAGAGCAGGAGGAAGAAAACAAAATGGCAGCACAAGGACCACCAGCAGAGAAAATCCATGTAGACGAGCGGAAGTATCAACGATTACATTCTGTATATCAATACAATGATTATCACTTGAATGTCGCACTAAGAATCAGTATCCAATCAAAACGGTCGTTAATGGAATCGCGTTGACCAATCACAATACGCGTAACAAGGATGGCCTTCAGCTCCGTGTTGTGTTCATAACGCAAATGAGTATTTTTCAAGACAGATTTAAGCTTCCCCTTCCATGGTAAACCACAACAGTATCGATAACAATATTCATATCCATAAAGGTTTTCTCACCTGGATATGTCTGGGCTTAAAATTATCGATAATATTCATGGGTAAAATCCACATAGACGCAGCAGCGTCCAGAGCAGAGCATCGCACACACAACATCACTGATGTCCATAAAGGAAGGAAGAGTCAGAAATCCCCCGCGACTCTCAAAAATCATCGTCTCTTTTTCTACTCTTCTCCATTTTCTCCGTACTTCCGGCGACTATGCCGGCGTGAAATCTCGGTGCGTACGAGATGTCGTGGCGATTTTACACCGCGCGGCGTTATTCCTCACGTGACGCCACCATTCATGACGTCAGACGCCGCGACGATGGTTGCCCGGGGCAACCAGTTTATCCTTGACAGCCATAGCAGATCACTTGCGGCGAAACGCTGCGAGAAGAGGGAGACGATTTTAGTTCTCACGAAAATCTACTACAAATTTACTAGACATGATATGGCCATACCCAATAACGCCGTTCACATAAGCTATACCATTGTATACTTTAGACAGTATGTATAGAGCTAGAAATGTCGCTGAAACAGCAACCAGCAAAGACCCAATCAGCAATTACTAACCGACGACAGGAAGTAGTCAATATTATCTCTGTGACAATTCCACAGCTTTGGAGATCACCTTATTTATGTCAGTTGTCGGATAATTCTGAAAAGACAAAAAATATGTTGTACCAATCCGTTCGTCGAGATGTTTCTTGCGACACTGGTTCGAAAGAAACACCACATACAAGAACATTGTAACCCTCCATCCCGCCTTGTAGACAAAATATTATTTTTATTATCAAATGCTATTTAGTCTAACGCATGATTGGCCTGGGATCCTGGACCGAATACATAATGCTTCGTTTTGTCCATCAAGTTGCTGCTGACGCCCTCACGATTTGAGGTGATCATTATTGAATGGCGCAACCAGTAGATGGCAGCACTGTATGATGCGTCTTACGGAATGTAAATTATCTCAATTCGAGAGTCAGACGCTGGAATTTGACGCCAGCAGGGATAACACGATAGCTACGTAGGGATTAGGCATACGGCGGCCTCTGTCTGCGTCAGTTTGCTGTATGTAACTAAAGAAATCCCACTGGCTTTGCGACAGCTGCGATACAGCCGGAACAATGTGAGACTGGCGGAGACGGGCCACGGCAGTCCTCACATCGAGGCCCTCTTGTTAGGACTGTTGATCGGGATCTTATTATGACGTCACGTATGGAGCCGGCGTTCGTCGTTTGACGGTATTTGTTCGTTCGCTGTGATAGGGTTACCTGATGGCGGAGTCACACACAGTCTAAACCAGAGCTCGGCGGATCCGGCGCAAATCGGGGCCGGCGCGACCGCTCAGTGGGCTAGAGCGCTCGCATTGAGTGCTCTGGCCACCCGGGAGCCTAACGCCACGTGGATCAGTGGTTCGAGCCCTGCTGTGGCCATGTCTGTGTGGTCGCAGGATAAAGATCCCTTGTCTTTCTTCGTAAGGAGTAGAGGGTTACCCCCGGGCACATGGTTCCACTCTCCCTTGCTTCTCCCATTGACGCGTTATGACCAAAAGTGGCTAAAGCGTCCTGAATAACCAACCAACCAACCTGCGCCAATCCGCAATCTCAAAATTAAAGCATCGGTTTCTACTTATTATTTCGATTCACAGTTTATAATCCCACCGTACCGGTATCCGGCTTACCAAGGCTCCCCCTTCTTTTTTTTTACCGTAAGTTGTTATATTTATAACTGCTCACATATATACTAAGATAAATAAAGTAGTTTCCTCTATGTCAAAACCGATAAAGAACGTTTTATCATTCCAGATATAGAACTGTTCTTCTAGCCATTCGCACCATTATTCACTTTACAATTGCTGCTCAAGGGGGCAAGATTTCCACCTGATATTTATAGTAGCTAGAAGCAACTTAACAGTGCACAAAAGGTTTTTCCCGTTCTATTTTCCGCGTCACAAAACGCATACATGAAATGTAGCTGTGTGACGTTGACTTCAAATGTCATTAGGTCGAACAAAAAAATGCGAAACTGGTCTAATAGCTCCTCCCCGCACGGCCCATGTTCTTACTTCTACACTTCCGTCCCCTCAGATAAAAATATTATCTGTTCCACCCCCCCCCCCCCCCCACCCCCTCCATGCAACGCGACGACCCTGTCCCATTCACCTCCCTCCCTCCCTCCCTCCCTTTTCGCACTCTCCCTTTCCTCCCCGCTCTCTCCCTCCCTCTCCTCCCTCCCTCACAGCCCCTCCCCCTCCCTCTCACCCCCTTACCCTCGCCAGCCGCCTCCCCTCGGAGATGTAGCCAACGGCCAGCGCCCCTAGCGGCGGTCGGAGGCCGTACTTGAGATTCAACAACCGTCATTGTGTCTGGGGACTGGCCGTCTCTAACGTCGTTATGCGCGAAGATCCCGTCGATCCATTGACAACCCCCACCCCCACCCCCACCCCACCCCCACCGCCAACCCCATCCCTACACCCCCACTCCCACATCCTATGCCCGTACAGATCCGGCTCCCACCCCCATCCCAACCCCACATCCACCCACACCCCACTCCACCCCTCCTCCCTCCCTCCCTCTCTCTACCGCCCAAACGGGTCTGTAGCTACTGGGAGCGGGACGAAATCAGGAAGAGGCAAGCAATCGAATTAGGCCCTCGAGTCGGCGCCCCGGCCCTGGCCATATTTGTGACGTTTCATCCGGGACATTTGCAAGTCAACAGTCATTTTACGCCAAGCTTGGGATGACCTTATTAATAAGGGCGCATGCGCTCCCCAATCAGGGTCCGGCGCCGGGAGAAGACCTCCCACGGTGACGACAGCGAGGGCCGGGGGGGGGGAGGGGAGGGGGAGGGGGGAGGGGGGGGGGGAGAGGGGTGCAAGCGGGGGAGGGGGGGAAGAGGGAGAAGAGGCAAGGGGGGGGGGGTGGGAGGAGGGGAAGGGGGAGGTGGAGAAACGCCTAGATGGAAGGGTGTGGGTGGGTTGGGGGTTAGGGGTGGGATGGGGTAGCGGTGACGACAACAGCAGTTGGGGGGTGGGGTACGTCGCAACAGGGCAAGACCAGGATGGGACGGACAGAATAGCGGATGCTGTAGCTAAGCGGGCGGTTGACCTGCACCAGTGGGAACACAGGTACAGGTCGGTCAAATCACGATACTGAAAATATTTTATTGCGGCGGCATTCTGCATTGGTAAGAAGGACAGAGCTTGAGGCAGATACCATACTCCATGACAATTCGCCCAATATTTCAATGGACAGTGAGATAGGAGCTGACATCGTTTGAAGAATCGCTCGCTTCTAAACCCTTGAGCCGCAAGAAAGGAATGCGAAATATAACATGGAAAGTACAATTTTGGTCGCCGGTTCACATCCGTGTCCTTCAGATATATTTTGGCTGACGTCACATAAGATTTGTTTATATATAGCAACTGAGCCTCATGGGTCAACGCCAACGATGGAAGACATACCAACCTAAAGTTAGGTAATCATGCAAACAAAAAAGGTTAAGAAAAATTGAATGTTGGCAGCGGTGCAAGGGAAGCGCAGAGACGGGCGAAAAGTAAAGAGGTGCTTGCCAGCCGGGGAGGGGAGGGGGGGGGGGGGTGAAGGGGGTGAATGGGGGTGTCAAGGGAGTGCTCGGCACAGCTTGGTGTCATTCACAGTCGCCACGCGGGTCAATAAATGACAAGGGAGAGATGATCGGTCAGAAAGCCACAGAGTACTCCGCGCCCACCCCCCTCCTCCTCTCGCCCTCCCCTTCCTCAACTCTCCCCCTCCTCCTCTCGCCCTCCCCTTCCTCAACTCTCCCCCTCCCGCCCCTCCAACCTCTTTCCTCTCGCTCTCCCCTGCCTCGACTCCTGCCCACCCACCTCCTCTCACCCTCCCCTTCGACCACTCCCGCCTAACCCCCCCCCCCCCCCCGCGACTCCCGTTGCACCCCCTCCTTACAGCCACTCGAGCGGTCTCCCTCTTACGGCCTACTTGGGTAGCTACTATCCTCACCCAAAACCCTATAATTTGACCTCTTCGCTCAGATGTAAGAGTTCTTTTTACGTCCTCACAATTCCTACAATGCCAACACCGGGAAGTGAAGAGCCACCCTGCTCACCCCCCCCCTCCCCTGCACTCATTCTCCCTCCCCCCCTCACCCCCGATGTCTCCTGTTATCCACTCTAAAACCAACGTACAGGCGAGTATCTCTTCCCCGCCATCCCATATCCCTTCCCCGCCATCCCATATCCCTTCCCCGCCATCCCATATCCCTTCCCCGCCATCCCATATCCCTTCCCCGCCATCCCATATCCCTTCCCCGCTATCCTATATCCCTTCTCCGCCATCCCATATCCCTTCCCCGCCATCCCATATCCCTTCCCCGCCATCCCATATCCCTTCCCCGCCATCCCATATCCCTTCCCTGCCATCCCATATCCCTTCCCCGCCATCCCATATCCATCCTATATCCCTTCCCCGCCATCCTATATCCCTTCCCCGCCATCCCATATCCCTTCCCCGCCATCCCATATCCCTTCCCCGCCATCCCATATCCCTTCCCCGCCATCCCATATCCATCCCATATCCCTTCCCCGCCATCCCATATCCCTTCCCCGCCATCCCATATCCCTTCCCCGCCATCCCATATCCCTTCCCCGCTATCCTATATCCCTTCTCCGCCATCCCATATCCCTTCCCCGCCATCCCATATCCCTTCCCCGCCATCCCATATCCCTTCCCCGCCATCCCATATCCCTTTCCCGCCATCCCATATCCATCCTATATCCCTTCCCCGCCATCCTATATCCCTTCCCCGCCATCCCATATCCCTTCCCCGCCATCCCATATCCCTTCCCCGCCATCCCATATCCCTTCCCCGCCATCCCATATCCCTTCCCCGCCATCCCATATCCCATCCCCGCCATCCCATATCCCTTCCCCGCCATTCCATATCCCTTCCCCGCCATCCCATATCCCTTCCCCGCCATCCCATATCCCTTCCCCGCCATCCCATATCCATCCTATATCCCTTCCCCGCCATCCTATATCCCTTCCCCGCCATCCCATATCCCTTCCCCGCCATCCCATATCCCTTCCCCGCCATCCCGTATCCCTTCCCCGCCATCCCATATCCCTTCCCCGCCATCCCATATCCCTTCCCCGCCATCCCATATCCCTTCCCCGCCATCCCATATCCCTTCCCCGCCATCCCATATCCCTTCCCCGCCATCCCATATCCATCCCATATCCCTTCCCCGCCATCCCATATCCCTTCCCCGCCATCCCATATCCCTTCCCCGCCATCCCATATCCATCCCATATCCCTTCCCCGCCATCCCATATCCCTTCCCCGCCATCCCATATCCATCCCATATCCCTTCCCCGCCATCCCATATCCCTTCCCCGCCATCCCATATCCCTTCCCCGCCATCCCATATCCATCCCATATCCCTTCCCCGCCATCCCATATCCATCTCATATCCCTTCCCCGCCATCCCATATCCATCCTATATCCCTTCCCCGCTATCCTATATCCCTTCCCCGCCATCCCATATCCCTTCCCCGCCATCCCATATCCCTTCCCCGCCATCCCATATCCCTTCCCCGCCATCCCATATCCCTTCCCTGCCATCCCATATCCCTTCCCCGCCATCCCATATCCATCCTATATCCCTTCCCCGCCATCCTATATCCCTTCCCCGCCATCCCATATCCCTTCCCCGCCATCCCATATCCCTTCCCCGCCATCCCATATCCCTTCCCCGCCATCCCATATCCATCCCATATCCCTTCCCCGCCATCCCATATCCATCCCATATCCCTTCCCCGCCATCCTATATCCCTTCCCCGCCATCCCATATCCATCCCATATCCCTTCCCCGCCATCCCATATCCCTTCCCCGCCATCCCATATCCATCCCATATCCCTTCCCCGCCATCCCATATCCCTTCCCCGCTATCCTATATCCCTTCCCCGCCATCCCATATCCCTTCCCCGCCATCCCATATCCCTTCCCCGCCATCCCATATCCCTTCCCCGCCATCCCATATCCCTTCCCTGCCATCCCATATCCCTTCCCCGCCATCCCATATCCATCCTATATCCCTTCCCCGCCATCCTATATCCCTTCCCCGCCATCCCATATCCCTTCCTCGCCATCCCATATCCCTTCCCCGCCATCCCATATCCCATCCCCGCCATCCCATATCCCTTCCCCGCCATTCCATATCCCTTCCCCGCCATCCCATATCCCTTCCCCGCCATCCCATATCCCTTCCCCGCCATCCCATATCCATCCTATATCCCTTCCCCGCCATCCTATATCCCTTCCCCGCCATCCCATATCCCTTCCCCGCCATCCCATATCCCTTCCCCGCCATCCCATATCCCTTCCCCGCCATCCCATATCCCTTCCCTGCCATCCCATATCCCTTCCCCGCCATCCCATATCCATCCTATATCCCTTCCCCGCCATCCTATACCTCTTCCCCGCCATCCCATATCCCTTCCCCGCCATCCCATATCCCTTCCCCGCCATCCCATATCCCTTCCCCACCATCCCATATCCCTTCCCCGCCATCCCATATCCCTTCCCCGCCATCTCATATCCCTTCCCTGCCATCCCATATCCCTTCCCCGCCATCCCGTATCCCTTCCCTGCCATCCCATATCCCTTCCCCGCCATCCCATATCCCTTCCCCGCCATCCTATATCCCTTCACGGCCATCCCATTTCCCTTCCCTGCCATCCCATATCCCTTCCCCGCCATCCCATATCCCTTCCCCGCCATCCCATATCCCTTCCCCGCCATCCCATATCCCTTCCCCGCCATCTCATATCCCTTCCCCGCCATCCCATATCCCTTCCCCGCCATCCCATATCCCTTCCCCGCCATCCCATATCCCTTCCCCGCCATCCCATATCCCTTCCCTTCCTTCCTCCCGTTCTCTTACTCCCCCTACTCCCCTCTCCTCCCCTCCCCATATCCTCCCCTTCATCCACTCTTTTCACACACACACACACACACACACACACAGACAAGCCCACTGCCTCACCCTGAGCACCCGCCCCCGCCCCCGCCCCCGCCCCCACCCCCCTCCCCGGCCATATCTGCCCATCACCACTGAATGACGGGTAATGACAGTTCTCCTTGTCAAGCGAGGTGCCAATTTTCCCCACGGGGATTTGTCGGGAAACGGGAGCGGGGGGAGGCGGCGGGGAGTGGGGGGGGGGGGGGGGGGTGGTGGCATAAGAAGACAAGGCAGACAGAAAAAGGGGAGAGAAGAAAGAGGAGAGAAGGAGAACAACAGGCCTCACAATACCGCAAGACGAGAAAACAGCAAGGGCAACACAGCCAGCCCTGGCGGTGAAAGTGAGTTCTACTCCAAGCGTGGCGGGGGACGAGGGAGATGGGGGGGGGGGGGGGGGGGAGGTTACCGACATCATTGTACATAAACAGCTTTCCAAATATGAAAAAACTTGTTTGTCATACATGCTTCTATGAACTAAAGCCAATGCAAACATCTCGTAACAATAATAAGTCTAATGACATTCTGACAAATTTGAGCCTTAATTATCAGATTACAATAGTTATTACCGAATCGGATCTCCACGTGTGTTGGTCGGTTTTAGGACATTGCGAAGGTCATATCGCGTCAATGGGAATGATGCAAGAGTCAGGGAGAGTTTTACAGGTCTTGTATCCGAAGTACATGGGCAAACCTCAGGTTTCAAGGATGTTTCCAAACGCAACGATGCTTTACATTAAGCAATGATTCTCAGCAGTGGTACAACAATGGGTGGGCCCCGATGTCCCCGAGCTTGCGAACATTATGGGACATCCGAAAAGTAATTAATTTAAATGAAATATTGCGTAGCCTTTATGCTATTTTAATTCAAGGAAACCCCTAAATAATTAATTATACAATAGTTTTTGATACTTCTAACGTTCTAACGTGCATTGCTGCATGATCATGTATCACCATGGCCAACCCGTTCCTGTATGGTTTAAAGCTCCCGATTCTGGAAGAGAAACGCCTCATACCCAGCTGTCTATACATATTTACAATGCGTCCCCATGTTCCCTCACAGCTAATTGAAATGCGTGATTTGAAATTTTTGTGCGACAAATGACGCAGGATACGTATCTTTCAGAACCGCCGATTAAGTGGCCAATATAGGTGAGACTCGTGAGAAAAAACCGATGTTAAAATCTCAGGAGGTTGATAACACTCCATTGAGGTGCGAACAATGTGCAATCAACCCTCAAGAAAAGCAGGAATAGTTCAGATCGTGGCACAATACAAACTTACAGGCTGAAAGCGTCGTTAAAGTTGCATGTCGAGTTCTTTTCCGCCAAAACTAAGCCTAGGCGAAATTTATATCAAAATTTGCAGAAAACTCGATTGTTTCATTCTATAAATTCAGAAACCTGATAAACATCGCCGTTTCGGCTGTGGTGTGGCAGACGTGTCTTTCCCGGGACACCACAGAACTCGGTCGCGGCACTGCTACTTATACCAAAGCATCGCGAAGCACACAAGCTGATGACGTTTACCACTAAAATGAAAACTTGTGGTAAATTAATATCACGGACAAGGCTAAGAGACACTATTTGGCAGTCTGGTATGGGTGGAGTATAGATAAAAGAAGTCTTGTATGATTCAAGGACTGATTCTTATATGTATTTTGACCTCATTAGTTTTGGCGGGAAAGAGCTCCACATGCAACTTTAAACCGCAATCAGAAAGCAGACCAAGCCAACGGGATACGATGAATGCGGCAACCTCTGCCAGTCTTAAAGTGTCTTCAGGAATGCCAGACGTGAGTAACATGTGAGCTATGTCCGACACAAAAATAGCAATCAATCAATGGGTGGAAGATATTCTGTGGCAGAGCCCACGAAATGATAACATGATAAAGAGTCATACGTGAGCTATGCTGAAACATTGTTTCGTCTGTTTATCTATGGAAGAACGACCCATGAACCCACTCTCACCTGGACCAGTTTCATACTTGAGGGAAAGTCGCCCTTGAGCAAGTCATCGCGTATCAGTCTGAAAAAGAGACAGGAAAGACTGGTGAATTTGACATGTATAAAACCTCACAGGCACTTGGAGTGGAGACCATCATTGCCAGACAAACCATGGCAGTAAGGGGACGCGGACATGACACGAGAGACACTGGTGAACATGCATTATGTACTGGAAGACATGGAATGAAATGAATTGGTCTTTTAGGCCTTTTCTGGGGTCACAATGGCTAAATTGGGCCAAGGAATCTCCCGGGTCGATGTACGATACAGGGATTCGAACCCAGGACTATTGATCTAGGGTCTAGTGTGCTAATCACTACACCAGGAAGGATTTGAACCTACGACCTATTGATCTGCGGTCTAGTGCGCTAATCACTACACCAGTTAGCTGTTACCGTGAGGTGTAGTGTGCTTGCTCCGGCGGAAAGTGAGCGCATAGCAAATGGCGCCATCTGGCGAATACCATTGCAAACACCCCCGCCACTTGGTTTCGACCCGCCACTTTACCTTCCACCCGGTGGCAATGGAGTTGGCATCGTATTTAAACGTAAATCAAAACGTCTATCATCGGTGGACTATATTTCGTCCGAGTGTCTGGTGATCAGAAGCTTCAGGTACAAATCGCTTTCACTTTTTTTAATGCTGACACTGATTCAATGCATGTATCCATTCCAACGGCTATAATGTTTACATATATAGAGTGTACACAGCCAACGGGTCTCGTACTTGATAGAGTTACCAGCCCCACTCGCCTAATCAGTTGATCATATC
The DNA here is from genome assembly GCA_964019135.1 of Arenicola marina. Taxonomy (NCBI): domain Eukaryota; kingdom Metazoa; phylum Annelida; class Polychaeta; family Arenicolidae; genus Arenicola; species Arenicola marina. Next base: position 11,516,750 of record OZ025264.1, read on the forward strand.
AATATTAAGATCGCTATTACGTAGTAATGTCTAATAACTACGCCATCAAGGCTCTAGCGAGCGCCTTGGCAACTAGAGACCATGATCTGGGTACAGACAATAAAACGGCAACGCTACCTCTGTAGAGACTGTTCGGTCATTCAACCATTCACAATAAAGTATGCATGAATGAACACATTTTTTCGTAATAAATTAATGTCGTTCGGGTCGCCTTTCTGCACCAGATATGGTGAACGTACGTATCGCCCGTGAAAGGCCAACCATACAATGACATTCAGCTTTAAGTACGTTAATAAACGCGAGTATGGAGGGTGTTGGGCAGCAATGTGGAATCCCGGGAAGCAGTTGTAACCCGTGAGAGACGATTAGAACACAGAGAAGTCCGACTGGACTATCAGACTGACACATCAGCAGCATAATCTGTCTGTGACATGACATTGGGGCGCAACAGACACAGATATACTCACATCTCCATGGCGCAACAAACACAAATGCACTTACTTATCAGCATAGGGCAGCAGACAGACATACATCAGCATGCAACAGACGCAAATAGACTCACATATTCAAGGCGCAACAGACAGATATACTCACATGAACATGGTGCAACAAACCCAGATATACTCACATCAGCATGGCGCAACATACACAGATATACTCACATCAGCATGGCGCAACAGACAGATATATTCACATCAGCATGGCGCAACACAGATATATTTACATCAGCATGGGGCAACACAGATATACTCACATCAACATGGCGCAACAGACAGATATACTCACATCAGCAAGGCGCAACAGACCCAGATATACTCACATCAACATGGCGCAACAGACAGATATACTCACATCAGCATGGCGCAACAGACAGATATACTCACATCAACATGGCGCAGCAGACACAGATGAGGAAGTCAAACCTCTTCTCGTCCGCCAGAAGCGAATCCCATACCCGTATCAAATCTGAAGACAAGAAACCGTCCGTCAAACAGAGATATTCAATGAAATGGTGACAGCTCGTCGCACCGCTGCCAATCAAATGAGAATTTTGTTGTCGCACATTGCATTCACGGTCGACAGCCATCGCCCTATGTCCGCAACCCCATCCGCCTACTTGATTGATGATGTAGTCACGGCAACACACTATTCAAAAGAAGGGCGGTTGCCGCCCAGCTGCATATATCTAGCTTGCGACCTCCCCACCATCCACTGTACGCCGCAGGCGGACTGATCGTTCAAGGGTTACAGCAATTCTGAGAAATCCGTTCTCGAAAAGTGATGATGGAGGTGTAGAGTAGAGACAGAGTAGAGACAGAGATTACAGCAATTCTGAGAAATCCTTTCTCGAAAAGTGATGATGGGGGGTGTAGAGTAGAGACAGAGATTACAGCAATTCTGATAAATCCTTTCTCGAAAAGTGATGATGGGGGTGTAGAGTAGAGACAGAGTTGAGACAGAGATTACAGCAATTCTGAGAAATCCTTTCTCGAAAAGTGATGATGGGGGGTGTAGAGTAGAGACAGAGTAGAGACAGAGATTACAGCAATTCTGAGAAATCCTTTCTCGAAAAGTGATGATGGGGGGTGTAGAGTAGAGACAGAGTTGAGACAGAGATTACAGCAATTCTGAGAAATCCTTTCTCGAAAAGTGATGATGGGGGGTGTAGAGTAGAGACAGAGATTACAGCAAGTCTGAGAAATCCTTTCTCGAAAAGTGATGATGGGGGTGTGTATAGTAGAGACAGAGTAGAGACAGAGATTACAGCAATTCTGAGAAATCCTTTCTCGAAAAGTGATGATGGGGGGTGTAGAGTAGAGACAGAGTAGAGACAGAGATTACAGCAATTCTGATAAATCCTTTCTCGAAAAGTGATGATGGAGGTGTAGAGTAGAGACAGAGTAGAGACAGAGAGTACAGCAATTCTGAGAAATCCTTTCTCGAAAAGTGATGATGGGGGGTGTAGAGTAGAGACAGAGATTACAGCAATTCTGATAAATCCTTTCTCGAAAAGTGATGATGGGGGTGTAGAGTAGAGACAGAGTTGAGACAGAGATTACAGCAATTCTGAGAAATCCTTTCTCGAAAAGTGATGATGGGGGGTGTAGAGTAGAGACAGAGTAGAGACAGAGATTACAGCAATTCTGATAAATCCTTTCTCGAAAAGTGATGATGGGGGTGTAGAGTAGAGACAGAGTAGAGACAGAGATTACAGCAATTCTGAGAAATCCTTTCCCGAAGAGTGACGATGGGGGTGTGTATAGTAGAGACAGAGTAGAGACAGAGATTATAGCAATTCTGGGAAATCCTCTCTCGAAAAGTGATGATGGAAGTGTAGAGTAGAGACAGAGTAGAGACAGAGATTACAGCAATTCTGAGAAGACCTTTCTCGAAAAGTGATGATGGGGGGTGTAGAGTAGAGACAGAGTAGAGACAGAGATTACAGCAATTCTGATAAATCCTTTCTCGAAAAGTGATGATGGGGGTGTAGAGTAGAGACAGAGTAGAGACAGAGATTACAGCAATTCTAAGAAATCCTTTCCCGAAGAGTGACGATGGGGGTGTAGAGTAGAGACAGAGTAGAGACAGAGATTATAGCAATTCTGGGAAATCCTTTCTCGAAAAGTGATGATGGGGGTGAAGAGTAGAGACAGAGTAGAGACAGAGATTACAGCAATTCTGAGAAATCCTTTCTCGAAAAGTTATGATGGGGGTGTAGAGTAGAGACGGAGTATGGAGACAGAGATGGTGGCCTTAGAGTTTACTGTATAAAACATACCCCAGATGCAGTTGCCAAAGAATCGAACCCATAACCGGTTAGCCTGTGGCTTGGCCAGCATACCAAGCACTAATGGCCGCCGTCAGAGGCAGGGAATGCCTGTCATAACGCGATCACAGAGGTCGCAGATGCAGGGAAGGCTCGTCATAACGCGACACATGGCGGGTTCACACAGCCTGATCACAACACCATCACAAAGGATAGCACCCGATTATGCAACCTGCATCCGTATCTGATGGGTGCAGGTCCGGGTAGTTTATCCCTTTGCGTTACGCGCATGGGCGAATTGGACACATTATGATGACCCGTATCATGAAATACGTGCAGAGAACGCCCGGCTCTATTACACGCTTGGAGAATTGTTGGAGTACACCCCACAGCTCTGGCGTCCATGACACATATAGATCGGTATTGTAGGCCGTTTTTGTGCGTACCAGGGTTAAAAGATTACGCCGAGAAACCTCCCTGAACGCGATGAAGGATGAGTAGAGGACCCATGCCCCAGATTGGGAACACGAAGGATGTCTTTATTCCCAGGTCCCGATGAATTAAAAGAAATCGACGCAAACAAATAAAGGGCGGATACATAATACTAAATTGACGATCCATGATTATTTAATATTAATATTTCCTGTTCCCGATTAATAAAAATGCTTGATCACGGCGATCGGCTAATACCTTATTCCCAGTTCACGGTGAAATGAAAAGCCCAATCCCGAGCAACGGAAATCCCCCCCCCCCCACCTCCCACACACATACAAGGTAGCTGGAACTCCTGCGACAGCAGCAGCGTGAGCCATCGGAAGGCGTAGTACTGCCCCCCCCCACCTCCCACACACATACCAGGCAGCTGGAACTCCTGCCACAGCAGCAGCGTGAGCCATCGAAAGGCGTAGTACTGGACCCCCCCCCCTCCCACACACATACCAGGCAGCTGGAACTCCTGCGACAGCAGCAGCGTGAGCCATCGGAAGGCGTAGTACTGGACCCCCCCCCCCCTCTCACACACATACCAGGCAGCTGGAACTCCTGTGACAGCAGCAGCGTGAGCCATCGAAAGGCGTAGTACTGCCCCCCCCCCACCTCCCACACACATACCAGGCAGCTGGAACTCCTGCGACAGCAGCAGCGTGAGCCATCGGAAGGCGTAGTACTGGCCCCCCCCCACTCCCACACACATACCAGGCAGCTGGAACTCCTGCGACAGCAGCAGCGTGAGCCATCGGAAGGCGTAGTACTGGGCCCCCCCCCCCCTCCCACACACATACCAGGCAGCTGGAACTCCTGCGACAGCAGCAGCGTGAGCCATCAGAAGGCGTAGTACTGGACCCCCCCCCCCCTCCCACACACATACCAGGCAGCTGGAACTCCTGTGACAGCAGCAGCGTGAGCCATCGGAAGGCGTAGTACTGACCCCCCCCCCCTCCCACACACATACCAGGCAGCTGGAACTCCTGCGACAGCAGCAGCGTGAGCCATCGGAAGGCGTAGTACTGGGCCCCCCCCCCCCTCCCACACACATACCAGGCAGCTGGAACTCCTGCGACAGCAGCAGCGTGAGCCATCAGAAGGCGTAGTACTGGACCCCCCCCCCTCCCACACACATACCAGGCAGCTGGAACTCCTGTGACAGCAGCAGCGTGAGCCATCGGAAGGCGTAGTACTGACCCCCCCCCCCTCCCACACACATACCAGGCAGCTGGAACTCCTGCGACAGCAGCAGCGTGAGCCATCGGAAGGCGTAGTACTGGGCCCCCCCCCCCCTCCCGCACACATACCAGGCAGCTGGAACTCCTGTGACAGCAGCAGCGTGAGCCATCGGAAGGCGTAGTACTGGACCCCCCCCCCCCTCCCACACACATACCAGGCAGCTGGAACTCCTGCGACAGCAGCAGCGTGAGCCATCGAAAGGCGTAGTACTGGACCCCCCCCCCCCCTCCCGCACACATACCAGGCAGCTGGAACTCCTGCCACAGCAGCAGCGTGAGCCATCGGAAGGCGTAGTACTGGGCCCCCCCCCCCTCCCACACACATACCAGGCAGCTGGAACTCCTGCGACAGCAGCAGCGTGAGCCATCGGAAGGCGTAGTACTGGACCCCCCCCCCCTCCCACACACATACCAGGCAGCTGGAACTCCTGCGACAGCAGCAGCGTGAGCCATCGGAAGGCGTAGTACTGGACCCCCCCGCCTCCCACACACATACCAGGCAGCTGGAACTCCTGCGACAGCAGCAGCGTGAGCCATCGGAAGGCGTAGTACTGGGCCCCCCCCCTCCCACACACATACCAGGCAGCTGGAACTCCTGCGACAGCAGCAGCGTGAGCCATCGGAAGGCGTAGTACTGGACCCCCCCCCCTCCCACACACATACCAGGCAGCTGGAACTCCTGCGACAGCAGCAGCGTGAGCCATCGGAAGGCGTAGTACTGCCCCCCCCCCCCTCCCACACACATACCAGGTAGCTGGAACTCCTGCGACAGCAGCAGCGTGAGCCATCGAAAGGCGTAGTACTGGGCCCCCCCCCCCCCCTCCCACACACATACCAGGCAGCTGGAACTCCTGCGACAGCAGCAGCGTGAGCCATCGGAAGGCGTAGTACTGCCCCCCCCCCCCTCCCACACACATACCAGGCAGCTGGAACTCCTGCGACAGCAGCAGCGTGAGCCATCGGAAGGCGTAGTACTGGACCCCCCCCCCCCTCCCACACACATACCAGGCAGCTGGAACTCCTGCGACAGCAGCAGCGTGAGCCATCGGAAGGCGTAGTACTGGGGCCGTATCTCCTGTTGCTCCAGCTTCAGCCACAAGGTCGTGTCCTGCTCCTTGATCATCCCAGTCAACCGCGTCATCAGCATCCCTGTCGCCATAGCAACGGTTGCCATATTAACGGTGGCGACGACAGATTCGGCGTACGTGTTCCAAAAAAAATTACAAATTGTAACGGCGAAGAAAAATATGTTGGTAAGCTTATTATACTTCATAATTCACGCCTAATAACAGAATTTTTTTGCTGTTTAATGCGGCTTTTGGGCACTTAAGAGTTAAAGTGAGCCACAGAACCATTCGGGACGACGAAAGACGAAACACACCCCAGATTAGGTGCAAAGGCCTGGATTCGAACCCAGGACCTATTGATCTGCGGTTTAGTGCGCTAACCACTGGACCTACAATTTAGTAATACTATCTTTCATATTTCAGGCCTAATTTAGTTCACCATCGAGATGACTGATGCGGTGACTCTCTTTGTTGACTATATTATCGCCCGCCAGTACAAACCAATGCCATGCGCGGAGTCGTCCAGATGTTTGATAAAATTGTCTCGTATTTCTGACATCAGTTGGGTGAAGCACCAAAAGGAATCGGCCTCTGCATTGACTGTTAGGAAATAAACAGGAAGCCGTGGATTTCATGAAACAGTCGCGGTTATACGGAGACTGGTTCTACTGTTTGTACAGGTTCCACTAGTTTTACAGGCTGTACTGAAACAGGTTATAATGCGTGTGCAGATTATACTGAATGTACAATCTACTGTTTGTACAGATTCTACTGTTTGTATATTTTACTGTTTGTACAATCTACTGCTTGTACAGATTCTACTGTTTGTACAATCTACTGCTTGTACAGATTCTACTGTTTGTACAATCTACTGCTTGTACAGATTCTACTGTTTGTACAATCTACTGCTTGTACAGATTCTACTGTTTGTACAATCTACTGCTTGTACAGATTCCACTGCTTATACAGGTTCTACTGCTGATACAGACACTTCTGTTTTTACAAACCCTACTGTTAGTACAGGTAATACTGTTAGTACAGGTAATACTGTTAGTATATATTCTACTGTTAGTACAAATTCTACTGCTTGTATAGGTTATGTACAGTGTTTGTGAAAGTTATAATGCTTGTACATGTTCTACTGTACGTCCCCATTGCTGTGTCGCGGGGCTGGTTTCACTGTACCTTGGCAGTCTGGTTGCGGGTCCGTGGCCATCGTGTAGTACAGTGGACCCAGAATCTCATTCATACCCTCGACACAAGAAATAAACCAGAGACATATTGTACAAATATGCATAGTTATTCACAGTAACACAGTTACCGCATAGTGAGGTCTCATCGACAGAGAAATGCAAAAAGATGTCAAATAAAAGAGTTTATTACATATTATATAACACGGTGTCAGATAACGAGTTTTGACTATATATATATATGTATTTATTAGCATATTACGGTTTTCCCGATTAATGTAATAATGAATAATTGCGAGTTAAATTATTATATTTAAATAATTCAACTTATCAACGTGAATAGGGCATGCAAGTGAATCTCATTCTATGTGTGCTATACCTCACGAGATCATATTTTGGAGACAACGATTTTATATACGACGTTAATTTTTTTAACTCGCTCCCTGCTTGATGAATCAGAAAGCTGTCATTCTAGTCACGATTTGGGACGTGGAACCAGGCAAACGCAAGCGCGGTGGGCAGAAAAGGGTGGGTCTCTTCTGGACCTGTATGCAACTTAAAGTGAACCGCCAGGCTGGCCTCTAACGCTACTTTACCGATTCATATAATACCCAACTGTCTATCCTCCAAATTACAGAATTTTTCGTCCTGTCTCTAGCTCACAATAAAATTTAGAAGTGACCGCCGGGCACGATTTCGCCGCCTACCCAGGCGGCAGCCCTTTTTGGAGGTGTGTCCGCGATTGACCAATCAGGAGGCGATACTCTAATTTATTCAAACCGGAAATTGCGCCTATTGTGTGAGCAAAACAAGAGCGCGTGATCATCGCTAATATAAAGAGCTGCAATTCTAACTCCAATCATGGCATTGTTGTGGAGTCTATCGTCGCAAGACGTATATCAGTTTGTCTGGATGGTACATTTCCATTAAACAGTAAGATCATGTTCTCCTGCGCGGCTTGGAACTGCCGCTGTTCATCTGTAAATCGCGGCCCTGATCTCTCTCCCCGCGAGTGATAACATAAGGCGGTGCCACATGAATAGTCACAGTACGCGTCACTGCTCCCGGCAAAATGGCACTCTGCTTGACATTGCTGGGGGCGGGTTGCCTTAATTTTTTTCTCCTTACCAGTCGGCGGAAACGAAGCGTTAACACTCGCCAATTTAACTTTAAGATGTAAACTTTCGGTGCCGATCGCGATTAAATTAGGTTGGACACCCGCTTTAAATAAGCACATGTTAACTATCTAGTTACAATATATTGTGGAAGACACTTTGAAATTGTATTTTTCCGTATCAATAACTGCGTTCAGTAAACTTGGCGCAGTGCAGCCTGCTGGACACCCGATTTTTGCTCTCGCCTGACAGTGTTGCCGACGGCCGAATAACAGATGACAAGCGGAAAAAAACATAATTAGCGGAAATGGAGAAACCGCTTTTGTTTTCGACAGATCGAATTATCTCGTTCATAGTAGGTAATTCATTAACACATATCCAATGTTTGTTGGCATCATACTACTGACGCACATGGATGATTTAGATATGATTTAGCCAATTGAGCTCAACAATTCTTGTTAGATCTATTTTGGCCGTGACTGATTTTATTAATTTTGTCCAAATCGAGATATCAGTCATCAAGGCTTTGAAAAATTATAACTAACCATTACTTAAATAAAGCTTTGAATAGAAATAACACTTATAAAAATAAAAACATTCTTTTATTATATTAACTTAAATATTCTACGGGCTTTATATAAATCCTCACTCATGTTCTTTGTATTTAGCTAATACTTGATATCAAATAATTTGAACGTACACTTTTGTCTGAGATCTATTACACATAAAAAAAGATCTAAGCTTATGATAAATAAATATTTATGGTACATATTTTTTATCTATGATTAATTCTGTTTCAAATTGTCAATTTTTTAGTTTCTTTATAATCTTGTAGTTTTTTGCAAGTAAACAGTCAAGGGACCATACAAATAAAACATTGCAAAATATGTAAATATGAATTAGACAAGAGTACAAGTACGTAGTTGCAAAGGTCAACTAAATATATGAAAAAAAGAAAAAGAAACAGACTACATAAAACCATAGAAAAGAAACAGACTACATAAAACCATAGAAAAGAGCATTATTCAACTAAAATTTATGATTTTGCAAATATCCTGAATAATGTTTGTCATCCAGTCATGTCACTGTATGAATGTAAAAAACCTAAAATAATTTAGAAATATATTGTTAACACAATACATATACAGCATTGTTCTTTCCAAAGTTGCCTATTTGAATTCTAGTTGCATTGATGATTGAAAAACGGAAATTTTGACCGTGATGGCTGTCCATACCGTCATGTCACCCGATCACTCTAGATCAGTGTAAACATTGGCGATTCATCTAGCTATTGTGCTCCAAGCTTACTGATCGTGGTTGGCATTATGGAAAATGACAAGTTCAAAGTGTCATCTACCGATATATTGACACTAAAAAGTTAGCAGCTCTTTATTTAAGACGCACGAAAGACGAATTACGACCCCTCCCTTCTTTGCCTCGCCGGCCGCGCAGCTTGCCTGGTTCCACGTCCTATGTCGTAACTAGTAGGACAGCCCTCTGCGCGCGGTATCCATTGTTACGCAGGGAGCGCGTCAGACTGGGCACTGAACAGAAAGCACTTCGTTTGGTTGTCTCTAAACTGCCAGACCGGAAGTAGAACCCGGGAGAACTGACATGCCCTATTCCAAGTACCTTATGTCCTCTGTCCCCACCATCCAACCAGCAGCATGTAACCCCACTCCCCCTCCCACTTTCTCGTCCTTCGCCCTCACCTGCACGTAGCCCTGGCCCGGGTTTAGCTTGCCGTAGGTCCACCCAGCAGCATGTAACCACCCCACCCCCCTTCTCACCCCCTGCCCTCACCTGCACGTAGCCCTGGCCCGGGTTTAGCTTGCCGTAGATGAAGAGTATTCGCTCGACCACCTCCCAATGCGCCTCCTGACCTTCTGCCAGCGTGACGTAATCATCCACGTGACGCTTGGCGCGACTGAACTGTAACCAAGCAACCACAAAGGCACGTGACTGGAGGGTGACGTCATCCGGCACGTGTCTGGAGCGTGACGTGTCATCATTCACGTGACTTGAATATGACGTCATTGCTAACCTTGTGGGTGCATAACGTCATCGCTCACGTGACATAAAGTATGGCGTAGATAACAAATCTACAGAGAAATCAAAAAGTGAAATAACATCTATCAATAATATGCCAATCCACTCGATGTAATAATATAATGTCACCGGCTTACATTCCATAAATCGGCTGCAAAATCACGGTATTACATAGTGGTGAATACAACGAAAACACAGATTACAGAAAAACTAATTCTTTGATGCAACTAAATTATTAAGAAGTATGTTTTCTCCAGTGCGACGCCGTTGCACACAGTTATCCCTTACCTTCTTCTGCAGTGGCCGCATTAAAAGAACCGCAATTATTCATCATGTATCAAACTAATGAATTCGTATTCGAATGTTGGTAGATTCAAAATGACTTTTTCTTAAATTCTTAAATTTTCTTTCCCTATTTTGATCGACCAACTTACACACTCTTATAAAAGCATTGAATTGTATTATCATTATAATCGTTGACTAATTTCACCATCCTAAATATTGCGTATTATCAATATTGGTAATACATAATAAACGAATATTATCAATTTGAGAAAACCGTTGCCAAGAAAGCACACACAGAGAAAAAAACAACATATCTTTCTGTGTGCCAGGACATGATGAAGGGAGAAACAGTTAACACCCCGCGACTCTCCGCCAATCCCTCCCCTACCCCACACCCCCTCCCCTCGACCACCCCCCACTCCGCCACACCGCCTCCGCTCAACCACACCTTCTCCCCGCTCCCCTCGACTCACGTCTCGTATCGTGATCCCGACTCTGTTCTTGCAGACATCCTGAGACTTGAGCACGGACTGCTCCACTCGCTTCCGGAGCGTCTCGAGGCCGTATTCCGGATCCACGAGCTCCTTGCAGGGGTACGGAGAGGCACTTTGGAAGAAGGACAGATCCGGACAGAGCCGCCTACCGACCAACAATAATAAAGCATTTGTGAAATATTGAACGATAAATTATAATAAGAGGTTTTTTATGTATTAGGACATCAGTAGAAAAAACTTGTTTAATTTCCTTGGCAAGATTTATTCAAAAAGCGTTTAATATGTATGGAAAAAGGTTCAACCCAATTCTCTCTAATTAACAAGGTGTGTTCTAGTCGTTTCCAGGTCATCTATGTGTTCTGTATCTATACGATGGGCCTGAAGTTACTGATAAACTATCTTACTAGTGAAATATTTATTGTGATTAGTAAGGACAAATACGGATTGCTAGAAAATTGGTTTGCTAATAAATGTTTGTGGACAACATCGGTGATACTTTGTACAGGAATATTTATTGAAACTTCTACTGTATATGTCGTTATTATATTTAGCTTGTTTTCATTGTCACTGCAATTACGACTCAATACCGGTAACACACAAGCCATGATTTCTACGGACTACCAAGCAGCAAATAATTATAAAATTAGCACTATGTATATTTCTCTACCCTCCAAGGGACAACATTCGCTAAGCCATTATTAAAATTTGAATGGTGGGCATAACTTTAACATGACGAATATGCTTTGTTGAAATTCTTTACTAGTATTTTACTTTACATGTGGTTTCAATTGCTTTTATTCATTCCAAGAGTAACATCCAAGGCACTGCGGACACGGCAGATATTTCGCAACCTTATCTACTGTAACACAAAGGATTGAATAAAACCTGAAACAGAAGAATGCTGTATATTTATTGGAACGAGAGTGACTTACCTACAATCCTTGTCTATCTGTACCAACATCTCATTGTCCTTAAAGTAACGACTCCACTTGCTCTCTGGGTTAGGATTCAACGGCTGCAAAGGAAGAAATATATCTCTATGGTAACACATGCCGCTCACCTGTCGCCTTTGGTGAATGTTTCTTTGATTGGGCTTATTAAGAAAGGAATCTCTTCGCCATTTTGATAAATGTTTCACAATAACCAATGAGACAAGAATTCAGTTTTGAGATTGATAATGAAAGTTCCTCAATCGGCGGAACTCGTTGGCTATAAGTTTGGATAGGATTAACCCTGTATCTTTACCATATACAATAAAAATATTTCCACATGAGACAGCCATGGTGCAATTCGTTGTGCTGTGTACATTGCATATGAACTACATAATTTGTGTTTTAGGCCACTTTTGTGCACCTAAAAGCTAAAGCTAGGTCAATGAACCTCCTGGGACAAAACATATATTGTTGGATGGAACAGGCCCCAGAAGCAAGAGCCAGATTTGAATCTCACACCTTGTTGGTATGCAGCTAACGGTAAGGCTGTCTATCGACTTAACTATGGGGTTAGTTCCTCCACATTATATAATCAATAAACAACGATACTCACATGATCTTCCATGGTAACATCTGTTCTACTACATTCATATTTCTTTGATCCTGGTTGTAAAATCATTTCGTTGATAAATTGCTGGTAAGCTGATCTGGATAATGATGAAGGACAAACAGGTTATGCCACAAACAGTTCAAAAGATAAGAAGTGAGCTATGCCACCATTTTTCAAGTAAGCTTTTGTGCTTTGCCACATTATGGAAGCATCTACAATATACAGAATACTAATTTGACAGATGTAGATGTCCAGAATAAATTATTTTCCCCTCGCAGACATTCTAGGTTCACCCAATCCTTAGCACTTTATAAACGATTTAGTTACATTTACTGTTACCTTTGTTTTTTTAGTGTCTCTGGCCATTGTGCTGTTTTCAGCGGAAGGTAATTAAGTAAAACCTGCAGATAAGAACATGAATTGTTGACAAGTAATACATGTACAAGATTGTAAAAAACGATGCTACATAATTCAGTATGTAAATTCTAAGTATAAACTACAAATAGCAAATCTATGTGTCATCAAACTGAGGATAAGTTATATGGCTTTACATATTGAATTTGTACCTTCCAACAATCAGATCTGATACTCTTCTCAGAGGGACAACCTGCAATATGTGAAAAGACAATGGACTAAATTAATATTATCAATGTAGGTGGTGTTAAACTTTAAGCTACATGCTAAAACACATAAATATTCATACAGTTTACCGCATTGCAAAGGCATGTAGGTACCCGTCAAAACCTTTTTCATCTCTCCATGTAGACCAGCAGTATCCACAAGACATTTATCCCCTCAAATCAAATTAAAAGATAAATGATCTATTCTGACAGCTATCAAAAGTATGTGGAATGTGAGAGCTATTAGAGTGTAGCTAACAGTAAATACAGTCCTGACCTTACTGTAACTATATCAAAGGAAAATGCTATTAATTTCTTTCATACTTAGTTCATACATGATGACCTATTATGAATAAATGGGCTTATCCCTAAAATAATTTTCTTGAATATCTATTTATATTCAATAGTGGTACTGATATTATGTAGATCTATGTAGGTAGGGATCTAGCATATGTAGGATTAATATAGATTATCTTTGTCTCTATAGTTTTTTCCATTGATGAATTTATTCATTAACTGGGGGCTAAACTCCAACTGGCACCTGGTATTGGATAAAAATAAAATCAATATTCTGTCTCTCAATATCTATTAATACTTAAAATATATCTAGTTAATGAAGAGCAAAATAATTATGATCAGTACATAGATTGAAGTGGATAAATATTATAGAAATAACATAAAAATAACTTTATCATGCATAAAGCATATCATGTATAAAGCGCACAGTTCTAAACTATCCGACAAAATATGCACTTTTCCAGAATCTTTATGTAATTTACTGAATGGACAGAAAGAAAATACCTTGATTTATTGTTTTAAGTTGTAATATCTAAGCCTTTTCTGTCGAACTTTCTCAAATACACCTTAAACAAGACAATATGTAATGCAATACTACAAATACAGCAAATGCTGTCTGGCTCTAATGGCACCCAGAGATCTTCATGTTAAAGACAGGCTTGTTTAAATGTTAACAAGCCATGTAAAGTAGGAATGGACTAATACTTAAAATCAAAGTCATAACTTCAGTGACACATGTTTTAGCCTATATTTTCCGCGAATTTGCCTCGATCACTCTCAAAATCACTGGCAATACTAGACCATTTTATTGATACTAAACTTACGTTTATACTGCGATGTTATTCTATTTTAAGATACAAACAATATTTCTCTATGCTGATATTCCATTGGCACCAAACGCACCTTCGCAAACCTACTAAAGCACACGTCATAAGATAACAGTTGCCATAGCGCTGAATATGCTCTGAAAAATAATCCTCTATAGTTGCACCAGCCACGAGTGCCATGGCAATTATGGAGCCTTTCATTATCTGTGATTTAGTCTATTTGCGAGAAAGTGTCTGCTGCCAATGGAGTGTCAGCATGGAGAAATATTGTTTATATCTTAAAACAGGATAACATCACAGTACAAACGTTTAGTAATCTATCATTAAAATGGTTTAGTGTTGCTTTCTCATGTCAGGGATTTTTCAAAGCGATCACAGCAAATTTGCAGAAAATATGGGCTGAAACGTGAGTCTACGGCATTTATGACTTTGACTTTATACTTTAATTATTGCCTCTAATACGTTAACAAAATAATTAACAAAATAGGAACTGCAGCAAAAGTTGGACAGCACATTGTGTTGTAGGGGTGGGTGGGGGGCGGGGCGGGGGACGGCGGGCATTCCATTTTCGAATATGCCAAGGATCTCTTTGCTGGAAATTGAAAGTAGGCGTGTGACGGTGTGACATGTGACCTGTCAGACTTGTTTATCAACAGATGAAAACTAAACACCTACCTTCAAACGCCAATTTTCTTAACTTTGTGATGTCTATGGTCTCCGAACGAAGCACATCTTCAAACTCGGCAAGTCTACAATGGATAAAAGAAGGAAATATTACAATTCATCACACGTAGGATACAGAAACGAGACCAAAGTCAAGTATTTTCTTTTACCTCGCCCGGTAATTCGCCATTTTTGTTTATTAGATGAGTGCGCGCTGTGGTCAAAACTGATCATTTTGTTCTACCACGGCGTTTGCTCTCACCAAAAACCTATATATATATGCTCTCACTGTAGATATGTCTAAACCGTAGAAAATAATTCATACGTTGTTGCTATGTCTGTGCGTTCGTCAGTGTAGCAAAATATTTAAAGACATACCACATGTAAAAAATGTGTCGCGGAAAGAAAGACACCCTATTTCTTCTTTTATTTCAGGTTTAATCGGGGACCCTAGCACCGATAACGAATACACATATAAACGGCCACCTCGAAAAGGCCAGCTTCTGGGTACATTAATTCGAAAAATAATAACAACAGAAGAGTAAATATTGCAATCTGGTTGTGCAAATTATGTGACTCATAGTTTGGTAAGTGTGGCACGCTTAGTGACGAAACCAGTACAACCAGTACTAAATATAGGCAGATGAAGGGTTTATGTAAATTTATATTCAGATGATTGATGTTTTTCATTTTTCAAAAGTTCAATTTATTTAATTCACAATTACAATTAATGCGTATTATATTTGGATTTTTCGAAATGTATTGGGATGAATATCTTTAAAGTCCCTTAATTTGGACCTAGGAGCTGAACTTTAAAATTTTACTGGCTATGTGCAAAAGTGTAGCAGATATATAGAGAGCACGCGATAACCTGGTGTTTAATCTAACGATTGTGCATGCGGCGTTCCGTTCAGAACACAACAAGCGCTCCGTTAGAGGGGGAATTTAGTATACATATAAACTGTCCAACAATGACGTAAATCGTATGACGTCATGCAAGAATTCTGCAACCCACACCCATGCCTGATGGATGCAGGCGGCGCTCATTCATGTATGGGGCCTGATAACAAAATACTCTTGGGAACAAAACAGATGCACCGAATTACAGGCAATTAACTTTCTTGGGCGGTATTCATTAAAGGGAAAGCCAAGAGCAGCGATGAATGATTTTTTTATTGAAACTATGAAACCAAAGATCATCCCCAGAAGGACTCATTTATGAATCTGATAACGAAGTAATCATCGATTGAACGCTAACCATTGCCCCAGTCATAGAGGTAGTTAAGTCATAGCGGCTCGGCACCTGCAGTCCTTCATCCAGATTGGTTCACCAGGGGGAAATAAATGTCTGCGCCTACAAAAGTCCATTTATGGGCGACAATATGTGTTTTTAATACTAAACTATCTTTTGTCTCTGCGAATTCGTAACTATACTTTTTCTTTCTCTTAAGAAACGTATCTTAAGACTATATTCTCTGATTTGAACTGCCAATATTGCCGGAATTGGCTTCTCCGTTAACAATACATAGTTTACGCATCAGATTTCCAGGGGTCCTTTCAGAGCTACCGATGCACGGACTGGGTGTTCTACGTGCAATTCCAATTAGATCTCACATTAGTAGCAACAGATACGGCATCGATATACAATGGCCATGACGTCAGTAACAATCGAATGGGCCTCTGCCAATTTTCATGAGTAAGCTACATGTGGTTTCTAAATACCGCCCAGCTCGGGCGAGAGCAATAAACCACACGTAGCTTACACACGAAAAGTGCAGTTTTGTCGAAGCCTCAGCAGCTCTTTGCTTATCCTCAAGAAATCACATTCAATCTAATTTTAACACTTTCTTAATTTGAAAAATCCACATCTTGGGTGAATACTTTGAGCCGTTGTTTATGTTGTCCATACCTCATCTGAATGAAGATTTTTCTGCATTCAGGCCTATCGCTAGTCTCTCTCCCTCTCCACCAGGTCAGTACGCTTCTTATACCGCTTCGCAGACGATGGTGGGCCGAGAAATAGCTTGCATTCACCGTCAATTCCACGGCGACAGGATCATTCGTTGCTTCATTTGACATTTCCGTATGTTTTCCTTCCCGTCTGTGGCATCACATTTCAACCAAGCCCAACCGTGATCTATTGCCTTTGAACGCTACCAAATATCGACGTTTTGGAGTCAGTGTATAACCTTTATTCCAGTCGATCGTTACTTTCCAATGATTTGTTCACAAGCTATTTACAATCCCACCGCACAATGTCCGGGCCCAGTGCGTGTCGTGCCGCAATACGAAGCGTTCAATAACTCACGACTGCGCCTCAAGACAAATCGAGCTGGTTCGTCATTGATAGCGAGAAATGTCAGTTGTGCGTTCACGCCAGCAAGCATTTTATTCAGTTAAAACCTGCAAACATGGCATACGTGAGACACTACGCTAGAAGACTATATGTGCTTATGCCGGTCATAACAGGATTATCTTTCGTGTTATTTTACATCTTTTCGGCCCAATGGAGTTCTACATTTCAGCAGGTCAACAGTGAACAAGGACAAGCAGAGGGCGTTGGACCGGATGACGTCACATTGTCGCCCTCAGCGTTCAAATCCTTTCTTCACGACGTCCGGCGGGAATCGGGCGAATTGTCGTCTGCGCCGAAATCAAACGCCAACCAGAAACACGGCGTATTGGTGAAGCCCATAATTGAATGTCAAACTCGACACACTTTTCTAATCTACGTCCTTTCGTCGCCGGTGTATTTCGAGAAGAGGCATATGGTACGGGCGACTTGGGGGGATCTGAGTCCTTATTCCAAGTTCAAGGAACATGGTTTCAACGTCCAGATCATGTTCGTCATGGGAATCCGGAGTGTCCCACTAGAGTTCGCGGAACGACTTCGGGGTGAGATTGAAACGCACCATGACATCTGGATCGGAGACTTCGTTGATTCGTACGACAATGTCACCACCAAAGGCATCCGCGTCATCCAGTGGGTGTGGGACTACTGTGACATCACCAGTCTGGACTTTTTAATGAAAATCGATGACGACGTCTTGCCAAACATGTTTGGCTTATTGCAGAAAGCTTGGGCCGTAGCCCAAAAGGAGGACAGCGCTCAGTGGCCGCATTTTATAGGTCACGTGGCCAAGGAGAAAGAGGTAATACGGGACGCTGCGGAATGGGGTCCGAAGTGGGTGGTGACTCCAGAAGAGTATCCCGAAGCCCGGTATCCGTATTACTGCATAGGACCACTCTATATCATAACAAAGGCTGGATTACCGTTCGTCCTCGAAGGACTGAAGAAGACAAAGATATTTAGAATGGAAGACGTCTACTTGACTAGCCTGGCACCCAGGAGTGTCTCGGAGGGGGGTGAGCTGCGTTACAAGATGCTGTCACATAAGACCGTCCTCACCATGCTGTCGAGGGTACAGAAACTCTTCTCCTTGGATACCGTCCACAATTTGGATTACGCTCATGAATTGCCCTTGGAGTATTGGACAGAAGCACAGCAAATGTTAACTGAACACTACCTGCACTGAATAATGCTAGCATGCAGCATGTGTCAAAATATTTGCATGTATGTTATTTGAATGGATCCATAGCTAAATAAACTGGATTCCAGATTATATACGTACTTTTCCGTTTCTCGTCATAACGCACCGCGTCTCGTCATAACGAACCGCGTCTCGTCATAACGAACCGCGTCTCGTCATAACGAACCGCGTCTCGTCATAACGAACCGCGTCTCGTCATAACGAACCGCGTCTCGTCATAACGAACCGCGTCTCGTCATAACGAACCGCGTCTCGTCATAACGAACCATAACGTGTCTAGTTTAGGAAACTGTAGACAATTTATTGTTTTCGTGATCGGCTTTTGACGCACGCTCAGCTTATGCAGTTACGACATGTCTCAACAGTTACGTTACGAAAGTGATGTGCCTTTGATTATGCCTTGTCTGAGCCTTGTTATCCGTCATAGACTTTTGATAGCTATTTCTCACGATCACTTTCCCGTGATAACTTATTGGTAAGACATTGTTTCGACCAGCCTGATAACTATAGCCTTAACTAAGGATTGAGCCCGACCACCTCATTCACTGAATGTTCAACAAGGCTTGTTTATTGAGCAAATTGAGCAAATTTTTTGCCTGACAGCTTCTAGTTATGCACACACACTCGTTTACTAGGCGATCTCTGGTAGAATTCATAAATCGTTTAAACGATAGCAAACCCCCCCTGACCCTGACTAGTATACGTCCACTGGAGCTTTACAGCATGCGAAAAAGTGCAGTCAAATGTGTCATTTGCATTGGTCTGGGGGTAAAGCAAGAGGGCGCCTTTCCCTTCTCCATGCCCCTTGACACACGACAGAGAGCCAATGACTAGCCTGGCGCCCATGAGTGTTTCGGAAGGGGGCGCGCTACAAGATGCTGTCACATAAGACCGTCCTCACCATGCTGTCGAGGGTACAGAAACTTTTCTCCTTGGATACCGTCCAAAATTTGAATTACGCTCAGGACTTGCCCTTGGAATATTGGACAGAGGCACAGGAAAGGTTAATTCGACATAACCTGCCCTAAGTAATGCCAGCATGCAGCTTCTTGCTAGCAGGATTTTGCCTTTCTTTGTTTAGCCTTAACGAAACGTACCTCGTCAAAGCATACCATAACGTGTGTGTGTGTGGGAGGGGAGGGGGGGGGGCATGTTCCCAGATCACGAAGAATTAATTCGTTATTCACAGTGAATTAAGAGATGACCTCCATGCATACAATAATGGGGGCGGATATATGATATAAATTGGCGATTTCCTGATTCCCGGTTATTTAATATCCAAATTCCAAGTTCACAATAAATGGAAATGTTTGATCACGAGGGTCGGCTAATGCACCGCTCCCAGTTCACGAGTTCACCAAGAATTAGTTTCCTCATTCCCAGTTCACGATGAAATGAAAAGCCCATTCCCGAGGAACGCAAATACCCCTTGCCCCCCTCCTCCCCCCCCCTCCCCCCATAACGTGTATGGCGTGTATGGCTGTGGAGAATTTATTGTTTTCGTAATTGGTTGTCGGTGCACGGTGCATGTTCAAAAGTGATTTGCCTTTCGGTAATGTTTTCTTTGTGCCACGTTATCAGCCAGTCATAGGCTTTTGTTTTGGTAGCTATTTCTGTGGATCACTTTCCAATGATTACTTATTGGCAGGACATTGTATAGACCTAAGTGTCAATCATAAAACTAATCATGTGCATCATGGAAAATTGAAAAATTTATATTTCCCGTTGCCTGCGAAACCATTTAGGCATATCTTGGCAAAACAGGTATATAACGAATGTGAAGTGTTGGCCAGGGCCAGCCTACCAACCAGCCTTGCTCTTGTGAAACAAAGACGTTTCAGTTTCAGTTATTGTTTATTAATACGCCCACTTGCTCACTTAAATTAGCAAACCATTTGTAGGCCACTTTACCTATTATTGCTCACTTAGCAAAGCTATTTGTAGGCAACCCTATTATTGCTCACTTAGCAAAGTTATTTATAGGCCACTTTACCTATTATTGCTCACTTGGCAAAGCTATTTGTAGGCCACTTTACCTATTATTGCTCACTTAGCAAAGTTATTTGTAGGCCACTATACCGATTTATGGTCACTTGGCAAAACTATACGTAGGCCACTTTACCCATCATTCCTCACTTGGCAAAGCTATACGTGGGCCACTTTACCAATCATTGCTCACTTGGCAAAGCTATATGTAGGCCACTTTACCAATCATTGCTCACTTGGCAAAGCTATATGTAGGCCACTTGACCAAGCATTGCTCACTGGGTAAAGCTATATGTAGGCCACTTTACCAATCATTGCACACTTGTCAAAGCTATATGTACGCCACTTTAACTATCATTGATCACTTGGCAAAGCTATTTGTGGACCACTTTGCCAATATTGATCACTTGGCAAAGCTATTTGTGGACCACTTTGCCAATATTGATCACTTGGCAAAGCTATTTGTGGACCACCTTGCCAATCATTTCTATGTTGCCGGTACGACGCATGCGCACTGGTCGTGGTTTTTTATTTCTGTTACCCAGCTTTCCCGATGTTAGGGTAACAGCTCGGAACAGACACTGGTTTTATCAAAAGGCCGGAAACTAGTCAGTTTTCTCCCTCCTGCTGACGTCACGAATTACAAAAAACTGCGAGCGGTAGATCCAAGCGATCAGCACTTTCAATTAAGTGGCTTAAAGTAGTTCTTTGTCACGATAAAAGGCCCTTTAGAAACGTGAGCACCGTGAAATGAACTACCATTTTTCTGCCTATACTCTGTACCCATATCCCAAAATGTCTCTGTCCCGTTTGGTTTGTCAACATGTGCACTCCTGTTTGGTCGTAATATTTCCTTGTGCTCGCTCAATTTACCATACCATAAAATAACAAAGAATGCTTACAAAGCATAATGCCGATTTATATAAACTATATAAAACGAAGCTGTGCGCTTGATGCATTGCGAATAAATAAATCTGTATCTAACTTTCTTGGTGTTCAGGAGCTATAGCACACCATTACGTCATGAATTTGCCCATGAATTATATGACACTTATAAAACATGATAATTAATTTAAGAACAAAATAATTAAATTGACACATATGTGTGTAAGATTGGGACAGTTGTATTGGTATACATTAAAGCTAATAACGACACACTAGCGGATCCAGGGAATAGAGTGTGGTTTTGGGTTCCAGCCCCGACCCCCTTCCAGTTTTTGAGCGAAGATGCCCCTCTTCAATGCAAAATGAACTCCACCTTAAATGTGGACTTCCTCACCCTCCGCCTCTGCTAACTTAGAGGTTCAAACTCTCCACACATATTCCGCGCTGCCTCTCGCTGCCACTACCCACCTTTGTGCCTGTGTAAGTGTTGTGTGGCTAGCAAAGGGTTATTTTATTTCCTAAGTAGCTGTTATTACTGCCAAAAGCTCTGCCACTCGCCCTCTCCCCGATCCGTCCCCTCTCTGTGACACGTGTCTAACAATCTGTCACTGTCTAACCCTTTCCTCTAACCCTCTCTGTAGCTCTTCCCAAGGCCCCATCCACACCATGACCCCCTCGCTACCTATTTCCCTATATTTCTCGTCATATTACCTTGCCCCCCCCCCCCGCCCCACCCCCCTCCCATCACCCCACCTCTGTCTTCCCAACCCCTCGGTTCATATCTCTTTCTCATTCCCGATCCGTCCATATCTTTCTTTCTCTTACCCTCTGCGTCAGTCCCCCTACGCCCCCTCTCCCCTCACACCCCTTTGTTCTGAGACATGAGGCCACATGGGGCAGAGTGACAGCTCTATATCGAGGACCCCCACCCGGGGTGCACGTTGGGGGGTGGAGGGGGGGGGCATGCAAGGGAGTGACAGCAGCCTGTTGGGAATCCATCTTTTATTTACGACAGCATTCGCGCAAGCCAGTAATTGGCTTCCGGCTCTTGTGCTGATTTACATTACACCGTCAAACGTACGGGTTGGAAATATTGCGACCCAAATCTAGCACTAACTGCCTTGGCATGACAATCAAAACTGGCATGCTGTGCTGACAACTATGACGGCAGATTAAGGGTATAATATGGCCATTAATAGGTCCTTGCTGTTCTCGGTTCAGTTTTACCATGTATTGTCGGTTGGAAGATGAGGGGGTGGGGGGGGGGGGGGGGTAAGGGCGTGGGCGGGCCACATGGTGGAGTTGATGAGAAAAGTGAATTTTGCTCCAAGCCGGAGTCACGCTGTTTAATGCCCGGATGAGAGCGATTTTATTAAGTTCCTTTAAAATCAAGCACACACACACCACCCTGCCTCCCCCCACCCCCATTCTCATCCCCCGAAAGTGCCCCCCACCATTCCGCCATACCCCTCCGCCCCCCCACACACATACCCACACATTGATACGCTCAAATTGGACGACGACCGCCTTGGTATTAGGAGATTTACAAAATCTGTCGAACAACCTGGCAGAAGTCAGAGTAGTGACAGTGTGGAGTGTGGGTGGGTTGGTTCGGGGGGAGGGGGGGGGTGGGAGTGGGCAGGGAATAGCTCAGACGGTTCAACAAAAAGAAAGGTGCCGGTGCAAAATGGCAATGCGTGCGTGGGAGGGAGTCCTAAGCCGTGCGTAGTAGGGTCGTGTCGCCACGGCAACGATTCGAATCACTCTTCCGGTTTGTTTGCCTGACGAGGATTCGCCGCGAGACGGCGGAGAGTGGACTCATCCTTAAGGTCAACCGGTGCAACAATCTCACCATCCAGGGAGCAATCTCCCGGCAGAGGGCGCTCCGCTTAGGCTATATATGTTGGCGGTAACTTTGGGGCAGAGGTGATGTGAGGAACGAGCTCCCTCCCCTGGCAGCGTGCCGGGGAGGGAGACCTGATCTTCTCGCGACAAGAAGAGCTCCTATTGGCCTTCGCTGAGTTCATCCCACTGAGGTGCAGGCCACAGCCCCCCCCCCCACCCCTCGTACCCCCCCCCACCGCCTCATGCAGTCTCTCACTCTGAATGCCCTATGCATAAGGCGTTATGGTCCCGAAGCTAAAATCAGATTATGGGGCAAATTTGGTTATCTATTGGGACGCGCCGACAGCAATGCCCGTATGTTCGTGACGTCATCGACTACATATGCACCCAATGTTGTGTGTATGATATGTGTATGAAAATATTAAATATTGTAAGGCGTTTTATCGGAATTCGAGAAACGTCAAAGCTGGTTTAAATTGTAAAATGTGTAAATCTCAAAGCCAGCTCTATTGAAAACACATGCAAATGTTCGACGATTGTTTTGAACATGGTTCGATAGGGATGCGCGCCATATTGTTCTGCATCTGGTTCCGGTCTGCCTGGGGCATTTAGTATCATATCATGCATAAATATAAGTAGGTTTTCATGCAGTACACCAATTTAGGTTTTAGGTTTTATCTGCCTCATATTATTGGTCTTATTGTAAACAGCGAGATGTTGTTAGAAACGGTTTGTGCTAGATCAGCAGGGGTGATCAGTGAATATTTCAAACACATTAGCACACATTCAAATTCAACGCTTTGGGCACATGACGTCGTCCGAAAGCCGTTTACATATAACATTAGCAGATACTCAAGTGTCATCAACTAAACATGTATTGAAAAATGTTCATTCCCAATAGCATGCACATGCATGTCGTACCTTGAGCCATATCAACCATTGCAAGCGCTTCAGGTGCACAAGCCACGGAATGTAGTACATTATAGGATTAATCAACAACGTTAAATCGTGGAGGTAACCGTTATTAGTGTGACGTCACCAGCGTACCAACATAGCCTAGCTACCTTCTTGTGGAGTCGTTGTATAAATGGAACATGTAGTAATATATATTGTCATATAAAGAACTACGACCTCGTCTGTCGTACAGGGGCATTTGTTTTAATACAAAATATGAGATGTAAACACGAACACATTTTAATTAGGCATAATTTGATTCAAAATAACCGCTTGCTTGTTGCATAGTTGGAGAAACCGGAATTTAAGTGAGCCAAATCCGGCATGAGACATTCGCGGAGACGTGGATCTGTTGACACATTGCGATGGCTGCCACAAGACCGGAAAGGAGTCATTCGCGGGGTATTGTTTAAAGATTTCCTGAGGACGAAAATGAAAATCTAGATAAGAGCAAATATGATCTCACTATTGTTGGTGTGAGATGTCCGTTTCACAACCATGAACTTGTAAATTTAAAACTTGCGCGATAGGCCAGTAAACAAGATATTTGATGATGCTACACCTCATGAATATTCAAATATAACGTCATGTACTGGATGTAAGACAAGACGATGTTGACAGCCTCCACCGGATACATGAGAATGAGATATTGTGGCATGCTGTGTGCGAGTTCATTGTCTGAGGAGAATGAAGCAAACGTTTGTTATAAAAAGAGGCAATTATTCCTGGAGGTTTATGAATTCAATGCAGGCACTTATTACGGCTTAACAAACGTTTCTTTTAGACAATTGGGGATACGCTGAAACAACTTAGGCTGTTATCATTCTCTTGTGTTTACCCATTTAATTATATCCGCAATGTTCAAATAGAGTGGATTTCATAGCTTTGTAACTGAATTTTAAACAAGAGGCAAACTGCAAACGCATCTGCTTCCACATACTGGCTTGAACGCAACGAACAGGACGAAAAACATTGAATAATAAACAGGCCCGACCTCAGCTTTGCTACTCTGCTGAGTGCGTCTTTAACGATGTCATGGAATAAAAGCCGAAGCATGTTATTGTCTTCATTAAGTAATTTTAACTTTGAATTTATGGGTATTTGCGTTCCTCGGGATTGGGTTTATCCTTTCACCAATTTAGTATCGTGTATCCGCCCTTCCATTGCAAGCGGAGAATGTTGGAAAAGTCTAATATGTAATCATGCGTGTGACTAATGTAACGATACACGGTTTCATGCAGAATATGCGATCTCTCTTATATGCAATCGTGGATACCGCAAACAACGCCACAAGAATATTTCAGGTATGTGTGGGTGTGTGGGTGGGTAGGTGGGTGGGTATCTGCATAGGTTTCCGTTGTAAGTTTAAATTTTATGTTTGGATACTGGCCCCGGTTTCTGTTATTTTCTATGTTATATAATTATGTTTATGTTCATTTGAGATGCATATCTAATGCAGACAATAAACAATACTAAATGAAGGATACTGACTTAAGATAATGTATGGATGCAGATGTAACACAAAGTCATGAGGGATGCGGATATAACACAATGACATGAGGGATGCGGATATAACACAATGACATGGGGGATGCGGATATAGCACAATGACATGAGGGATGCGGATGTAACACAATGACATGAGGGTGCAGATATAACACAATGACGTGAGGAATGCGGATATAACACAATGACATGAGGGATGCGGATATAACACAATGACATGAGGGATGCAGATATAGCACAATGACATGAGGGATGCGGATATAACACAATGACATGAGGGATGCGGATATAACACAATGACATGAGGGATGCGGATATAACACAATGACACGAGGGATGTGGATATAACACAATGACATGAGGGATGCGGATGTAACACAATGACATGAGGGATGCGGATGTAACACAATGACATGAGGGATGCGGATATAACACAATGACATAAGGGATGCGGATATAACACAATGACATGAGGGATGCGGATATAACACAATGACAGGAGGGGTGCGGATATAACACAATGACAGGAGGGTTGCGGATATAACACAATGACATGAGGGACGCGGATATTACACAATGACATGAGGGATGCGGATATAACACAATGACACGAGGGATGCGAATATAACACAATGACATGAGGGATGCAGATATAACACAATGACATGAGGGATGCGGATATAACACAATGACATGAGGGATGCGGATATAACACAATGACACGAGGGATGCGAATATAACACAATGACAGGAGGGGTGCGGATATAACACAATGACAGGAGGGGTGCGGATATAACACAATGACATGAGGGATGCGGATATAGCGCAATGACATGAGGGATGCGGATATAACACAATGACATGAGGGATGCGGATATAACACAATGACATAAGGGATGCGGATATAACACAATGACATGAGGGATGCGGATATAACAAAATGACATGAGGGATGTGGATATAACACAATGACGAGCGATGCGGATTCAACATAATGACACGAGGGGTGCGGATATAACACAATGACATGAGGGATGCGGATATAACACAATGACATGAGGGATGCGGATATAACACAATGACATGAGGGATGCGGATATAACACAATGACATGAGGGATGCGGATATAACAAAATGACATGAGGGATGCGGATATAGCACAATGACATGAGGGATGCGGATATAACACAACGACATGAGGGATGTGGATATAACACAATGACGAGCGATGCTGATTTAACATAATGACACGAGGGGTGCGGATATAACACAATGACATGAGGGATGCGGTTATAACACAATGACATGAGGGATGCAGATATAACACAATGACATAAAGGATGCGGATATAACACAATGACATGAGGGATGCGAATATATAACACAATGACATGAGGGATGCGGATATAACACAATGACATGAGGGATGCGGATATAACACAATGACATGAGGGATGCGAATATATAACACAATGACATGAGGGATGCGGATATAACACAATGACATGAGGGATGCGGATATAACACAATGACATGAGGGATGCGAATATAACACAATGACATGAGGGATGCGGATATAACACAATGACATGAGGGATGCGGATATAACACAATGACATGAGGGATGCGGATATAACACAATGACATGGGGATGCGGATATAACACAATGACATGAGGGATGCGGATATAACACAATGATATGAGGGATGCAGATATAACACAATGACAGGAGGGATGCGGATATAACACAATGACACGAGGGATGCGGATATAACACAATGACATGAGGGATGCGGATATAACACAATGACATGAGGGATGCGGATATAACACAATGACACGCGGGATGCGGATACAACACAATGACATGAGGGATGCGGATATAACACAATGACATGAGGGATGCAGACATAACACAATGACATGAGGGATGCGGATATAACACAATGACATGAGGGATGCGGATATAACACAATGATATGAGGGATGCAGATATAACACAATGACATGAGGGATGCGGATATAACACAATGACACGAGGGATGCGGATATAACACAATGACATGAGCGATGCGGATATAACACAATGGCATGAGGGATGCGGATATAACACAATCACATGAGGGATGCGGATATAGCACAATGACATGAGGGATGCGGATATAACACAATGACATGAGGGATGCGGATATAACACAATGACATGAGGGATGCGGATATAACACAATGACATGAGGGATGCGGATATAACACAATGACATGAGAGATGCGGATATAACACAATGACATGAGGGATGCAGATATAACACAATGACATGAGGGATGCGGATATAACACAATGACATGAGGGATGCGGATATAACACAATGACATGAGGGATGCGGATATAACACAATGATATGAGGGATGCAGATATAACACAATGACATGAGGGATGCGGATATAACACAATGACACGAGGGATGCGGATATAACACAATGACATGAGCGATGCGGATATAACACAATGGCATGAGGGATGCGGATATAACACAATCACATGAGGGATGCGGATATAGCACAATGACATGAGGGATGCGGATATAACACAATGACATGAGGGATGCGGATATAACACAATGACATGAGGGATGCGGATATAACACAATGACATGAGGGATGCGGATATAACACAATGACATGAGAGATGCGGATATAACACAATGACATGAGGGATGCAGATATAACACAATGACATGAGGGATGCGGATATAACACAATGACATGAGGGATGCGGATATAACACAATGACATGAGGGATGCGGATGTAACACAATGACATGAGGGATGCGCATAAAATTGACGTGACGCGTGCGAGGGTGGTGGGGTGACGCGAGAGGTGATACAAGAGAAACTAATTTCAATGATCGTGATTGAAATGTCTTTTTTTAATCACGTCCACCAGAAGAAGTCGATAGAGGTCGCTGGAGTGAAGCGATCCCTGTCGACGGTTATCAGACACGTGTCAGGAATCAGGCGAATTACTTTGTCAACGAACAGCGAGCCTTTTGGCGACAGCAACGGGCAGTTAGCCACGTGGTTCAGGTTTTCATTCCCTTACCGGTTGGCTAACCCTCTCATCCTTCCCCAACCCCCACCACTCCCACCCTACCCCCTCTCCTTCATCATCCCTGCATCGCCTCCAACAGTCATTAACATTCAACGGAAGAATGCACGTGGTTTTCTATTATCTCCCACGTGGCCCATCGTCAAGGTCGTACGAAGGACACACTTTTTTCCTTTACCGTTATCATAGTAAAACGGTATCACACATCCTGAAAGCGACTTACCTTCCTATGGGATAAAAAAAACGGGAAGCAGCCGCTATAACTAGATACATCTATCCATGATTTTGTCGGCATTCAGTTTTTCTGTCGTTCATATGAGACCCACCTGTCCTGTTTTACCTCTTTTATGGTTCAGTATTTTTTTGGTCGTCGCGTAGTTGTTAGCATCATTTCCCTTTCATCGCCTTGCTGCCTATAGCGACCCACGTAAATGCGTATTTTACAGCACCCTTTAAACCCGACTAGCCCCGCATTTATCGGTTTATGGTACTGCAGATTGACTCATGGTAGAGGACCACTCCGCCAAGGCCTCGCCTTTCTTCCTTTTCTTTTTTTTTTTTTTTTTTTTGTTGGGTGGTGGTTGGGGGGAGGGGGGGGGGTCACGGGGGGTCATGTTCCTAAATCACGAAGAATAAATCTCTGTATTCCCAGGTCACGGTGAAGTAAATGGACTCCCTGCGTACAATGGAGGGTTGGACACATGATAAATTGGCGATTTCCCAATTCACGGTTAATCCCTGATCACGATGGTCGGCTAATACCCCATTCCCAGTTCACGAAGAATTATTTTCCTCATGTCCAGTTCACGGTGCAATGAAAAGCCCAATCCCGAGGAACGGAAGTACCCCTTGTCCCCCCCCCCCTCCCCCCCCCCCCCCCCCACACACACACTTCTTTAACTGGCTAGTTCGTGGTGACGCGACCTTTAAGCGTCGCTGATTGGCTGGCATCTCCACGGTGGGCAGTAAGAGTATATCACCTCTCGCTATGACGTACCTAACGAAGCTGCCTTGGTTTAAAGATACATTTTGCCACGGTGGTGTCCCTTCGTGAGACGACCAAATGCCAAATGGTGTTGTCAAATTCGCTTGTGGCTCTGAGCCTCATTGCATGCTTCATGTGGGTAATGGTTGTTTCACGAGGTCACAAGGGGGCGCTACAAGGCACTTATCGCCAACACGTCGTCATGGTGACCGCTGGGGCATCGTACTGGTGTCGAACATTTACTGTTTACGCCATTACGACCATGGATCATGAAGGTATGCCTATGTTCGGCTCACGGATGTTTTGACACAGGATAAAACTGAAAAAAATTAACAAAACATGAAAAAGTGGAAGCTATGGAAAGGACGAGGGTTCACTGAGGTCTACGACAGCTCGTTAGGGACAGTAATTTCTTTTTATTGATAAAAAAAAATTCTGCTTGTCAGCCAGGAATTTAATATTCAAACCAGGAATAAATGAATCAAACCGGGAGTTCATGTTTAAATCGGGACTTAAATATTCAAGTTCCAAATTAGATATTTAAGCAACAATATTATGGTAGCAGGCTAAAATAAACGGCCGAGGATGATCAAGCATTCAAGCCGAGGCGTTCAAGTACACGAGTCCAGTAGATGTAGTCTTTGTGGTCGATATGTAGTATCTACCATTTCCGGATGGCGTTGAAACTTGTAGCAGGGATATGGCAATCAAAACCTATTTTTACTTAGGATTCACCTGCATTGAAATGATGTAATTCTTGCTCGTTTATCATGGCATACGCATCAGTTTACGACAACTTAATTAAAGGGCAGTTAAATTCACTGAGAGGACCTTGGGAAGATTTCTTGGGAGGACCTAGCATTCGAAAAGAGGGAATTGTCACGTGTCGTGCGTGAAGGAATGGCCCACCACGTCGGGCTCTGGTTTGACAAACTGGACTTGAAACGCCAATCTAGACACCCAGTGAGTACAAACCAAGACCTATCGACAGGTCATCGATATAGGCTTGTTCAGCCATATTCAGCCGCAAATCGTATCACTTGAAATCGAACAAAGCTTCAAAATCCATCGTCTTTCGTAGACGGACGGATGCCAACCAACCAAATTTATCATTTATTCCCGGTTGGAATCATTTCTTCCCGGTTTAAATAATTTATTCCAGGTTTGAAAATTAAATTCCTGGCTAACACGCAGAAAAAATGATTATCGATAAAAAAAGACTTGAATGACCCTAACGAATTTCCGTAGAGGACCAATATTAAGCCCGGTATGTTGAGCGGATCTTTATGGGTGAACGCGAAACGTATTATCTACAGGAGCATTTAGAGTCATCTGTGCACGCGCGTCAGTGTAATGCACGGAAAACATGTTGATCAATGTGTCCACCAGCCATACAGAGTTTACCCAGTGCTATGACGTGTCCACCAGCCATACAGAGTTTACCCAGCGCTATGACGTGTCCACCAGCCATACAGAGTTTACCCAGTGCTATGACGGGGGGGACAGGTTGAACGTTTGCAGCAAGCACCCCGAGCAAACAATAAACCAACTCAGGGTAAAAAAAATGACGAACCCCTTCAACAACAGACGCCCTGGCACGTTGTCATGGAGACGTGTTTGTCACCATTTTCAAAGGTCGCCTCGAGAAGAAGCCTTTTTTGCGAAGAATTAACCTTCACTTTCAGAGCTGGCCATACAGCTCATAGGAAAAATGCGTCGCGCATTTCTACAAATTAGTGCTGGGACCCAGCCTAAGGCTAATAACGCATGAAATCAGCTGATGAAAAGAAAGAGTTCTTTTTCGAAAGGGTACAAGATGTGTTTTACTGTATTAAATACGCAAAGCTCGTTATTTTTTATGTTTGATTGTTGAAAACTAAAATGTTGCAGAAAATTACAGCTGATTTGACCGTTTTTCAAGAATCTTGAAATTTGCCCCCGGCCGACAGCAGCGGTAAAAGCGGAGCTTGCCTAGCGCCACCGTGCGGGGAGCTTGGAGAGGCGCAGCAAGAGAGAAAAGGGTAAAAAACGCGGCCATTAAATATGACTCAGCGCCATTGTCATTTTGGTGACAACCCTTTTTGCCATCACCGCGTGTAGGGGTGGCAACGCTTATTACCACCTTTAAACTGGTGCCGCGGCGGTGCCATTTGGTTAAAGGGACTATCATGGCGTCTGGACAGAGGTCACACCTGCCAGCTGCCGCCATTTAGACCTTGTTGTATTAAATACACAAAGCTCGTTATTTTTATGTTTAATTGTTGAAAACTCTAATGTTGCAGAAAATTACAGCTGATTTGACCGTTTTTCAAGAATCTTGAAATTTGCCCCCGGCCGACAGCAGCGGTAAAAGCGGAGCCTGCGTAGCGCCACCGTGCGGGGAGCTTGCTTTTCCACGTGAGCTGCACTAATTTGGCCAAAGAAATGGGCTCTCCGCTTTTTTTTTATGCATACAGGAGGCTATATGTGTGTACTTATATGCTAAGGATATAAATACATGTACATCATTTCTGGTCAAGACATTTTTTATGTTTCTCATAATATATATTGTTGTATGAGTAACTGTCAACATGCTAGTGCCAGATAATTCGCATCCCATTCTTGGGACGTATTGGTTGATGAACTTATCGCCTACACTGAACTCACATCATAGCCTGCACACATATTCTTTGCTTACTGGCTCATGCCATTTCATTACCTCCGCAATGTCATCGCCTTGAAAAAAAATTTTGAACTTGAACTGAAGTCGCGCGCATACCCCCAGGCGTTTTTTATTATGATTTCCGAGCTTTCCTGGACGCCTAGTGTCCCGTAGCCCCATCACAGAACCTAAGCCCCT
Source organism: Arenicola marina (assembly GCA_964019135.1). Taxonomy (NCBI): domain Eukaryota; kingdom Metazoa; phylum Annelida; class Polychaeta; family Arenicolidae; genus Arenicola; species Arenicola marina. The sequence goes on from OZ025264.1 coordinate 11,549,045, forward strand.
CTGAGAATATGGCCAACTAATTAAAATACGGTGTTTATTATATGCTGTGTTTGATGTACAGTGCTGCTGGGGCTGTGAAGGGCAGTGACATAGAGAATCCCCGCTAGCGATGCCATCCAGCGTTTGATTGTGTTAAGATCTTATCAAATTCTGTAGAAAGTCTTACGCATCTAAGGCATATGCACATTAGGATTTCTTGGAAATGTTGTGGCGACGTCATAATTACTGACAACTATATATTGCCAACGGTCGATTGTCGCTTCCACATTGGTTTAAACGTCCCTCATTTGAAACTTGTGCCGGCAGTAATCTCCCATTGTGAGATTTGTTATTATGACACTAGTTCCAGATGTCCTTGTGGTTACTAAATCCATTTATCGGGTGGAATCATAATGCAATAATATCTAATATTTCATTATTATCAACACCTAAACTACTTTAATTCAATTATGTCAACGAACGATCCATTGTCAAAGCCCGCTCCCAGAGTGAAGATTTGTGACGTCACAAGATGAACCGGTTTGCTTACATCTTGCAGGATCAGTGCAGCCGCACCGCGCTGAGGTCTTTAACATTTTTAGTTCCATATCAAACTAGGAATGCATGCAAAGCGATACCACGTGCTCTCCTGGATCGTTATATGGATCAGTGAACGGGCCTTCAAAATCGCTCCCAGTTAATGTCCTAATTTTGGAGATTCGATATTGTGATGATTAAATAACCGGCGGGCCAGGGGACATGCTGCTTTTAGTCCCGGGAAAAACCGTAACCGGAAGTAGTCGCGCGGTGAGATCTCACGCGTTGATACCTGACTCTAACGCCAGTGGGCGGTATAGAGCAAAATGACAGATGATTGTGCATGTTAGCGGGGGAGTCCTGTGGTAGCTCGTTAAGACTACAACGAAGATTAACAACCTGCCGGCGTGAGGGCTGCACAACATCCGTCTCGTGGTGACTCCGCCCCCCCCCCTCCACCAGCTCGTACGTAGCGCCAGCCGATGGGGTTTCTCTTCTACCTTCCAATTGTGGCCCTATACTGGTCATGAAATACCCGACTGTTGTCAAATATTGATAATATAATAAAGCCTGTCCCTTGTGAATCCCCATAACATGTCGCAAAATGTTTTGTGGATGGTGGCTCTTCCAAAAAACATATCAGCAAAAATTCACATTAGGCGGAGATCGCCTCTAGAGGCCTAGTCATGGATTGTATTCACGTAAATATTAACTACAGATTAAGCTGCTTAAAACCCCTGAGTCTAACATTGTTCCAAGCTACATATCTTGGGGGAGAAACTAATTAAATTTCTTGGACTGGACCAGACAATTCATCCCAAATCAAGACCAATATCCTGTGGTGCAAAACAAAGTTAAGATTTATACGTAATTTGAATAGTTGGAGCTATGTGCATCGTGAAAGCCCTTTTCAGTTTCATTCGTAAGAAAGTGATAAGCTTAGCGCGTCACAACACAAGAGCGGCGGGAGGCGGTCGTTTCGGAAATTGTTCTTTGGGAAAATGTGAACATACCAGCGGGGATCGTCTCCGCCGAAAGCTGGACAACAGTGAATGCCTCATTGAAAACAAGCAACATTTGTGGAACTGAACAGTACCGGAGTTGCCTGAGTGTTGGGCAGTATCAGATTTCGAGAGACAACGGTTGAAGATACACACAACGAATCAATGGCAACGTCCGATTTATGCTCGCCATACAGCCATCGGACTGTGGTTACAAAATAAAACCCAGACGTTACCATGTAACGGTGCAACAAACCCAGACGTAACCATGCAACAGTGCAACAAACCCAGACGTAACCACGCAACGGCGCAACAACCAAAACGTAACTATGTAACGGTGCAACAAACCCAAACGTTACCATGCAACGGTGCAACAAACCCAGACGTGACTATGCAACGGTGCAACAAACCCAGACGTAACCAGGCAACAGTGCAACAAGCCCAGACGTAACCATGTAACGGTGCAGCACACTCAGACGTAATCATGCAACGGTGCAACAAACCCAGACGTAACCATGCAACGGTGCAACAAACCCAAACGTAACCATGCAACAGTGCAACAAACCCAGACGTAACCACGCAACAGTGCAACAAGCCCAAACGTTACCATGCAACGGTGCAACAAACCCAAACGTAACCATGCAACAGTGCAACAAACCCAGACGTTACCATGCAACGGTGCAACAAACCCAGACGTGACCATGCAACGGTGCAACACACCCAGACGTAACCATGCAACAAACCCAGACGTGACCATGCAACGGTGCAACAAACCAAGACGTGACCATGCAACGGTGCAACACACCCAGACGTAACCATGCAACAAACCCAGACGTGACCATGCAACGGTGCAACAAACCAAGACGTGACCATGCAACGGTGCAACACACCCAGACGTGACCATGCAACGGTGCAACAAACCCAGACGTGACCATGCAACGGTGCAACACACCCAGACGTAACCATGCGATGGTGCAACAAACCCAGACGTGACCATGCAACGGTGCAACACACCCAGATGTAACCATGCAACAAACCCAGACGTGACCATGCAACGGTGCAACAAACCCAGACGTGACCATGCAACGGTGCAACACACCCAGACGTAACCATGCAACGGTGCAACAAACCCAGACGTGACTATGCAACGGTGCAACAAACCCAGACGTAACCAGGCAATGGTGCAACAAACCCAGACGTGACCATGCAACGGTGCAACACACCCAGACGTAACCATGCAATGGTGCAACAAACCCAGACGTAACCATGCAATGGTGCAACAAACCCAGACGTGACCATGCAACGGTGCAACACACCCAGACGTAACCATGCAACGGTGCAACAAACCCAGACGTGACCATGCAACGGTGCAACAAACCCAGACGTGACCATGCAACGGTGCAACAAACCCAGACGTGACCATGCAATGGTGCAACAAACCCAGACGTGACCATGCAACGGTGCAACACACCCAGACGTAACCATGCAACAAACCCAGACGTGACCATGCAATGGTGCAACAAACCCAGACGTGACCATGCAACGGTGCAACACACCCAGACGTAACCATGCAACGGTGCAACAAACCCAGACGTGACCATGCAATGGTGCAACAAACCCAGACGTGACCATGCAACGGTGCAACACACCCAGACGTAACCATGCAACACACCCAGACGTAACCATGCAACAAACCCAGACGTGACCATGCAATGGTGCAACAAACCCAGACGTTACCATGCAACGGTGCAACACACCCAAACGTAACCATGCAACAAACCCAGACGTGACCATGCAATGGTGCAACAAACCCAGACGTGACCATGCAACGGTGCAACACACCCAGACGTAACCATGCAACGGTGCAACAAACCCAGACGTGACCATGCAACGGTGCAACAAACCCAGACGTGACCATGCAATGGTGCAACAAACCCAGACGTGACCATGCAACGGTGCAACAAACCCAGACGTGACCATGCAACAAACCCAGACGTGACCATGCAATGGTGCAACAAACCCAGACGTGACCATGCAACGGTGCAACACACCCAGACGTAACCATGCAACACACCCAGACGTAACCATGCAACAAACCCAGACGTGACCATGCAATGGTGCAACAAACCCAGACGTTACCATGCAACGGTGCAACAAACCCAGACGTGACCATGCAACGGTGCAACAAACCCAGACGTGACCATGCAACGGTGCAACACACCCAGACGTAACCATGCAACAGTGCAACAAACCCAGACGTGACCATGCCACGGTGCAACAAACCCAGACGTGACCATGCAACGGTGCAACAAACCCAGACGTGACCATGCAACAAACCCAGACGTGACCATGCAACGGTGCAACAAACCCAGACGTGACCATGCAATGGTGCAACAAACCCAGACGTAACCATGCAACAGTGCAACAAACCCAGACGTGACCATGCCACGGTGCAACAAACCCAGACGTGACCATGCAACGGTGCAACAAACCCAGACGTGACCATGCAACAAACCCAGACGTGACCATGCAACGGTGCAACAAACCCAGACGTGACCATGCAACGGTGCAACACACCCAGACGTAACCATGCAACAGTGCAACAAACCCAGACGTGACCATGCCACGGTGCAACAAACCCAGACGTGACCATGCAACGGTGCAACAAACCCAGACGTGACCATGCAACAAACCCAGACGTGACCATGCAACGGTGCAACAAACCCAGACGTGACCATGCAACGGTGCAACACACCCAGACGTAACCATGCAACAGTGCAACAAACCCAGACGTGACCATGCCACGGTGCAACAAACCCAGACGTGACCATGCAACGGTGCAACAAACCCAGACGTGACCATGCAACAAACCCAGACGTGACCATGCAACGGTGCAACAAACCCAGACGTGACCATGCAACGGTACAACACACCCAGACGTAACCATGCAACGGTGCAACACACCCAGACGTAACCATGCAACGGTGCAACACACCCAGACGTAACCATGCCACGGTGCAACAAACCCAGACGTGACCATGCAACGGTGCAACACACCCAGACGTAACCATGCCACGGTGCAACAAACCCAGACGTGACCATGCAACGGTGCAACAAACCCAGACGTGACCATGCAACGGTGCAACACACCCAGACGTAACCATGCAACGGTGCAACACACCCAGACGTAACCATGCAACGGTGCAACACACCCAGACGTAACCATGCCACGGTGCAACAAACCCAGACGTGACCATGCAACGGTGCAACAAACCCAGACGTGACCATGCAACGGTGCAACAAACCCAGACGTGACCATGCAACGGTGCAACACACCCAGACGTGACCATGCAACGGTGCAACACACCCAGACGTAACCATGCAACGGTGCAACACACCCAGACGTAACCATGCAATGGTGCAACAAACCCAGACGTGACCATGCCACGGTGCAACAAACCCAGACGTGACCATGCAACGGTGCAACAAACCCAGACGTAACCATGCAACAAACCCAGACGTGACCATGCAACGGTGCAACACACCCAGACGTGACCATGCAATGGTGCAACAAACCCAGACGTGACCATGCAACGGTGCAACAAACCCAGACGTAACCATGCAACAAACCCAGACGTGACCATGCAACAAACCCAGACGTAACCATGCAATGGTGCAACAAACCCAGACGTGACCATGCAACGGTGCAACAAACCCAGACGTAACCATGCAACGGTGCAACAAACCCAGACGTAACCATGCAACAGTGCAACACACCCAGACGCAACCATGCAACGGTGCAACAAACATCCTCGCAATTCGTCCGTAACGTAACACGGAAAGAACATTGAGCGAAGGTTACTGGAATATTCGTCCGTAATATTCTGGGAATATTACGGGAATGTTCGTCTGTAACATAACACGGAAATAAAATTGAGCGAATATTACGGGAATGTTCGTCTGTCTGCTGGGCAGTCGGGGCTTCCCCGCCCGTAGCCCTCCTTACGATGTAAGGACCCAGTCGGGGCTTCCCCGCCCGTTGCCCTTCTTAAGATGTAAGGACCCAGTCGGGGCTTCCCCGCCCGTAGCCCTCCTTACGATGTAAGGACCCAGTCGGGGCTTCCCCGCCCGTAGCCCTCCTTACGATGTAAGGACCCAGTCGGGGCTTCCCCGCCCGTAGCCCTCCTTACGATGTAAGGACCCAGTCGGGGCTTCCCCGCCCGTAGCCCTCCTTACGATGTAAGGACCCAGTCGGGGCTTCCCCGCCCGTAGCCCTCCTTACGATGTAAGGACCCAGTCGGGGCTTCCCCGCCCGTAGCCCTCCCTACGATGTAAGGACCCAGTCGGGGCCTCCCCGCCCGTAGCCCTCCTTACGATGTAAGGACCCAGTCGGGGCTTCCCCGCCCGTAGCCCTCCTCACGATGTAAGGACCCAGTCGGGGCTTCCCCGCCCGTAGCCCTCCTTACGATGTAAGGACCCAGTCGGGGCTTCCCCGCCCGTAGCCCTCCTCACGATGTAAGGACCCAGTCGGGGCCTCCCCGCCCGTAGCCCTCCTTACGATGTAAGGACCCAGTCGGGGCTTCCCCGCCCGTAGCCCTCCTTACGATGTAAGGACCCAGTCGGGGCTTCCCCGCCCGTAGCCCTCCTTACGATGTAAGGACCCAGTCGGGGCTTCCCCGCCCGTAGCCCTCCTTACGATGTAAGGACCCAGTCGGGGCTTCCCCGCCCGTAGCCCTCCTTACGATGTAAGGACCCAGTCGGGGCTTCCCCGCCCGTAGCCCTCCTCACGATGTAAGGACCCAGTCGGGGCTTCCCCGCCCGTAGCCCTCCTTACGATGTAAGGACCCAGTCGGGGCTTCCCCGCCCGTAGCCCTCCTTACGATGTAAGGACCCAGTCGGGGCTTCCCCGCCCGTAGCCCTCCTTACGATGTAAGGACCCAGTTGAGGCTTCCCCGCCCGTAGCCCTCCTTACGATGTAAGGACCCAGTCGGGGCTTCCCCGCCCGTAGCCCTCCTTACGATGTAAGGACCCAGTCGGGGCTTCCCCGCCCGTAGCCCTCCTTACGATGTAAGGACCCAGTCGGGGCTTCCCCGCCCGTAGCCCTCCTTACGATGTAAGGACCCAGTCGGGGCTTCCCCGCCCGTAGCCCTCCTTACGATGTAAGGACCCATTCGGGGCTTCCCCGCCCGTAGCCCTCCTTACGATGTAAGGACCCAGTCGGGGCTTCCCCGCCCGTAGCCCTCCTTACGATGTAAGGACCCAGTCGGGGCTTCCCCGCCCGTAGCCCTCCTTACGATGTAAGGACCCAGTCGGGGCTTCCCCGCCCGTAGCCCTCCTTACGATGTAAGGACCCAGTCGGGGCTTCCCCGCCCGTAGCCCTCCTTACGATGTAAGGACCCAGTCGGGGCTTCCCCGCCCGTAGCCCTCCTTACGATGTAAGGACCCAGTCGGGGCTTCCCCGCCCGTAGCCCTCCTTACGATGTAAGGACCCAGTTGAGGCTTCCCCGCCCGTAGCCCTCCTTACGATGTAAGGACCCAGTCGGGGCTTCCCCGCCCGTAGCCCTCCTTACGATGTAAGGACCTAGTCGGGGCTTCCCCGCCCGTAGCCCTCCTTACGATGTAAGGACCCAGTCGGGGCCTCCCCGCCCGTAGCCCTCCTTACGATGTAAGGACCCAGTCGGGGTCTCCCCACTCCCCCTCCCCCTCCCCACACACACGCACGATACGATGACCAAGTGGAGACCATGTCGCTCTTATCCCTCCCATGTATTAGGACGTAGCCTGGGTCTAGAAGAAAATTGAAGGGTAGATGTAATATGTGCAACGTCTTGCGTTAAATATACCTCATTCCTTTGTCAAGCAGTGTTACACTTTACACCGTGTAGCCTGTTGCCTGTCTTAGCACGAGCGGTAAACCGTACCTTCCATGGCTAGCGTCCATCTACGGGAGTTGTACAGTGGTGTGGCTTGTACAACGGTGTGCCTTGTACATTGGTGTGACTGCAAAGTATACGTATTGTATGTGGCCGCATTCACTGTATATGATAAGCATAGTGACGAAGTTAAAATCTTGTATTTGGCTTCAAGGAATGCGGACACATTTTTAGCACTGCATGCGATACGAGTAGGGTATTTATACTTCAAGCCGGACAGTTTAATTAAGATTCACATAACTAAGTGCCCAATAATTTCCTTATGTATCTGACATAGGAGTGCATGTTCACGCCTGTATATTATAATTGATATACTTTATGAAAAGACGACGGTTTCCATTGCAAACTGAAGACTCGCAGAGCGTGTCCGATATAAATCTGTCAGGTATTCGTATTGAATATGTTGCTGACTACTACTGTGCAGAAAATTATATAGAACCTCAACTTTAATACGCTTTTCTTGTTCGGTCAATTTCAATCTGCCAATCACTTACCCAAGTCTTCCCACAATCATTTGACAGCGGCCCAGTGCAACACCATAGCCAGTGTGACATGCGAAAATGTCCACCCATACCCCGTTCTCCCCCTTATAGGCCTACATGATAGTTACATGGTCTCTACCCCTTGCAAGGGCGGATCTAGGAATTTGAAAACGGGGTGGGGGGGGGGCGGGTGCCATTGAAACTTGCGACCGAGGGGGCTGTGGCTTAGAACAAAATTGCGACCAGTGGTCCACCAAATTGACGACCGGATGGGATAGGGGCAGTCCACGCCTCAGATGAGCTGGACACCCCGCCCCCCCCCCCCCTCCCTCCCCCTTGGATCCGCACAGAAAATGTGTTTGTATGATGCCATTATGATAGAGGGGTGAGGGTGGGGTGGGGGGGGGGGCAAAAAACGAGAACCAATACAGCGCTCGTACCTAATGTCTGCTTTACTTATCGGAATCAGCGACCCTTAAAACCCCTATATACCAATTTTCACGCTTTCCGCCGGAAACGAACATCTTGCCTATTTTTTGTCATATATCCGCCCCACTACAGCCCTAATCATCACGCTGAGCTGCAACTAATATGACAATAGCGCAAGTGTGCGGGGCGTTAGGCAATTTGATTGGCCCGACATCAAGCTGTAGCAGCCCGCCAGTTTTCATTCTAGCAATCTACGACATTAACTTGTTCATGCCAACATGTGCTGTGTAATAAATAACCTAAGCTTAGGGACACGTTGTGATACGTCATAAATGTTATCGATTATACCATTGTCAGTCCATTGTCTGCGCTTTTCTGAACAGCATGTGCAAAACATTAATAGTTATAATGATAAATATAAAAATTTAATCGCATAATGATGTAATAACTGTAGGAATATTTTCTTTGCCATTCACTTATCACAGGTAATTGCATAATGACTGCGATCGCAAATTACATGGCTGCCTCTAACAATATATTACTGTATGTAATTATTATAATACACATCATTATGAGTAAATGCTGTGCCTCAGGTACCAGCGCCTAGATTAATATGCGTAACATGTTCGGTAATCTCAGTACAACCGGCGACGAAACCAGTCGAGGGGCGAGAGGAGAGGTGGGAACGAGACTTGAGTGAAACCCTGGAACCACTCGCCAAGACCGCAGCGACGCCAAGCTGTCGTCTCCGTCGACCTCCAGAAATTGCTATAATGTGATATTTAGAAAAGCCGGGGCTATGGCAGGGAAGGGTGAAAGTGGGGGGTTGGTTGGGTGAGTGGATGGGTGTGTGTGTGTGCGGCCCACTCGCCAGAAATCGAGTCATAAAGGAGCAGGCGAGCAGGAGGCCGCGTTCGTCTGTCCTCCAAGACGAGGGACCTCGGAAAGCTAAAAATAGCCACCTTGGGGGGGTTGGGGGGGGGGGGGGGAACCTCGATCACGCCCCCTTGCGGCGACGCGAGGAAGCGCCATTCGAGGAGGAGATCGACGATCAGAGATCGACGGCTCCGACAGTGACGTGGGGTCATTCGCGACATTCACAGTGACGTCGACGGCGACGGTAATGATGGCGTCCGCCCTTGGCTGTCGTGTGTCGCTTTCAGACAACCTCGGCGGCCAGAGGGTATCGGTGATTTTGACAGCCCCGTGGGTAGCCGTGGGGTCGCGCGTGGGGGCAGTGGGGGTGGGAGCAGAGGCGGGTTAGGGGTGGGGTGGGTTCCGGGGGGAAGTGGGTGAGGTGGGAGTGGAAGGAATCGGCGGGGCAGCGGGTAAGGGTTTCGGGGAGGGGAGAGGATGGAGGGGGTGGTGTGAGGTGTTGCCCGTTAACTGCGAGGACCAGGGTGATAATGGTGTGAGAGAGAGTGGGTGGGAGGGTCCTTGCTGTGGCTGGGTGGGAGGGAGGGTCCTTGCTGTGGCTAGGTGGGAGCAGGTGGTTCTTGCTGTGGCTGGGTGGCGGGAGGGGGTCCTTGCTGTGGCTGGGTGGGAGGAAGGGTCCTTGCTGTGGCTGGGTGGGAGGGAGTGTCCTTGCTGTGGCTGGCTGGGTGGGAGGAAGGGTCCTTGCTGTGGCTGGGTGGGAGGAAGGGTTCTTGCTGTGGCTGGGTGGGAAGAAGGATCCTTGCTGTGGCTGGGTGGGAGGAAGGGTTCTTGCTGTGGCTGGGTGGGAAGAAGGATCCTTGCTGTGGCTGGGTGGGAGGGAGGGTCCTTGCTGTGGTTTGGTGGCGGGAGGGGGTCCTTGCTGTGGCTGGGTGGCGGGAGGGGGTCCTTGCTGTGGCTGGGTGGGAGGCAGGGTCGTTGCTGTGACTCGGTGGGAGGAACGGTTCTTGCTGTGGCTGGGTGAGAGGGAGCTAGGGTCCTTGCCGTGGCTGGGTGGGAGGAAGGGTTCTTGCTGTGGCTGGGTGAGAGGGAGGGTCCTTGCCGTGGCTGGGTGGGAGGAAGGGTCCTTGCTGTGGCTGGGTGGGAGGGAGTGTCCTTGCTGTGGCTGGGTGGGAGGGGGTCCTTGCTGTGGCTGGGTGGGAGGAAGGGTCGTTGCTGTGGCTGGGTGGGAGGGAGTGTCCTTGCTGTGGCTGGGTGGGAGGAAGGGTCGTTGCTGTGGCTGGGTGGGAGGAAGGGTCGTTGCTGTGGCTGGGTGGGAGGGAGTGTCCTTGCTGTGGCTGGGTGGGAGGAAGGGTCGTTGCTGTGGCTGGGTGGGAGGGAGTGTCCTTGCTGTGGCTGGGTGGGAGGAAGGGTCGTTGCTGTGGCTGGGTGGGAGGAAGGGTCCTTGCTGTGGCTGGGTGGGAGGGAGTGTCCTTGCTGTGGCTGGGTGGGAGGAAGGGTCCTTGCTGTGGCTGGCTGGGTGGGAGGAAGGGTCGTTGCTGTGGCTGGGTGGGAGGGAGTGTCCTTGCTGTGGCTGGCTGGGTGGGAGGAAGGGTCCTTGCTGTGGCTGGGTGGGAGGACGGGTCCTTGCTGTGGCTGGGTGGGAGGGAGTGTCCTTGCTGTGGCTGGCTGGGTGGGAGGAAGGGTCCTTGCTGTGGCTGGGTGTGTGGGAAGGTCCTTGCTGTGGCCCCAGCACCCAGCCCCCAGCACAGCACAGCCCTTGCTGTGGCCCCAGCACCCAGCACCCAGCCCCCAGCACAGCACAGCATCTGCTGTGGCTGGGTGGGAGGGAGTGTCCTTGCTGTGGCTGGCTGGATGGGAGGAAGTGTCCTTGCTGTGGCTGGGTGAGAGGGAGTGTCCGTGCTGTGGCTGGGTGTGTGGGAGGGTCCGTGCTGTGGCTGGGATGGAGGGAGGGTTCTTGCTGTGGCTAGGTGGGGGAGGGGGCTGAGGGTCATGCATGATACTTTTTTTGTACAGTTTACCTCATTTTTCTTCCCCATTTCTACACCTGCAGCGCCCCTTTTCCTCGGGTCCCCATATGCAATGCGGTTTCCCCGTCATTTGTGTTGAGCTAGGTCTAAATGGCGGCAGCTGACAGGTGTGACCTCTGTCCAGACGCCATGATAGTCCCTTTAACCAAATGGCACCGCCGCGGCACCAGTTTAAAGGTGGTAATAAGCGTTGCCACCCCTACACGCGGCGATGGCAAAAAGGGTTGTCACCAAAATGACAATGGCGCTGAGTCATATTTAATGGCCGCGTTTTTTACCCTTTTCTCTCTTGCTGCGCCTCTCCAAGCTCCCCGCACGGTGGCGCTACGCAAGCTCCGCTTTTACCGATGCTGTCGGCCGGGGGCAAATTTCAAGATTCTTGAAAAACGGTCAAATCAGCTGTAATTTTCTGCAACATTAGAGTTTTCAACAATTAAACATAAAAATAACGAGCTTTTTGTATTTAATACAACAAAACACATTTTGTACCCTTTCGAAAAAGTTATAATTGTGACAGAACTCTTTCTTTTCATCACCTGATTTCATGCGTTATTAGGCTTAGGCTGGGTCCCAGCACTAATTTGTAGAAATGCGCGACGCATTTTTCCTATCAATCTGCGCAGCGCCGCCCTGGCGAGCGAGTGTGAAAATTCATTCAGGACGTAGGCGACAACAGAGATATAATAGAGCCCTAGCGGAGTGAGTCGAAGACAGAGAGTGGCGCCCCTCTCGTGCGATCCGCCTGATGGCACCGCTTGTCGGCCGTCTTCATTCTACCACTTTAAAAGAAAACAAAGATAAATGGCTTGGTTAATAAATAAAAATAAATTGGCAATTTTACCTGTTATGTGATGTTTTCTTCTCAGCTTCTCATGGTTTCTTAAACGTACTCAAATCCTCCATTCGTGGTATCTTCTTAATGTGTTTCTGGGAATATAGCTCGTATTATCTAGTATTCATGCAGCAACAATATAAGCGCCCAGTACTCCAAACACTCCAATTTGCGACAAGGGCGGGGTTGGGGGGGGGGGGAGTGGTTGCGGGGGGGGGGGGGGTGCGGGTGAGATACCCACTATGTAAGGAGGGTGGTTTGCCGACATCCGTGTACGTAATGTAAGACCAGGAATTTGCCGAATATCTTTTGTGATTGAAGACTGAACACCAATTTAGTACACGTCATTTGCGCTTGTGACTGCATAGGCCTATCAGAGACCGGAAGAGCTTGCCACAATCACCATTACATCCATCAGCCCTGTTATTTGGTCTCGACTCTTACTAATGGGATTAATAGTTGGACGCTTTACGTGTAATTTTTCAAGCCAGAATTCTCCGCTGTGGACAATTCCATCTCGCCGCTGGGAACGCGCCTGTTATGGGTCGTCAAGCTGTATCGATGCCTAAAGCCTTCATGTCACGTTTCAAACACCCTTAACCCTGATCTTCGGGCTGAGTGGCTAGTGATCGAGAGGTCGTGAGGTCGACTCCCGCCATGGACATACCGGCACCTTTCGTCACAAAATGATTTGCCGCAATAAATAAAATAACATAAGATACATGTTTTATCTCCGTTGCTAACATTAAAGATGATCGGTTTTTAATTTTGTTTTAATTATAGATAATAATCTAAAGCGTGAACATTGAATGCCAAGCATTAAACGCACCAGATTCAGTGATAAAACGCTAGACCTGAATGCTTAGGAATACGTTCTTTCCCTTAAAGAAAATATCTATCCATCTAAGTAATTCAAATGGCAATTAGTCGTCATTTTCTCTTGCGTTTGGTATACTTGTAATATGTGTCAATATGTGTAATATGTGTCAATCAAACGCTACACTTTTCATGCAGTTCATCAACCCCCCCCCCCCCACCCTCACACCCCCCGGCCGTCATGTGACAGACAGTGAACCGCCACTCCTTATGCATTAAGACATCATTCCAAAGTCATTAAGACGTCGTTCCGCATTCTGTCTTTCTGTTTCAACATGAAGTACCCCTAAGGGATACATTTAAAAACTTAGCCCATCTCCAGTGCTCAGCGTGGACTTGGCACACGGCAATTTGCCACTGGCCTAACGGCCGCGCGCTCCGGGAAACGTCATGCCGACGACCGCTTCATTCGCTCCGAGCGTTGTAACGGATGGTAGCCAACTCTCAAGCGTCACACCCATTGTTTGTAAGGGTACAAAAGAGAGCAAAAAATCGGTGACATGCATGCATGAAACTTTTATGCAACGCCTTTAGCTTGAAAGGTCAAACCTACAAATGGAGCACGCGGACCCCCATAGGGTGTCAACCGAAATGCGTCCGGCTAACCAGGCAGCTGCAAAAAACGGAATGATGTACAGGGGTGCTGAACAGTTTCTTATCACCACCTTCCTGCACGCATTCTGTTAATGTAACCAGACTTTGTTTCTGTTTTTTCGTGGAGCCTTCAGTTGTATGGAGGTCTGGGGTCGTACCCATAAACCGCACGTCGCTTACGCATGACATTTCCAGGAGTCATTGGCTATTGGTCGAGAGGCATGTAGGTATCAGGTTGATGGCAATACACTATGACGGATATCAGTCAGGATCGCTACAATCGGAGACCAGATGCGGCCAGCGTCATGGTAATAATAGTAAAACCCTCCACACAGCCACAGATTTTCCGTTTTGCAAGACGTTCAGCATTAGGTGATGGGCCACGGCAGCGGAGGGCGGGGCGAGGTGGGGGTGGGCTGGGGGAGCTACTTGCCCACCGCGCCCCACTCGGTCGTCGGGTTTGGAGTCTGGGTCACACCGATTACGCCCTGCACCCCTTAAATCTTTCTACATCATCTGAGTATCGTTTTGCATATGACGGTATAGTTATGAAATCATGTACTTACTGATTCAACTTCACCTTGCTGACACTGAAACAAAAAGTGTTATTCTTTGGCGACCGACCCTCAAACCATATTGAGGGTGCGCAAGGGGTATTTTCGTTCCTCGGGAATGAGCTTCTCATTTTATCGTGAACCGGGAATGAGGAAAAAGTTCTTTGTAAACTAGGAAACGGGTATTCGCCGACCGTCGTGATCAAGGATTTTCATTAATTGTGAACTGGGAATTTTAATATTATATAACCGTGAATCGGGAAATGGCCAATTTATATCATGCAATCGGCCCTTTCTTTGCATGCGGGGAATTTTAATTCATCGTTTTAATTCTTCGTGACCTGGGAATAAAGAAATTCATTCTTCGTGATCTGGGAGCACCACCGCCCTTGCCCGACCCCCCCCCCCCTCCCCTATATTGTGTGACTTTGTCTGCTGACCGACCAACCTAACTTTTATATGACCAGACATGAGAAACGTACAATTTAATAACAATCCCCTCACTCATTTCATTGTGCCGTCACGTGATGCGCGTTGACCCGAGTTAGCCCATGTACGCACACAACCGGCCTAATGCACCAATTCACCTATCTACCCGTTGTCACTGTCTCCTTCTCAAGATCATGATCAATAATGTAGGCCTACCACAATTGGAAGCTAACAGATTTATGCCTGTTATGTCCTGTCAACAAGTATGGCGGGCCAGAATTAGTTTCGTCAGTGTCGAGGCTAGCATGGGTGTTATAACCATGGCTCCTTGTTCATTATTAACTCGCCCGGGCAGGGCAGAAAAAGATGCGTTCGAGTGATTACCATATTTCTTTTGTTTCCACAGAAGAAGCGTAGATTTTATGGTGGCTGTGCCGGTACAAAGCAGGCGTCGACCGTTACCGGACATTTCGTTGTTTAGACATCGAGCGTTCAGGGCGAGTCATAACGGAAGGAGTTTTATTTACCGAACAAATAGTATAATGGACTCCTATATTGGTCGAATTATGGCGCCTGCTAGAATGGGGGACCCTGGATGACACATGGTGCGAGGGGTGGGTGGGAGGGGGGTAGGGGGGGGGGACCGAGCACGGGACGAAGGGTCTAAATGCCGGATGTGGTTCGTGCACACGAGCCGTGGCGGATGGCGAGGTCGAAGGCGGGGGGCGGGGGGGTGCTCGGTGTTTCTGGCCACCAGGGTTTCAGTGTGCAGGTAAAAAGAGGGAGTCGCTTTTATTTGTTTAACCTGTTTAACAGGTTAAGCCACAATACTCTAGCTACAACCGCAGGCGCTGCACGTAAAGGTTACGTATTCTCGTGTATTGTTGTGGTTAATAAACGTGTCGGCATTTCGCGCACTTCTTAAAGTGGATGATGTAGATGCCAATAGAACCTTTAATTTGCAAACATTAAAGCGATGTAAATCTGGTACAAATCCGTGCGGGAGAAGGTGCGTGCTCCTCATGTGTACTACGTCATAAAGGAGCTTCGCCGCTGACTGTCTGTCATTCAGTGGTTATTAAGCCACGGCATTAATACGCACGAAAATAAAGTGGCAAGGATTTTTGGCTCTTGTCCTGTATTATAGCTTACATTATGTTGTGGCAAATTTCAGACAGAATCGGTAGTAGGTGATACCTCTTTGGTGGTCCGGATCAGATAACTTGATTGGCACCTTTAAAATATGTTGCACTGATTGCCAACGACACGAAAATAATCCCGGTTACTCCTGCACGAACGGCTAACTGTGGCTATGCTTTTATTTCATGCATTTAGGCGCCGTCTTTCAGCAGTGTCAGACTCAAAATATGTAACTATGTTACAGCGGTTAAACCTTCCGACATCGTCATTGATATACCAGATGGCATTCCCATATACATCAGTCGTAATTAGGAAGCGTTTTTGCAAGGAAAATGTGAAGGGAGAAGGGGTGTGTGTGTGTGGGGGGGGGGGGGTTGCAGAGCATGGCGCCACTTCGAATATGACCTCATGAATCCCCTCGATGCAGAATGACCTTCAAGCTACCCCGCTAGGTTCACTTCCCGAAAACATCAGCCAAATACGAATCTTGCAAGAGACCAAGGCCTTGTCATCTCAAGTTGTCTTGTCATCATCTCCAGCAGTCTTTGATCTCAGATCGCGGGTTTTCGCCTGTCGCATGCACGCGTCCTATAATACGGCGAGGTAGACCGCCATCTTGCCGGTCAGCCTCTGCAGGTTTCTCCTCCTCCTGTGTCCCCCGCGGTCTACACGGACCATCAGACCAGCGTGGCGGCTGGCCTCGGTACCCTTTCAAGTCTGGGGGCGGCATTCTGCTCGACCGTGAGGGGCAATAATGACGTCTGCGGGGGCGATGCCACTGGTTGAGGTACGGGTCAATATATAATGGACGAGAGCTATATCTGGGGTCGGCCCTGGTGTGTGTGGGTACATGAGACTCTTTTTGGCTTCAGAATTAATTTGACGTGGAAATCTGTTGCACATAAAAACTCCTGAAAATGACATAAAATCATATATAGGGGTCCGGAAAGCGGGATATAGTGTCAAGTGTCGATTTTTCAAAATTTTCAGTGTCGAATGTCAATTTGTCATGAGGTTCCATGTCGCATTTTGGTTAGGTTCGGTGTCGTTCTTTTTTCTAATATGTCACTATCTGTGTGAGATCCTCAGTGTCGGACTTTGGGGGTCAATGTCGAATGTCGATTTTTCAAATATGCCTGTGTCGCTTGTCGACATTTACCCCTTACAGACCCCAACATGTTGAGATATATGCATAGATTGAATTTCAATTATGTCTCATTTCAGTTTTTGCGATCGGAACAATTAGACGCCGAAGTGGAGTTTTGATACCCTTTTCAAATGTTTTAAATATATCTGTATGCAACCAGATCTAATGAAATTACCATATTAAGCCTAAAGAACAACAACATGTCCTGACGCAACGCAACCAGCTCACATCTGAAACTGGTGCCCGGTGGTGCCCGGTGGTGCCGGGTGGTGCCTCGTGGTGGAGAAGTAGTTGTACAAATTATTATCTCACAACAATTTTACTGGCTGACCTGGTTAAATACGGCTGTATGCATAGGAGAGTGTGTAAAGGGAGGCTTGACATGCCAGGTCACAACATAGCAGAAAGTCACGTAATATAAAGCACGACAGACCTGCTAGCTGGAGAATCAGGGCCCGTATTCTCGAACAAGTTGCGATCATCGCAATATTTAAGAAGAACTATTTGCGAAAAATCGTAGCTGCGAAAAATCGCAAGTTCCTATTCTCGAAAGTTTTGCGAAAAATCGCAGCTACGAAGTTTCGCAAGTAGTTTTTCGCGGTTGTCAGGGATAATTTTCTCGTAGCAACTGGTCTAAACGAACGCGCACTCTTTTGCAGCGGTGGATATTAACATGTATTGGGCATTAACATTTAGTATTTGCAAATGTGAATAGATATAAAACTCCAGAAATATGACTGAGGGGGGTGGGGGGGGGGGAACTGGCAAATATGTCTGAGGCTGAAAGCGGAGCCTCTGTGTCTATACCCCCTCCCCTCACATGTACTGCGTAGATCTACAGTGCCGAACATTGTGATGGGCGGACATCAGGCCCAAATTTAAATTAAGCTCAGGACAATATGCGACTATTCTATACCTATTGTATGGCATGTTTAACAATATCAAGGCAAAGTAAGCTAAACGACTTACGCACATTAGCCTAACTTACATTGGCAAGCGTAAGTGACGCTGTCGTCGTCGTATGTTGCAGATTTATGTAGTATCCAATATCATGAATAGATCTACGAGACACGGTCACGGGTGGGACGCTTGGTCATGGTAATCCACTAGCACAGACCATGCAGACACTATCTCAGGTTATTTAAGATCTTGTAAAATTGTAATCCATTAATTAGACTTTAGCACTGAGGCACTTTGACAACTGACACCGTGACGGCGCGACTAAACGTGTCATGCTTCCAACCTGAACCACTCAAATGAGTGTAGGAGGCTTTTAGTAACTTAGTTTTTCGCGTGTTGATACCACTGTATACATGGTATACATGGTGTAGCAGAAACAAATCTTTACAACGTGCACTCGCGCCATTACTTGAAACAAAGTATGGGTAGTCTCTGTGACATAACACGTACGTGAACATGAACGAAAGCGCACATTTCCACAAAAAATTAAGTTCAAAATAAATTTTAAAATAAGAATTATTGTCTGGACTGGATAATTCAAAATATGCTCCGTATCTCATATAACAGCAAACAAGCAGCATAGCAAGAAATAAGTGAGCCCAATCTTCTGAATCTCGAATCTTTAAATTTGCCGATTCAATCCTCATGAACTAAATTAATCCACCTCCGGGGGCAGGCAGGCGACACAACTCGCATGCCGGCCCCCAGGGGCGGATTAATTTAGCATATACATATGATCAGAAATATTCCCTATAGTATACGATCTCTGACATGCAGGTCAGGAGCCTTTGCCACCATGATTACTGACTAGTTGCGACTAGTTGCGAGACGTATGAACACATCGCAAATTTTGCGATGAAAGTTAGGAAGATCTTTATCTTAAGTTTTCGAGAATACCACTTGCGATGAAACGCAACTTTTGCGATTTTTCGCAGCAATATTTGCGAGGAAGTCGAGTTGCGAAGATCGCAACTCGTTTGAGAATACGGGCTCAGACTCCGGAAGGCCTACCACTTGCTGCCATTGATGACGTCAGAGCCGGGGATCTCGGGATCTCGTGGGAAAGAATCAAACTGTAATATTAGGGCCCCCACAGATTTCATGGCTTGTTGCCACTTATTATATTATATAGCCTGCTCATTAAGTGTTTTTGGCTCTCCACAATGGGTCTTATTAGCCACAAGCTTTCTCTCCTTGCGTTGATTTAATTGATCAGGAGACGAGAGGGGTGCTCGGGGAGCGGGATCGGCCTGGAGGGTAGATGACTGGCTGAGGGTGGGGGATTGGGGGGGGGGTAGGATTTTATTGTCCTCATACAGACAGCGTGTCCGGATCATATGACAGGCGGGAGGGAATTGGGGGGGGGGCAATTGGGGTGGCAAGGGGGGAACCGTGGGAGCCGTCATAAAAAAACATGCGTGGGAGGTCCTGAGTACATAGCACGTGACGGTGAGGGGTACGAACACATTTCGGACTACGTACCCCCCCCCCCCCACCTCCACCTCTCCACTTCGCCCCCCCCCCCCTCCTGCCCCCACATACGCATCCACCCTCGGGAAACCCCAGGGGCGTGGACGAGGGACGGGTCACACACTTAAAGACGTCGTTCCGTCTCTCCAAACACTGCCTTGGGCGAGAAGGGCACATAACAAGGTTAGCGGGGGTCCCAGGCTTTGTTTAGAAGTCCCCTTCATACCCCTTCTGGATGAGTCCCACTCATCATGTCGAGGGAGACTCGGGGGATGGCGGGGGAGGGGGCGAGGGAAGGGGGCTAACTGGCTTCACTGGCTAATTTCCGGCCCTTGGAGAGGATGGTTGGGCGTGGTTGTGGTGATAATAATCTTGATGGGGGTGGAGGAGGGGGGGGGGGGGGCGTGCTGGTGATGATAGCGTAGGGTGGTCGCGGCAGGGGTGGGGTTGGTTGGCTGGGGGGTGAGGGTGGGGTGGGGTGACCGTAATGATAGCGTGGGATGGCTGAGGATGAGGGGTGAGGTGGAGGGGCTGGGTGGGGTGATGTGGATGAAGATGGGATGCGGTGGTAATGATAGCGTGGGGTGGCTGTCGATCGGGATGGGGTGGGCTGGAGTGATTGGGGGTGGTGGGGTGGTAGTAGGGTACCACTTGTTGAATGACGCACGAGGCAAAATTAGCCCTTCGCGAGCTCTCTGCAGACAAGGATCCGGGTGATTAGGGAAACGCGCAAGCATTGTTAGTGAAGTCTAAACACCGAAATGATCTCAATCGAATCATAAGCTAGGCTAAAGTTTACCGCGTCGTGGCTTAATTAGTTTGTCGCTCACCGCACGAGATCGCGCTCGCAATCAACCGATTAAACGTATGTTTCTATGCAGTTGGGAAATCCCATTCCTTAGGCATGACCCTCTATAAAGAAACAGACATATTAATGATGAGGCAAATAGCTATTGCGCAGCTTCAGATATTCTGAACATGAAGGTCAGCAGCGAATATAAACCGATCATTAATGTCAAAAACATGATCGTGGGAGGAGAGAAGGCAGCGATAACGTCGGCAAAACGCCTTGCAACTAACTAGAAATCAGACAGACACAATACATGTTATATTGCTAAGAATATACAACAGTGCAACATTCTAGAAGAGGGATAACCGATTTCCATTTTCTTAGCCCATCGCCATTATCGGTGCAATATGTACTGGTACGCAACCTGCGCAGTAGCACTTTTTCTTTCGGTAAAATTTAAAATATAGAATTAAGGAATTTTATTATATTAGAATTAAGGAATCATGTGTTCAAAAACACAATGAGGATTAAATACTCTCTCTCAATGTCCCTATATGAACGTTAAATATAACAAACCTATCTGGTGTTGGAATCACCCACATATAGCAGCGCCAATGTCTCTCAGTGTCATCTGGACCCCCCCCCCCCCCCGAGTAACTATCATACATGGAGAAATCTAGGTTTTAACTCCCCATAATATAACATTGACGCCCTGTGGGCAACAAGATTGCCTTACATCCAGTTTTAATTATTCGTTCACCGCGTTCAGATGATACACCAAAAGGACGTTGTGTGTTTGCATACAACTATATACAATGAGTTCCTCAGTGTAACCATTCGGTAATAACAACGGTATATTCCTGAAATGCCAAACGGATATGACGTCTTTTATACTCTGCTTTAACCAAACTATAGGGCAAAACTACCCATGACTGATTGGGGTGGTATCCGTTTGCTAATAACTGTCCTTTACTATTTGCCCTTTCCGCAACTCTATTTTCAGCCAGGTGATCATTTACTTACTCGGCTTGTTAAAGTGAATAGAAACAAGGTAAATGACACGTGCCAATGGCCGAGAGCAATTGGTGAACCGATGTTCTTTAACGGTCGAGACAAACAAGTCCAGCGATGTTCTTTGACGGTCGAGTTAAACTAGTGCAGCGATGTTCTCTGACGGTCGAGTTAAACTAGTGCAGCGATGTTCTTTGACGGTCGAGTTAAACTAGTGCAGCGATGCTCTTTGACGGTCGAGTTAAACTAGTGCAGCGAAGTTCTTTGACGGTCGAGTTAAACTAGTGCGGCGATGTTCTTTGACGGTCGAGTTAAACTAGTGCAGCGATGTTCTTTGACGGTCGAGTTAAACTAGTGCAGCGATGTTCTCTGACGGTCGAGTTAAACTAGTGCAGCGATTTTCTTTGACGGTCGAGTTAAACTAGTGCAGCGATGTTCTTTGACGGTCGAGTTAAACTAGTACAGCGATGTTCTTTGACGGTCGAGTTAAACTAGTGCAGCGATGTTCTCTGACGGTCGAGTTAAACTAGTGCAGCGATTTTCTTTGACGGTCGAGTTAAACTAGTGCAGCGATGTTCTTTGACGGTCGAGTTAAACTAGTGCAGCGATGTTCTTTGACGGTCGAGTTAAACTAGTGCAGCGATGTTCTCTGACGGTCGAGTTAAACTAGTGCAGCGATGTTCTTTGACGGTCGAGTTAAACTAGTGCAGCGATGTTCTTTGACGGTCGAGTTAAACTAGTGCAGCGATGTTCTTTGACGGTCGAGTTAAACTAGTGCAGCGATGTTCTTTGACGGTCGAGTTAAACTAGTACAGCGATGTTCTTTGACGGTCGAGTTAAACTAGTGCAGCGATGTTCTTTGACGGTCGAGTTAAACTAGTGCAGCGATGTTCTCTGACGGTCGAGTTAAACTAGTGCAGCGATGTTCTCTGACGGTCGAGTTAAACTAGTGCAGCGATGTTCTTTGACGGTCGAGTTAAACTAGTGCAGCGATGTTCTTTGACGGTCGAGTTAAACTAGTGCAGCGATGTTCTTTGACGGTCGAGTTAAACTAGTGCAGCGATGTTCTCTGACGGTCGAGTTAAACTAGTGCAGCGATGTTCTTTGACGGTCGAGTTAAACTAGTGCAGCGATGTTCTTTGACGGTCTAGTTAAACTAGTGCAGCGATGTTCTTTGACGGTCGAGTTAAACTAGTGCAGCGATGTTCTTTGACGGTCGAGTTAAACTAGTACAGCGATGTTCTTTGACGGTCGAGTTAAACTAGTGCAGCGATGTTCTTTGACGGTCGAGTTAAACTAGTGCAGCGATGTTCTCTGACGGTCGAGTTAAACTAGTGCAGCGATGTTCTCTGACGGTCGAGTTAAACTAGTGCAGCGATGTTCTTTGACGGTCGAGTTAAACTAGTGCAGCGATGTTCTCTGACGGTCGAGTTAAACTAGTGCAGCGATGTTCTCTGACGGTCGAGTTAAACTAGTGCAGCGATGTTCTTTGACGGTCGAGTTAAACTAGTGCAGCGATGTTCTTTGACGGTCGAGTTAAACTAGTGCAGCGATGTTCTCTGACGGTCGAGTTAAACTAGTGCAGCGATGTTTTCTGACGGTCGAGTTAAACTAGTGCAGCGATGTTCTCTGACGGTCGAGTTAAACTAGTGCAGCGATGTTCTTTGACGGTCGAGTTAAACTAGTGCAGCGATGTTCTCTGACGGTCGAGTTAAACTAGTGCAGCGATGTTCTTTGACGGTCGAGTTAAACTAGTGCAGCGATGTTCTTTGACGGTCGAGTTAAACTAGTGCAGCGATGTTCTTTGACGGTCGAGTTAAACTAGTACAGCGATGTTCTTTGACGGTCGAGTTAAACTAGTGCAGCGATGTTCTTTGACGGTCGAGTTAAACTAGTGCAGCGATGTTCTCTGACGGTCGAGTTAAACTAGTGCAGCGATGTTCTCTGACGGTCGAGTTAAACTAGTGCAGCGATGTTCTTTGACGGTCGAGTTAAACTAGTGCAGCGATGTTCTCTGACGGTCGAGTTAAACTAGTGCAGCGATGTTCTTTGACGGTCGAGTTAAACTAGTGCAGCGATGTTCTCTGACGGTCCAGTTAAACTAGTGCAACGATGTTCTCTGACGGTCGAGTTAAACTAGTGCAGCGATGTTCTTTGACGGTCGAGTTAAACTAGTGCAGCGATGTTCTTTGACGGTCGAGTTAAACTAGTGCAGCGATGTTCTCTGACGGTCGAGTTAAACTAGTGCAGCGATGTTCTCTGACGGTCGAGTTAAACTAGTGCAGCGATGTTCTCTGACGGTCGAGTTAAACTAGTGCAGCGATGTTCTTTGACGGTCGAGTTAAACTAGTGCAGCGATGTTCTTTGACGGTCGAGTTAAACTAGTGCAGCGATGTTCTTTGACGGTCGAGTTAAACTAGTGCAGCGATGTTCTCTGACGGTCGAGTTAAACTAGTGCAGCGATGTTCTCTGACGGTCGAGTTAAACTAGTGCAGCGATGTTCTTTGACGGTCGAGTTAAACTAGTGCAGCGATGTTCTCTGACGGTCGAGTTAAACTAGTGCAGCGATGTTCTCTGACGGTCGAGTTAAACTAGTGCAGCGATGTTCTTTGACGGTCGAGTTAAACTAGTGCAGCGATGTTCTCTGACGGTCGAGTTAAACTAGTGCAGCGATGTTCTTTGACGTACTAGTTAAAGAACGAGCCGGAGTGCATTCGCCAAAATAGAGCACGAGACGCGATAGCGTCGAGTGGTTTATTTGGGGAATGCACGACAGCGAGTTCTTTAACGTACTTATAAAATTGTTATAACAAGGCATTAAATTTGCTCACGTTTGGACACAGGAAATTGACTATTGTGTCAAATTGCACTGCCCGACTAATAAGTAAGCAAACATTATGGAAACAACAGTTCGTCTTTTTAAAGCCCCAGGGGGGAGGGAAGGGTGGGCAGGCGTGGAGGAAGTAGACATTTTGGAAGTCTTGTTTTCTAAATCATCTCACAAGGGTTCAGTCATTGCTTCTCAGTTTCCTGAAAACATCGTCCCTGAAAAGCCAGATGACGGATCTAATGAGAAATGTATGCAAACGATAACTGTAAAATGTCCATATATTTTGAGATTTCTGATCATACCCCCCCCCCCCCGCCCCCTTGGAGCGTAACATTGACTTATGCATTTCAGTGTTTGTTTTGAAATTGGCAAGTTCTGACAACATCAGCCAGCTTGCCTCCGATCAGCTCAGCTCGACTGATTACACCGTGACACTTAGCGGAGTCCAAATTCACAACTCTTCTTTATCAAGATAATGCACACTTTTTCTGTTCATTATTCAAATAAAGCACTGTTTTACCGTTCTTTATTTAAATAACGCACACTTACGTAAATACAACACGGCTAGGTCTGTTTTCCGACGCGTTCTTCTAGATAATATACACTTAAGACAAAGGCGTGACGTCATACAATTTTTTAAGGCCGAGTTAAACTAGTGCAGCGATGTTCTTTGACGGTCGAGTTAAACTAGTGCAGCGATGTTCTTTGACGGTCGAGTTAAACTAGTGCAGCGATGTTCTTTGACGGTCGAGTTAAACTAGTGCAGCGATGTTCTTTGACGGTCGAGTTAAACTAGTGCGGCGATGTTCTTTGACGGTCGAGTTAAACTAGTGCGGCGATGTTCTTTAAGTACTAGTTAAAGCACGACAGCGAGTTCTTTAACGTACAAGGCATTAGTTCTGCTCATGATTTGCGTGGTTCATTTCTAGGATTGGACCCAAGAAATTGACAGCGTTCAGGCAGCAGCGGTTTGCTCTAAAATAAAAGAACCACCGATCAACTAATGCACCAGTCAATGTGAAGCCGCGAGGTGGAGGGTGAAAAGGCATGAGGTTAGTAGATACAATTTTGAAAATCGTTTTCTAAATCCCCACAAGGGTCAAGTCGTCCCGTCTAACTTCCATGAAAACAACTCCCCCTGAAAAGCGGTATTAGTGAATCAACGCTTTTACTTTATAATCGATCATCCATTTTATGTCGTATATATATATATATATATATATACATGTGTGGCACCTTCAGTAGGAATGGCATGACCAATGTCATACGGTCTCCCGTTCATAAGCGGCACCGGATATATATGCTATCGAAAACTGTCGATTTTCCATATCTTTTGTGCTTTCTGGTATAATGCCCCCCCCCCCCTGCCTGGAACTTAACGGTGACATTTCATTGTCTTGAAATTTGCAAGTTCTGACAAGATCAATCCAGCTAGCTCGGCCCAGCTCAGCTCGGCTCGATTGATTGCACCGTGACACTTAGCGGAGTCAATGTTAACAACTGTTCATTATTAAGATAATGCACAGTTTTTCTGTTCTTTATTTAAATAACGCACACTTACGTAAATACAACACGGCTAGGTCTGTTTTCCGATGCATTCTTCTAGATGATGAACACTTAAGACAAAGGCGTGACGTCATACAATTTTTTAAGGCCGAGTTAAACTAGTGCAGCGATGTTCTTTAACGGTCGAGTTAAACTAGTGCTACAATAGGAGCTGACCTGGTAAGTTGGTAAGGTGACGGAGCTCGGGGGTTCGCGTCCAACTCTCTCCGCGTAAGGCTACAGATCCCATGTCGTCTCGGCAAACAATAGGAGCTGACCCGCCAGTGATGTGACTCACTTTGACTTTGATGTGATATGTAGTATCACAGTTATGTTTAGTTGAATTGGGCTGAGGTTCGACAATGCAAGCAGGCTATGTCACGCGTTCTTACCACGTTTCTATACCCAAGATAGGAATGTGTAATAGAAGTGAAAGATACGCAAATTGTACAGAAGTTTCCTTAGACCGTCAATGGAGTATGCTTGTGTGGTATGGGACGGCTGTTCGCATACAGACTCGGATCGATTAGAATCGGTGCAGCTTAGGGCGGGTAAGTCGGTTTGTGGAGCTATTAAATATACAAGCCATCTCCATATTTACAATGAACTGGGATGGGAGACACTGGCCACGCGAAGGCTATTGCTTTTTCACAAACCATTGTATACTAGAGTGCCCGAATATCTGTTTAATTTAATTCCTCTAACGGTCGATTCTAGAACTTACTATGCTCTACGAAACTCTAATACAAACGGTGTCACACCTATCACGGCAAGATTAACTACGTTTTACAATTCCTTTGTTCCCAGTACAATCAGAAGGTGGAACGAACTGCCCGTTCATATTCGAACAAATACCGATTTCAATGAGTTTAAAAGACAACTGTGTAAGAAGAGGCGTCCGCAGTTTAAGGAAGCTTTATTATCTAGGAA
Organism: Arenicola marina; assembly: GCA_964019135.1. Lineage (NCBI taxonomy): Eukaryota > Metazoa > Annelida > Polychaeta > Arenicolidae > Arenicola > Arenicola marina. The sequence continues at coordinate 11,575,417 of OZ025264.1, forward strand.
GTCGGACGACGAATGTCATTCACGCGCGTCTAAGGATGAATTGCAGTACTTGCAATGCTCATCTATTTCATATGCATACTGTTGACAGCCCGCGGTGCCACTGCGGTGCTGCCAACGAAGATAGCGTACATTTTTTCTATTCTTGTCCACCATACACAAATGAGCGCGAAATACTGATGGGAAACATAGTTACTCATACCTCAGGGGCGGATCTAGGAATTTGCCAAGGGGGGGGGGGTTGCTCTCTGAAAATTCCGACCGAGGAGTGTGCGCTCTGAAAAACTTGCGACCGGGGGCTGGGAGGGGGGGGGGGGCAGGACGTGCTCGGAGAAGCCGACTTTAACAGTGTATGTTCAAGTTCCCAAGGGGGCTCTTGCTCTCTGAAAATTTGTGACCGGGGGGGGTGGGGGGGAGCTTGGGAGAAGCTCAACTTTAACAGTGTATGTTCTGGCTCCCAAGGGGGGCGTTCCAACCCCCCTAACCCCCCCCCCCTAGATCCGCCACTGAGTTACCCCGATGTCACTAGGCACACTTCTTTTTGGTAACCCATCCCTGTCTTACGATACAAATGTAGACATCTTCACAGCTGTACATAAATATATTGAAAATAGTAAACGCTTTAAATAGACATCACGTGTACCTATCGCTGCGTGGGTAAATCATCGAACTAATGGCAAACATAGTGTTAATTCTTTGAATCTGTATTTACTGGTGTGTGTGTGTGTGTGTGTTATATTCTATATTATTATTATGTGCAAAAGGAATGAATATAGGCCTTGCCTGTTTTCCGATTGTGAAATAAAAATATGCTTAAACCAAAGATACGCCAAAAAGGTAAAACAATTGGAGCAAACCTGGCTATGTTCACTCTCATCGCTCTAATTGGCCACCTTGTTCGTGTGTGTCTGGCTCTGGTCTACCTTTTCTCATATTTTCTCTACCACAACAGAGATTAGTCCAACTTTACGATACCCTCCTCTTTGGTTTGCCAATAGCGAAGTCGACCTTATAATGCTGCTGCCATCATGACACTGATGTCGAGCAAGTTCAGATTACTTCCACCGGGTGTCACGTGAATCACCCGCAATTAGTGCCATCTGGAGCTGTAAGATCGTGGTCAGCCCTCGCCACTGATCCCCTCTGATGGTATAGCGGTAGCCACTATAACAAGAACCCTCTGCCTTTGTGTGCTGGTCTACATCCACTTTCACGGGATGATAAAAGGTTTGTGGACTGTGCACTATTTGATATTGCGGCTTCCTAAAAGCCGAATAACACACACACCCTAATTTACCGCTGACGTAGAGATCCGTCTATGCGTGTGTTGCCCCCGCACCCCCATCCTATCTCATCGCCCATCCCCTCTCCCCCTCCTTTCCGCTGCCCTCCCCTCCTTCAGATTCAGATTCAGACTCCTTCCTTCCCTTCCACTCCCCTCTCTCCTCCGCTTCCCCTCCGTTCGCCCCCTCCCTTCCCCTCTATTCCCCTTCCCCCTCCCAATCCCTCCCTAACCCCTCCGAGCTGGCCTTTCCATAACCGTTTAATTTGTTATCCCCGCACACGAAATCCAACGCCTCCTCACTATATATAAATATATATATATGTATATGCTGGGTTAGTTATGGTCCATTCATACCAAGTCGTCGATAGGGCGACAATGACTCCAAGCTGCGCCACGCGGCCGCCGTGCAGCGAGTGAGCGCGTCATCATCTCCCAGAACCAACCAGTGGCCAGTGATACCAGTGACCCGTGGTACCAGTCCCGCCCCCTGCCGGCGGTACTTGTTATAAGGAGTGGGAGGGAAGAGAGCTCTATCAGAGGGAGACACACGGAGTGAGACAGACACAGAGGGTGGGAGTGTAGAGAGGAGACAGAGGGACAGAGAGACTGCTCCAGTGCTGAAGCGACACCCCGCCGGTACCATCCCTCCATTGTCTCCCCGCTTGCCAAGCGCGTCACACACAACTAGGTAGGAACTAGCGGGCCGGTGTAAACTCGCTCTGTCAGAAATTTGGAGCTTTCGGGCGAAGTAAACTCGCTCTGTCGCCCGCCCGAGATGTCTCGCCGGTACGTTCTGGGATATGTCGCCTTGGCGGCGGCACAGTGCGCGCTGATTCTGACTGCGCCCGTCTCTCTGGATAGCCACCGGGACTCTTCAGGATTCGACCGCGATACAGACGAATATGCAAAATTTCTTCAAACTGGAACCCGGAAAGCCCAATTAGGTAAGTTTAGCGCTGAGTAGCCTACCTGTATATTATCCCCTCATACATACCTAACCTTATGACACAGTCGCGGTCAAGAGGTCAAGGTTGTTCTTATGACACAGTCGCGGTCAAGAGGTCAAGGTCATTCGTATTACACAGTCTCGTTTCGAACAATATGAAACAAATTTAAATTTGTAAAAACCACATGTACGAAGTTGGGTTTGCATTTTGTAAAATCAAGGATTCGTATCTTAGAGATAACCAACTGGTTATGTGTTACTGTAAGTATGACTACCCACTAGTTACCCTGCCTGCTATCGTACAGTACGGTGGTATCCACAGGGATAAACTGACGATTGCGTGGATGGATCGAAGTCGGACGCCACCACTGTGCAAACAATTCCTGGGCTAAACGGGGCCAAGGGAAACCCCTGGCGAAATTATACATATGTGACCAAAAATATAGTGCCAACCAGGTTTCGAAATTGTCGTCTCAGCTGTAACGCTCTGAGCCGTGCGGGTGGTATGGGGGGGGGGGGGGGCGGGGGTCGGTGGTGTGGCTGTCAGCGCACCAGACCGCAGATCAACATTGATCTCCTGGTGCAGATCCCGGACTTGGTACCTAGCTTGGCGTATGCATCGCCCAATAATCCTTCATCCTTCCCTGGACGTCCCTTGGCCCAGGTCAGTCCCTGTGTGCACCCACGTGGCTTAAAACACCAATTCACTCCATTCTTGTGTCGTGGTGGCGAATATTGAGACCTGCGAAGTCCGACATGTTACCTTTCAGTCATAGCAGGTGACGTGGAAACCACACATTTACCACACACAGGGCGCGTGTCTTTGGGCCATGACCGGTAGGCCGCCTGGTATACCAAAGCTCTTCCCGGCCTGCCGGTCGGGCTATGCCGAATGTCACTGAAATGTTCACACCAGTCATGTCCGGTTTATTAAGGGGGCAATGGAATCAGCTTAGACAGTCACTTTTCAATCAGCCGCGATTTTCTCTCGAATGTCCCGTGCTTTTTTGAACGGATCACATAGGCATACCGAATGGATGCGCGCGCACCCGACGCGGGTGAAAGAAGTGTCGGGCGGTAGGCAATGTGTAATGTGCACATTCGGTCCACCTTGGGGCTATACCCGGGTTACCGGAGAAATGCGCCCTCACATACAATGCCATGGCTGTGACCTTGACACCGTCACTTGTAGATCAAGACGAATAACACTAATTGGTCATCGTATTATAATGCACATTGACCAAGTAACCCTCACTGTTATTGAAGACCGACCGACGGCAGGCTGCCAACAAAACAGTCAGGACGAAAAGAATATCGGTGTGCCAGCGAGAAAGCTATCGTGTCACTAATTGAGATTTAACAGTAGCCGCGCCTCGCCTTTCGCTCTCATTTTACGGCAAATTTTTTGGAAAAAGGAAAGGATTTCATCAGTAGCAATGCCTGAGAAATATAAACCACAGGTAGATCATTTTGCCGCTGTTGGTGCGGGGGTTGGATCGTTTCGTGTGTCTGGTTCTTGGGAGCATTGTTGGCCATTCATACCATGTCATCGATATGGCGACCATGACTATCAAGCTGCATCACGCGGCCGTCGCGTAGCGAGTGAGCGCGTCACGCGGCCGTCGTGTAGCGAGTGAGCGCGTCACGCGGCCACGGTGCAACGAGTGAGCGCGTCACGCCGCCCCGGTGCAGCGAGTGAGCGCGTCACGCGGCCACGGTGCAGCGAGTGAGCGCGTCACGTGGTCAAGGTGCAGCGAGTGAGCGCGTCACGCGGCCACAGTACAACGAGTGAGCGCGTCACGCGGCCACGGTAAAACGAGTGAGCGCGTCACGCGGCCACGGTACAACGAGTGAGCGCGTCACGCGGCCGTCGTGTAGCGAGTGAGCGCGTCACGTGGTCAAGGTGTAGCGAGTGAGCGCGTCACGTGGTCAAGGTGCAGCGAGTGAGCGCGTCACGTGGTCAAGGTGCAGCGAGTGAGCGCGTCACGTGGTCAAGGTGCAGCGAGTGAGCGCGTCACGTGGTCAAGGTGCAGCGAGTGAGCGCGTCACGTGGTCAAGGTGCAGCGAGTGAGCGCGTCACGCGGCCACGGTACAACGAGTGAGCGCGTCACGCGGCCGTCGTGTAGCGAGTGAGCGCGTCACGTGGTCAAGGTGTAGCGAGTGAGCGCGTCACGTGGTCAAGGTGCAGCGAGTGAGCGCGTCACGTGGTCAAGGTGCAGCGAGTGAGCGCGTCACGTGGTCAAGGTGCAGCGAGTGAGCGCGTCACGTGGTCAAGGTGCAGCGAGTGAGCGCGTCACGTGGTCAAGGTGCAGCGAGTGAGCGCGTCACGCGGCCACGGTACAACGAGTGAGCGCGTCACGCGGCCACGGTGCAGCGAGTGAGCGCGTCACGCGGACACGGTGCAGCGAGTGAGCGCGTCATCATCCCCAAGAACCAACCAGTGGCCAGTGATACCAGTGACCCGTGGTACCAGTCCCGCCCCCTGCCGGCGGTACTTGTAATGAGGAGTGGGAGGGAAGAGAGCTCTATCGGGAGACACAAAGGTGGTGGTGGGGGAGGGGGGGGGCAGGGAGACACAGAGGGGTGGAAGTAGTGCTTCAGGCAAAGCAGTCGCCGTTTATGAAACATTTCAGTATATCCACGGTCAACAGCTTTCTGTCGTGATGTGTGGGATGCGTTAGTTATATAACGAGATGTAAACACGTTCAAATAATTACTTTTACCAGTACCGATCAATATTTTATGGATCTGGTAACCTACTCAATGTACAACTAGCGCAATCTGCTATTCAAGGCGAGTAGATGTGCTAGCCTGGGGGCCGGCGCGCTTATAATGTCATTATTATATCAAACCCCGTAACGGCAACCTTCCAAAGAAAGTCACATAATGGCACTTTAGCAAAAATCTTGTTCAAGAATTCTAATCAAAACTATGGAATGAGATGATATATGTTTCGAACATGCCAATAATTTAGTAATTTCGCTTCCTTCCGCGCGTTTCTCTAACTCACCGATGGACTTCACCAAAAGTCTAAATGCCGAAAAAAGGTCCCACGTCGGTGCATAGCTATAAAAAAAAAAAAAACATGAGAAGGAGCCTAATGTTTACCCCGCTGTGTTGTTCTGGGGGTGTTTTGGGGGATTGATGAGGATTGGGGTGAGTGGGTGGGCTGAGGGACGCCACCTCTCTCCCCTCTACGCCCCCTCCCCCCCCCCCCCCCCGCCCCCAAAGGGGAACAAATGCCTGAGATCCATTGGGCTGGTTTTCACCTTCAGGCGTTGCCATAGGAATCAAAGACTTTGAGGTGGTATTCAACTCTCCACATGAAGTGGCGGCGAGGGGGAAGGATCTGTCACTGATCAAAAAGGCGACCACATGATTTACAACGTGCGGGCTAGTTCATTCCGATATCAGCCCGGATAGCGGAGTTGTGAATGGAGCACCTGGGGGTGGCGGGGGCGGGGGGGGGGGGGGAGGGGCGCCGAGGGTGGTGGTGGTGGAGGGGGGGGTGCTGGGCCACCCCCTCATGCCCTTTTGTTAATCCTGTCCACGTTCTATAGTAGGGTGGAGCATTATGACTCTCCCGAAGCCGCATTCGCTGCGAGGTCAAGCCAAGGACCTTGGTGTATGAATCACCTCGCGGCCACCAGGGCGCAGCACCGCTCAGTCCTACTCTTGAAGATTATATTATACATGTATATATAATAAATCTCTTTGCCCATGGAGGGTTCGACGTGCCTTCTGCCTGCTATTAACTCACGAGAGTAAACTTTCCCGATATGTCATTGTCCAAGCAGCACACACAGGTTAAGAAACTTCCCGATAGAACATTGATTGCGACTCATGCATTTGGATATATTCATTGGCACTACTGTGTTAAATAAGAAGTGTTTGACACAGCGGTATGTGCTATTCTATAAAAAAAGATGTAATATGGAACGAATGAATGGTGAACCAATGCCGTTTGCCATTCTATCAATATCAAATGAAACTAGACATTATATAAGGAGTGACAGGAAAACAGTGGCATTTGTCATTCTATAAATATCAAATGAAACTAGACATTATATATATATAAGGAGTGACGGGAGAACAGTGGCATTTGTCATTCTATAAATATCAAATGAAAGTAGACATTATATATATATAAGGAGTCACGGGAGAACAGTGGCATTTGCCATTCTATAAATATCAAATGCAACTAGACATCATATAATGAGTGACGGGAAAACAGTGACACCTTTATACAGTTATACAATACTTGACAGCCCTCTATCACCCGTTGTCGCTGCGAGGGTGGGGCGTCAATGTAGCCTGGGGTAGTTAGCTGGCGATAACAAGATTAGGTGTCAAGTATTTGCGAACACACTCACCCATCACCATGGCCCCACGGGTTGTCTCCGTACCACGGTAATAGCCGGACTCGAATTTCGGACTCGACAGTCTTACTATCTTGGCGCGTATTTACACCAAGTGTTCGGCTGAAATGGCACCGGAAGTCCACATGTTTTACCCACATCCACGTCCCAATATAAAGTGCCGTTGACACGCGGTTTAACTCCACATGTGACAAGCGGCGTTGCTCAGAGTGCTTACGTCGACCTATTGTTAAACCGGCTGATTATTATTGGCCAAGGCATTGTCACTGTGACGCCAGATATTTATCCTCAGTCCATCTTTATGTATTCTTTCTACTTGCTTATTAGCCATAAAATGACTATTATACGTGAAATAAATGACGACAAATATAACTGCATGAGCAATAACGCACGTGTAGTGATTCAGATGGGCCGACAGATGCTCGCCAGTATATTATTCATGTACTAAATCTATTTTAAATATAGAACATAATTATATCTATATATAATATAATTATTTTATATATGTAATATATAAGCCATTTTTATTCCTATTATGATGGATATTATATAACTCAGGAAATGAGAAGGGATTGTGGTGATGGTCGGGCCATTTGATCAGTTGAATCTTTGGAAAATTGGATTTCTTTAATGAAAGGAGACTTTTTATTGGCTGTCGACCTCCGACGGGGTTCTAGCTGCTGGTCTGCAGCCGGCGAACAGAACTTGGCCTTCGAACATAGGAAATTAGCTTCAGAACATTGTGATCACTCCATATTAAGTCCGTCTCAGGCACACAAAGCGCGTTTTCCTCTCCAATACCTTGAACATTTGGGTAAGGTTGGCCAAATGTCGGTACGCCAATGTCTGATGAAAGGGGTTACACCAATATGCCGTTGTCCAGATATCCAGATTTTCTTTGGCAACAACTTTCAACCAACATACTGACTTGACGTATTGTTAGAGATTTGTAGTTGCGCGCTCTGAAAGCGTCATGTAAAAGCGTTGCGTGGGTGTCCTTTTTCGCAAGGACAGCCGTCGGTTGATGGCGCATGTGTTTCTGAAACGAGGAAGGATGTCAGATATTAATGGCAAACCCTCCCGCGTGAGCCGCCATTTTTATTTTGTACCGGCGCGCTATTCCTCGTACCAGACACCCTAAGGAAGGCACGTGACAGTTGCAGCCTCGCTAGTGGCGCCGCCTCGTGGTGGCGGGCATATTCATTCACCGTGACGTGGTGGTGTCACGCGATGACCGTATGAATCAACGCGTCAGGATAGACACCTTTCTCCCCTAACCACGCCTCGCCCCTGACTCTTCTCCAGTGACACGAGGCCCGCACGCAACCACCCTCGCTTCTCCTTCCTACCCCCTCCCCCCCCCCCCCACCACCCCTACCACCCACACTTCCTCCCCCACGTCATCTGTTCTATTCCATGACGCCATATTCCCCGCCCACGAGTCTCACCCGCCCCGCCCCGCCCCGCCCCGCCCCGAGCCCTCCTACACTAGCGGCCCGCCCTGTGCCGGCCAGCCAGCCCCGTCCATAACCACTCGCGAGGGCGAGGCTGTTGTCGTATGATGCTAGCTGTTTGGAGGGTATTCTAGACACCGCGCCCCCACCACCCACCCACCCACTCATCCCCATCCCGCTTCTTCAACGAGACACAAAAAAATCGACTGCGGGGGAGGTTGGCTGGGGAAGGGCGTAGGAAAGCAACAGGAAGTGACTAAAGAGCGCCCTCTATCGGTTGTGATTGTAACGAGATCCAGTCACGTACGGCAAACAAGGAAGATTTGTGAGTCACGGTGAAGTCTCGGAGGAGTGCCAACGGATTCCAACGAGATTTGGTTCAACTGTCCCTACTTACGCTGCTGTCAACTCCCTTCCTCAAGTTGCAGGATGGACTGTGGTATCTCTTGCCATACTCACTCCCAACGCCATGCCACACGCTGCTGGCGTTGTCCTAAGATCTCTGGTAACACCAAGCTCAGGAGATGTCACATTGGAATCCCTCACCCTTATTATTGGACGCCCAATCATGGTGACACCTTGGTAACTTTTACACCTGGTCCTTGCTTCAGCCCATGTCGCCAGACCTATCTCTCGTGCCGTGACTAACAAAATCATTACTTTTATGGCCTGTCCCGGAAGGACAAGGAGAGGGGGCAGCTGGAGCAAACAATTATCCTTGTCAATTGATGCGAAGCCATTGACACAGGTATAAATTTATGTTATTTAAGAGAAACTTATCAGCATTATCTGAATACGGAGTTGGTCAAACACGTGTGAATTCGTTATTAATAACCTCTCCAAATAAGAATTGTTTATAAAAACATAAACTGAGGTTGTTTATTCACCACTTGATGTACTATAAAATCTTACTAAATAACAAACACCCACACCGGAATTCCCCCCCCCCCCCCTTCAGTTACGGAGAGTCCCATTTTATAGGTGTCTTCCTCATAACGATGTCTGTAATGAGGCTCAGAGTCTGAAAACAACTCCGCGGCTTAGCGGCCTCATTAATCTCCGAGAATCACATTCACAGAACGTCCAGATAGAGACAAAGACTGGACGCCCGGTCTGGGCAGAGGCAACGGACGTCCATCCGTCAGTCATGTAGTGTCCCCGTGTCCCGGGGTCCCCTTGACAACACTCCTTAGCCTCCTGTTACTGCGGGAAACAATGGCTGTGGCGATGGTTTCCTTCACAGGGGAGATGTGGTCTCCAACAGCCGGGGGATAATAGGGAAAGGATAATGACACGTGTGGACTGGGCATCCGCTGCTCGACGCCACGCGTGCGCAGTGACACGTATGCCGCGTAACAACCGCATCAAATGGAGGAAAACATTCGCACGAAACAGACAAAGAGAATGGGAACGAGGCAACATTGAGGACCATTACATGTACGAGTCTCTCGCGTTCACCGTTTTGGATCCGTACCTGAATGATTCGTTGTAACATTGTAAAGAAATCCACGGTTCAAATAACCTGTTTTTTGTTCACTGTTTTGCTATCTTCTCCTCCATTAAGGACACTCCCTACTCTTCACGCCTCACCCCCCACCCCCCCTTTCCCCTTTCCTTTCTGCCGCTACCATCCTCCCGTGTCTTTGTCACGATCTGCGGCTTCCTACTATCACACCTTTTATTTTCAGTGTAACGTTAGTGAAAACCGAAGACCGAAACAATGATACGTGAGGAACGGACAGGCAGCTGGGGGCGGAGGAGAGGGTGGAGGTGGGGGTATGGGCGGGTACAGGGTTGGTGGCCGGGCTACGGGGGAGGGGGGGGGGGGGTACCGTTGCCGCCTTCGCTTCCGTTGAGGCAAAATCACCCGTACCTCTAACGGTGTCTACTGACGACCAGGCGAGATTTGTGTACGACAGCGCCAGACACCGATATGGAAGACTGACAATGGATCTTATTTCTTCGAGCTTCTCAGGTCACTCCATTGGAATCGTATGACATTTCGTTTTATAGTTACTCACACAGCAATAATATGGAAAGGTGCTACCTAAAAAATGCGAGCGTATATTTATTAATTCAGATATTCCGAGGGGATACATCTAGATTAATATTCAAAATTAATTTCACTTCGGCTTGCCATAACGCATATCTTTGGCGGGATGAAGTATACAGTGCACGTGCTTTTGACATATCATTCGGATGCTTAGGAACTCCCATTGTGATGTCATGTTTATAACATTTTGACGTCACAACTACTCAATATGCTCAGCTTGGAGATCGGCAACAGACATTTAGCGCATCACTTATGAATTAACTTTAATTTTAAATATACATTCATTATCAACATTGAATAATGTATTCGTTAATTATGTGGGGCAGCTGATTTAATTATTAAAGACATGACATAATAGGCTTCAACCTCTCTTTGATTGAATATATTTATGTACAGCTGATATTTACTCCGAATCCGAAAACTTCTCATGGGGGCTGTTACGCGAAATGAAAGTCCTAAGTTTATGCTTGAAATGGAGTTTGAATATGCATGCATGTTACCTTAAGAGCGCTATTAGGTACATGTATATAATTAGCCTGCAGAAATGGTATCTCACGTGGGGAAACTGCGGCTTTCTTGTGTAGGCCTGCTTGGCTGACGTCATCAAAATCCGTACATTGTTGCCTTGTGTTTGTTTGCCTTGTCGTAATGTCGTAAGTTAACATTCACATTGTCAGACAAGGCGCCCAGGAAATGTCTCCAGAAGATCATAATGTAGGTGTCCAATAAGGGTGGCTGGATGGGCGGCTTTAATCATCACGTTTTATATATAGGCCTAAAGCAAGATGTAGCAATCGTTATTTCTCGATCTAATGACGTGGCGAAGCTTTCGGGAATGGTTATATATATACAAAATATATATACAAAATGACACCTCTATAAACCAAATGTGTTTGGGATTGCCAGAGCGATATATTCAGTTTACGAAGGTGTTCAGTTAATCAAAAGTCAAGTCGGCCTGCGTAGTAACAAAAAATCGGTAAGGATGTACAAAAAGTTGCGATATTGATGGGATTTCGGTTTATAGATTTCGGGTAATATTTAGGGAGTTTACACCCAGGGGAGGATCTAGGGGGGTTAGGGTGTTGAAACCCGCTCCCCCTCATAAGCCCGGTTCCCACGATGAAACTTCTCCATGAAACTCGCCGTCCTGAAGATACCTGGTGAAAATGTGTCTGCTGAAATTCTCCGTTCACACGAGGAGATTTGTCCAGGAGATTTTAACTTGACCTTCAAATTGGCCATCTGTTCTTTGGAATTGGCCTACCTTCCGCAGTATTATCAACGGGCACATGCTAAGGGAATCACGCAGTCCCTTGACACCAACCAGACCCGGGACCAGACCCGGCTGCGGCTCTTTGATCTTGTCGCCTAGAGCATGTCCTATTTCTGGACGACGTCGCCTGGGTCGTTAAAGTGTCTTAAATCGTGTCTTGAGCGCCGTTCACACGGCGAGATTTTCGGCAAAACCTGTCGCCTGCCTCGAGTTTCGTGGAAACGTTTCATCGTGGGCACCGGGCTTTAGGAGTTTGACCATACATTGTAAAGCCCGGTTCCCACGATGAAACATTTCCACGAGTTTCATGGAGAAGTAAAGTGACACTTTGTAGATAACCCCCCCCCCCCCGGTCTCAACCCCCCCGCCCCCGTCGCAATCTCCCCCCTGCCTGTCGCATACCCCACAGTGGCAACTGCCGCTTGTCAAATGGCATTGCCTAGATCAGCCCCTGACAGAGTATTACAAACATATATATATATATATATATATATATATATAACAACGCTTCGTCCTCTCCGTTGTTACCTTATACATTATTCACACCAGACTATAACCCGGAAAGTAACACCTCATAATGATGTAGTACATGCAAAACGTGAACACAAAAAGTACTTGTCGGCTTTCTCCTCCCACCGACCATGGTCATTAATTCTTGCCACGCAACGCTAAGGCCGTTAACACATTGAGTGGGGTCATTCACAGACCATTCTCCACTCTCTGAGCATTCCCGTTGATCAAGAATATGAACAGATAGACTAAACTAACCGCGTGAAGCGGAAATAACCCGCAAGCTGTAAATCGGGTAATACACGGTGTTGCGTTATATCCGTTGCACCACGGGCATTGGTTTCAATCCCGGGATATCATCAAAAGGCGATTTCGCTCGACCTGATGGAAATGAAGCAAAGCCCATCGGAAATGAACGCGGTTTAGTGGGTGAAATCGCCGCTTTGGGGCGCCCTAACGTACCAACGTGCTTATTAGATAGACTGCGTCTCATCTTCGGATATTAGCCTATAAGCCGCCGCCTCTTGCATTGATTTACCCTCGCCGACTGAACGTTTCGGATAGTGGATCTACTCTGTCTGTAGGCCAACCACGTGGCCGCCGCGCCTTTATTACCGGATTTCAATTTGGTGAATTTTCACTTTTAGTGAGGGATTGTAACAGTGGTCCAGCTATCCTAAAACAGGATATTTTATTTTTAGCCCCATCGGTGCTTTATATGGAGCGTTTATAAAGGCGAATGGGTCTATTACTTGTAATTTGATGAGAACAGCAGGCATGGACATGCTGCCAACGGTCTGGAGCAATCCCATGGCACACGCATGACGTTACGTCACCGCCTTCAAAAGCGAGGGTCGGGAGGGGGGGGGGTGTTCCTTCAAAGGCGGGGATTTGCAGGCATGATCCTTGTCGGGGCCACAAGGAGGGGTCTATTTTGGGTTGGCTGGGTGAGAAGCTTACGACTGTGACAGCGAGCTCTGTACCCTCACGGAGAGATTCCGCAATTTAGAGGGGTCGACCACAGCAAAACAGGGGAATTCACGCCCCAAAATGTAATAAAGATTGCACTAAAACCCTCCTCCAATGCCCAAAAGAGGAGGGGATTCCCCCTGGACACCTCGCGGATTTGTCGGACCGCTCCACTGTTAGAACGCTGTTTTCATAGATTACTCCTCCGGGCCAGCCTTATGCACACATAGTCTAAAGCGAACCGAAGGCATGGACCAATGCGATGACAGGGAAAAATAGCAAAGGCTCAATGTAGAGAGGAGCCCTGTCTGCGGGTGTACCCCCTTCTCTTTGCGAAGGGAGCCATGAGAGCTTTATCCGCACAGAAACATTTGCACAGGTGGGATGCAAAACCTGTACCGGCCGTTTGGGACTGACGTAGCAGAGACCATTGGACGATGACCGAACGCGCTACCTACTTGATAGTTCATTACACTTTAAACTTTAACGGTCATACAAGTCCAGACGACACCTAATGTAGCAAAATGACCTTCAAATCTTGTAATACCGCACGATAGCCTCTTAACCGATCCTCGTAACCGCCCACGCCCCATCCTCCCCTCATCCCCGCCTCCTCCACCCCCCCCCCCCACTCCGCCTTGGGTGCCTCATCCAGTCTTCGGCGAAAAAGCTGTAACGCCCTGCATACCGCCAAACTAACACGTTTACCTGCCCGGCTTGTTAATCCAATCCATACCTTAGCGGCGACCGGGCACACTGCGAGGTCAAGGCCCAGTGCTTTCAACCAATCATATCGACGGAAGTCAAAATATAGACGCTAAATTTAGCACAAGCTGTCGTATAAATCCATATCAAAGCCCGTGGGACGTTTTTTTTGTGTGCTATTCCTGAGCCCCCCTCTTTGTGTCAGAGAATGGGTTTTCTGACAAAAAGATTAAACTGACGTTGCAACGCTCGTAAATTACAATGTCTGTCCCACTGTCTCCTATTTTTGCGAGTTTCCGCGCCGAGGTTCACGGACAAAGCCTTCTGTCGCAGAACATGCCCCCAAGTCCTTTGTGGTTCAAAGAGCTTATTGTAGCCCCCAGCTATTATGGGTGGAACTTTCTTTTGATTCAGCCAAAAACATCGTTTAAACAAAAAAATATGTTCGCTGTTTTCCGCCATTAAGCAGCGAGAATGTGTTTGTCTATTTGTGAGCAACAGCTAAGACAATATATTTATGTAGTGTGAGTTATAAATGAAGAACGTATTTGTTTAATGTGGGATATTAATCTAGACTGCCTCTGTTTCGTGTTAGTTATAAATCAAAACGAGTTGATTGATTGTAAGCCATAGATCGTAAATGTGTTTACATAGTTGTGAGAGAGCTAAGCAGGAGAATATTTATTCAGTTGCGACCAAGCTTTTATTTGTAAGTCGCTGGCAGCGACGTATCTAGGAAATATGGATAGGGGGACCGGTTTCAGGGTCGGATCCTGATATGCTAGATAGGTGGGGGGGGGGCGGTTTTGGTTTTCATATGTTAAATTGTATAAATTATATAAATTTCGGCCCTAAAGGGGGGGGGGCGACCCGTCCACCCCTGGCTAAAAACGTATGATCACTTTGACTGCAGCTTAACGTACTCCAAATAGCCAATATTTGTAACACAAGAGGACCTAATCTACAGTCAAGCTGTGCGTTGTGGCTGTAACGGGTAGGGATGGTGGGGTTCGGTGGGGTTCGGTGGGATGGGGTCGAGAGTGGCAGGGTAGTGATGGGTTGGCCTGGGATTTTAGGGCAGCCAGCGGTTGGGTGGGGTGGGGTGGGGTGGGGTAGGGTGGGGTTGGGTGGGGTGGCGTGGGGTGGGCGTGGGGCTCGTAGGGGGGGGGGTCAGCGGCAGTAGGGTGGGATGGGTGGGGTGGTCGTGGGGCTTGTAGAGCGGGGGGGGGGGGGTCAGCGGCCGAGGGTTGGGATGGGTGGGGTGGGTAGCAGTGGGGTGGGCTGGCTTGGGTTGGGGCTTTAGGGAAGCCAGTAGCAGTGGGGTGGGATGGGGGGGGGGGGTCAGTGACAGTAAATCAGATACCGGATGACGTCAAGCAAGGTAACCGTCGAGCCGTTGTC
>OZ025264.1:11590591-11617013 GCA_964019135.1 Arenicola marina
CCTCCCCTGCCCCCTTCCCCCTCCCCTGCCCCTAACCCGCTCCCCCTCCCCCTGCCCCCCTAAGCCGCCTCCCCTGCCCCCTACCCCCCCCCCCTGGTCTCCCTACCTCTCTAGGCTACGCTCCCACGCTTCATTGACAAATGTATCCCTGCCCCATTCTCTTATAGATGACCAGGTTCCGGTCTTGATCCAGCCCTGGAATCCCTACCCTACTTGGCGGGGTTACCCTCAGTACTAGAGGAGCGGGTATTAATAGCCTTTAGTTAATAGTTCGATACAATACAATGCAATGGAAGGCCAACACGCTCAGACGTGGGTGGATGCTCACAGCTCTCTCTGTCCGTGTTGGTGACACGGGGGGTGTCACGTGGTGTGTATTGTCCAATCAGGTGTGTGCTCTTGTCCTACTCATAGACAACCATTGTGGGTGAGGAAGGTTTTTTGGTTTATAGCTTTTACATATTTTGCGGGTCCCGCCGTGTTGTGTAAGTGATCGGGATATTCATACATCACGCCATCAGTTCCGCTCACATGTCAACGACTGGCTGTTCTAAGATACCCCCTCCACACTTCGAAGCTCTTCCACGTACCTGCTTGTAATTACCACTTTAACATTCGATTTTGACACTTTGCATATTTTGTTACATTTACGCCAACTCCATGCATGCTGTGAATGCCAATCATGATTAATGCCACATCCGGCGATGAATTGTTATGAATTACGGTTACCAATCCGCCACAACAACAAACATGTTCATTGCCTTCATTTATGAGAACAAACATATTCATTGTCTTCATTTGTCAAACAAACAGATTCAGTGTCTTCATTTGTCAAACAAACGAGATCAGTGTCTTCATTTGTCAAACAAACAGATTCAGTGTCTTCATTTGTCAAACAAATATATTCATTGTCGTCATTTGTCAAACAAAACATATTCAGTGTCTTCATTTGTCAAACAGGTTCAGTGTCTTCATTTGTCAAACAAACAGATTCATTGTCTTCATTTGTCGAACAAAGATATTTATGTCTTCATTTGTCGAACAAAGATATTAATGTCTTCATTTGTCGAACAAACATATTATTATCTTCATTTGTCAAACAAATATATTCAGTGTCTTTATTTGTCAAACAAATATATCCAGTGTCTTTATTCGTATCCACTGGACATAGAGCGTCATGAACGCTGTCCCAGTTTGATGTATTGCATCTGTCTCTCTTATCGGATTTGAGCTTCCGGCCGTACCCCCCTCCCCCCTCTCCACTCCCACACACACACCTGGCCCCGGGGCGTTAGTTTTGGGGGAGACCTATTTCAGAATTATCTCCTGTAATCATGTGGAAGATCACTGGTCGACTGAGTCGTCAGGTGGTGTTGTCGGTTTGTCCTTCGAGCAGACATAGAGCACTGATACAGACTGCACATCTGTGTGCACATCCTCACCTACCAACACTTCCGGCACTCTGAGTTTCTTTGATTTAAAGTTGTACATACATATGATTTGATAAAATTCATGTTTGCGCTAATTCGAGTTTCTTTCCATATGACTAGTATTTCAATCAGGTCGCATAATTGATACCCCCGGTACATCCTTAGGCCTATGACACACGTAGTCTTAAAGGGGAACAGAATTGACAGAAATAATATTCTGTGCGGTATTCTAACGAATCATAATAATTATTGGCGAAAACTATATATTTTTAGGCCTAACGAGAGCTTGAAAAACGGTTGTTAAAGAAGGGACTATTTCTTTGCTGTGAGTAGGGCGTTATGGGGCCTCCGCGCACTGACGTCACGTGAATTAGTCGTGTTTCCTCCGCGAGCCAGAGCGCATGGGGAACATCTGGAACATCTAGTAATCTCTAGCGTATCACGAGTTCTATGCGAAATATCGACTATGGTAGACATTGTAATTGACAGTGGTACATTCACTGAACAAGTCAGTTGTTACTAATTGTTACTAGTATTTAACCTTTATAACAGCAGAGGGCTATCTCAATAAATTTCAAGTTAGTTATATATGTAATATACTGAATCAAACATGTACTGACACATGTGGGTATCCATTTTACATGGCAACATTATACAATATTGGTTAGGCTAGCTATCCAAGCAAAATGTTACTAATATTTAACCTTCATTACAGCAATTAGATTTATATTTGACATATTGAAATAAAACTACATTTATCAAGCTACATATGATTATCCAGAATTGGCATATCTTAATTAATATTAAATACATGTATTGACGGATGAAGATAATTTAAGTCATGCTTATAACAGTAATATTATAATGACAGGAAGAACTGTGTTACCTTATAGATATTATTATCTATATTATCTATTATTATTATTAAGAAAATTATACTTCATTTAATATTTTGTTACAAAGTACATAAGAATTTTTAATGCAATCTTATCTTGTGACCCTCCGCCCACCCCCCTCCAATATTTTTAGTATGCCAGTCAAGAGTTTCAAAACACCTACCCGCCCCCCCCCCCCCCACCCACCCCCATTTTATTTTGTGGAGCCAGAAGTTAGCAGATAATATATAATTCTATAAATACAAAGAATTACAACTTATATGGTTGATATACGACCCCACAAAAACTCGCAATTCGAAGCTATTATTGAAAATAAACATAGCAATGTCAACCTGTTTTGTGGCTTCTCGCACTTTTCGTCTGGACTCCCTCTGCGTTAATAATTCCCGTTTCCTAGCAGACGTTGCTGGCCGGTCCGTTTCTCCCAGTTGATAAGTTGAGAAGTCAAAAACTGAAGGCACTGTTGTAGGTTTTAGTTTGTTGGGTTTTGTCAAAAACAAACCGACCATCATTGCCGAAACTGCCTTTAGTTATAAAGTCAGAATCCAGAAAGTGGTCGCTGCACAGTCTCGAGCGAAGTGGGGATTAGCAAGTTTCGTGGCCTGCAGCCACTCTTTTCTAAGCTTCAGATCATTCGGTAATGTGTGAAAACTTTCTCACGGACATTATAATACCAACTAGTGCATCCTGGTGCCATACAATGCGATCCCGTAAACGATGTGTCTGATTTTTCCTTTCGACCCGCGGGCTTTCTCCAGATTCCGCTATGTTTACATGATCCAGAATTTGTTTACTCATTCTCGTGACGTCATGCATCCGGGTAACCCTCAACTGAAGAACCAATGGCTGTGCCCATACTCGTGCGGGGGAATTTTGAACTCTGTCATGCTACCAGTACGTTTAGAAGGCAGTTTTATTAAGACCAGATTTGACGTTGCTGGTTTATGTTCATTTATTATGACCCACTGTGTCACAGCGTTTCAGTTCCCCTTTAAAAGAGAACGGTGACGTCAAATAACGAAACCTGTCAAAGTAATTATGCAATCGGCCATGTTGTTAGCATTTCGTATGTAAACGGAATCGTACGTGGCTCATCCTGCTGGCAACAACACCCAGGCTTCAGCATTATCTTCATGTCTGAGGCCATGTGACATAACCACGCCATCTAGGCTCGTGGGTTCATTTCTTTGACATAAGCGGATCGTTTGACCAGTCGGGATATGCTCCGTGCCGAAATGTCAGCGCCATGATGTCTACACGCCAACTTTTGGAACTTTTACTTTATTTTTATTTTAATGAATAAAGCAGATCAACTGCTGACAGTTGCTTGGAATAGTGCCAGAAATCAGTGGGTATGTCTTCGCTAACCCGGGTGTATCCATAAGGTGGACCGAATACGAAGATCACTTCGTTCAACCGGATATGGGTGCGCGCGCATCCATTCGGTATGCCAATGTGCGGCGTTCAAAACATCATTCGGGAGAAGATGGCGGCTGATTGAAAAGTTACTGTCTATGCTGATTCCATTGCCCCTAAATGAACCGGACATGACTGGCGTGAGCATTTCATTGACATTCGGCGTAGCCCGACCGGCAGGTCTGGAAGAGCTCGAGTATACCGGGCGGCCTACCGGTCCAGACTCCTGGCATACAGAATGCGCCCATTGCTTGGTTACACATTGCGGACATTTGGCGGACATGTGTCACATGTCGAACCTCAGTCGCTCGCTGATGGGAATCTGCCATTGGTTGGTTGGCTGTATATTCAGGACGCTTTAACCACTTCTGGTCATATCGCATCAATGGGAGAAGGAAGAGAGGGTGGAGCCATGTCCTCGGGGTAACTCCCTACTTTTTACAAAGAAGGACATGGGATCTTTATCCTGCGACCACACAGACATGGCCACAGCGGGGGCGCGAACCACCGATCCACGTGCCGTTAGGTTCTCAGGTGACCAGATCACTCAATGAGCATGGAGAACATACAGTTTTGCTTCAGTCCCCCGAGCCGGCAACGAGTGGCTAATTAATTCTTTTTCTTCTTTCGTACGCAAGTTTGGTGCTGCCTGGGATGTCCGGTTGACGAGTTAGGGTGACTAGATCCCGAAGTCCTGGCATCCCACCCTCCCTACCCAAACCACTTGTTGTATCTGTCATTAGGATATAAAACATACTGTCAAACGACCCCTTTTATGCCAGCATAACGTCTCGATCTCTCAAAATACATATATTTGTCTCCCTCGAAAGCTCTATGAGCTCTCGGATCTGACAGAGTGGTGGACTTGGTTGAAACTGGTTGCTATAGGAGACTGATGACCGGCGTAACTGGTATAACCCCAAAGTGAAGGTTGCTTAAATGTGATAGTCGTGTGAACTTCCAAACATACTAGCGGAAGCGTAACCAGAACGTAGGACCCCAGTCGTGGCCGCCCTTTAATCATCAACCCCTTATTGAAACCCTTTTAATCCCCAATCCTCTTCTTGAACCACCTCCTTTAATCACCAATCTCCTTCTTGAACCACCTCCTTTAAACACCAACCCCCTTCTTGAACCACCCTTTAATCATCAACCACCTTCTTGAACCACCCACTTTACTCATCAACCCCCTTCTTGAACCACCCCTTTAATCATCAACCTATCTTGAACCCCCTTTAATCACCAACCCCCTTCTTAAACCACCCTTTAATCACCAATCCCCTTCTTGAACCACCCCCCCTTTAATCATCAACCTCCTTCTTGAACTCCTTTAATCACCAATCCCCTTCTTGAACCACCCCCCTTTAATCATCAACCCCCTTCTCGAACCCCTTCAATCACCAATCCCCTTCTTGAACCACCCCCCTTTAATCATCAACCCCCTTCTCGAACCCCTTTAATCATCAACCACCTTCGTGAACCACCCCCCTTTACTCATCAACCCCCTTCTTGAACCCCCTTAGTGAACCACCCCTTTAATCATCGAGCCCTTCTTGAACCACCCCTCTTTAATCACCACCTCCTTTTTGAACCCCCCTTTAATCGCCAATCTCCTTCTTGAACCACCCCCCTTTAATCACCAACCCCTTCTTGAACTCCCCTTTAGTCGCCATTCCCCTTCTTGAACCACCTTCTTTTAATCATCACCCCCTCCCCCCCTGATCACCAACCCCCTTCTTGAACACCCTTTTAATCGCCAACCCCCTTCGTGAACCACCCTTTAATCATCAATCACCTTCTCGAACCACCCCCCTTTAATCATCAAGCTCTTCTTGAACCACCCCCCTTTAATCACCACCCCCGTCTTGATCCACCCCTTTAATCATCAAGCACCTTCTTGAACCACCCCCCTTTAATCATCAAGTCCCTTCTCTAACCAAACCACTCGTTTAATCATGAACCCCCTCCCATACGAAAATAAACGACCCCCCCCTAAATGTCTTGTAATTGATAATTTTGTCGGTGATCCCGCATGTCAACAACAACCCCCTCCCTCCCCGTTCTTCGTCCTCCCGGTGCCCCACGAGCGGAAGTGACTAACCGCCACATAGCCTAATCAGCCATTGATTTATCTTGACTAATTTGACAAATTATCTAAAAACCTCTTGTTTCCTCCTGTAATAATTACGTCGGCTTGTGTGCTGTTCTTTTCTTTGCGTTGCCATTACTCTTCCACCATATTCCCCTTCATACCCTGCCACCATATTCTCCCTCATACCTTGCCACCATATTCCCCTTCATACCCTGCCACCATATTTTCCCTTATACCCTGCACCATATTCTCCCTCATACCTTGCCACCATATTCTCCCTCATATCCTGCCACCATATTCTCCCTCATACCCTGCCACCATATTCTCCCTCATACCCTGCCACCATATTCTCCCTCGTACCCTGCCACCATATTCCCCTTCATACCCTGCCACCATATTCTCCCTCGTACCCTGCCACCATATTCTCCCTCATACCCTGCCACCATATTCCCCTTCATACCCTGCCACCATATTCTCCTTCATACCCTGCCACCATATTCCCCCTCATACCCTGCCACCATATTCCCCTTCATACCCTGCCACCATATTCTCCTTCATACCCTGCACCATATTCTCCCTCATACCTTGCCACCATATTCCCCTTCATACCCTGCCACCATATTTTCCATTATACCCTGCACCATATTCTGCCTCATACCTTGCCACCATATTCACCCTCATACCCTGCCACCATATTCTCCCTCATACCCTGCCACCATATTCTTCCTCATACCCTGCCACCATATTCTCCCTCATACCCTGCCACCATATTCTCCCTCATACCCTGCCACCATATTCCCCTTCATACCCTGCCACCATATTCTCCCTCATACCTTGCCACCATATTCCCCTTCATACCCTGCCACCATATTCTCCCTCATACCTTGCCACCATATTCACCCTCATACCCTGCCACCATATTCTCCCTCATACCCTGCCACCATATTCTCCCTCATACCCTGCCACCATATTCTCCCTCATACCCTGCCACCATATTCTCCCTCGTACCCTGCCACCATATTCCCCTTCATACCCTGCCACCATATTCTCCTTCATACCCTGCACCATATTCTCCCTCATACCTTGCCACCATATTCCCCTTCATACCCTGCCACCATATTTTCCATTATACCCTGCACCATATTCTCCCTCATACCTTGCCACCATATTCACCCTCATACCCTGCTACCATATTCTCCCTCATACCCTGCCACCATATTCTTCCTCATACCCTGCCACCATATTCTCCCTCATACCCTGCCACCATATTCTCCCTCATACCCTGCCACCATATTCCCCTTCATACCCTGCCACCATATTCTCCCTCATACCTTGCCACCATATTCTCCCTCATACCCTGCCACCATATTCTCCCTCATACCCTGCCACCATATTCTTCCTCATACCCTGTCACCATATTCCCCTTCATACCCTGTCACCATATTCCCCTTCATACCCTGCCACCATATTCCCCTTCATACCCTGCCACCATATTCTCCTTCATACCCTGCACCATATTCTCCCTCATAAACTGCCACCATATTCTTCCTCATACCCTGCCACCATATTCTCCCTCATACCCTGCCACCATATTCTCCCTCATACCCTGCCACCATATTCCCCTTCATACCCTGCCACCATATTCTCCCTCATACCTTGCCACCATATTCTCCCTCATACCCTGCCACCATATTCTCCCTCATACCCTGCCACCATATTCTTCCTCATACCCTGTCACCATATTCCCCTTCATACCCTGTCACCATATTCCCCTTCATACCCTGCCACCATATTCCCCTTCATACCCTGCCACCATATTCTCCTTCATACCCTGCACCATATTCTCCCTCATAAACTGCCACCATATTCTCCCTCATACCCTGCCACCATATTCTCCCTCATACCCTGCCATCATATTCTCCCTCGTACCCTGCCACCATATTCTCCTTCATACCCTGCACCATATTCTCCCTCATAAACTGCCACCATATTCTCCCTCATACCCTGCCACCATATTCCCCTTCATACCCTGCCACCATATTCTCCCTCATACCCTGCCATCATATTCTCCCGCATACCCTGCCACCATATCCTCCTTCATACCCTGCACCATATTCTCCCTCATAAACTGCCACCATATTCTCCCTCGTACCCTGCCACCTTATTCCCCCTCCCATCCTGCCACCATATTCTCCCTCGTACCCTGCCACCTTATTCCCCCTCCCATCCTGCCACCATATTCTCCCTCGTACCCTGCCACCTTATTCCCCCTCCCATCCTGCCACCATATTCTCCCTCGTACCCTGCCACCATATTCCCCTTCATACCCTGCCACCATATTCTCCCTCGTACCCTGCCACCATATTCTCTCTCGTACCCTGCCACCTTATTCCCCCTCCTATCCTGCCACCATATTCTCCCTCGTACCCTGCCACCTTATTCCCCCTCCCATCCTGCCACCATATTCTCCCTCGTACCCTGCCACCATATTCTCCCTCGTACCCTGCCACCATATTCTCCCTCGTACCCTGCCACCATGTTCCCCCTCCTATCCTGCCACCATATTCTCCCTCGTACCCTGCCACCTTATTCCCCCTCCCATCCTGCCACCATATTCTCCCTCGTACCCTGCCACCATATTCTCCCTCGTACCCTGCCACCATATTCTCCCTCGTACCCTGCCACCATATTCTCCCTCGTACCCTGCTACCATATTCTCTCTCGTACCCTGCCACCATGTTCCCCCTCCTATCCTGCCACCATATTCTCCCTCATAAACTGCCACCATATTCTCCCTCGTACCCTGCCACCATATTCTCCCTCGTACCCTGCTACCATATTCTCTCTCGTACCCTGCCACCATGTTCCCCCTCCTATCCTGCCACCATATTCTCCCTCATAAACTGCCACCATATTCTCCCTCGTACCCTGCCACCATATTCTCCCTCGTACCCTGCTACCATATTCTCTCTCGTACCCTGCCACCATGTTCCCCCTCCTATCCTGCCACCATGTTCCCCCTCCTATCCTGCCACCATATTCTCCCTCGTACCCTGCCACCTTATTCCCCCTCCCATCCTGCCACCATATTCTCTCATACCCTGCTACCATATTCTCTCTCGTACCCTGCCACCATGTTCCCCCTCCTATCCTGCCACCATATTCTCCCTCATAAACTGCCACCATATTCTCCCTCATACCCTGCCACCATATTCTCCCTCATACCCTGCCATCATATTCTCCCTCGTACCCTGCCACCATATTCTCCCTCGTACCCTGCCACCATGTTCCCCCTCCTATCCTGCCACCATATTCTCCCTCGTACCCTGCCACCTTATTCCTCCTCCTATCCTGCCACCATATTCTCTGATACCCTGCCACCATATTCTCCGTTGTACCCTGCCCATCCTCAACTTCAATCTAATTCAGCTATTATAACGAAACAAACTTCTCTTGGAAGTCCTTGGCATTCTGCAGGCATTCTGCACCCCCAACACTCCCTTCCCGACCCCCCCCCCCCCCGGCCTTCCCACCCACGTCTCATCCTCCCCCCCCACCCATCCATCCGCCCCAGTGATACGGCCCCCAAGCGGCAATAGTTCGCACTAATGGCCAGGTAAAATTCCCGGCAAGGAGGTCGCTGGACCCTCACATCCGGAAATCAATCTCCACCGTCACTATGGTACCCGAGATAATCACAAATAGTCCCTAGTATCTCCAGATTCTTCGCTGATCTGCCACACAGTTAATGTGAGGCGTGCGGCATCAACCCCTATAATTTTCCAGTTCCGGTTTTTGCGATATCATTTGGTATGGAGAGGACGGTGGTTCTATGCCAACCTGGTCTTAATTACCGACTGATGGCGTGGTTTTGTCTTCGCACTGACGGTCTCAGCAACTATATATTTTCCGAAATGCAGTTTAGTGTTACTCACAAATAAAATTCGGTAATCAATTCGATGGACAAACATGTAAAAATGTCGGGGAATGAAGAGGCATTTCCCGGAGGGAATCTACCGTCAATCTACATGCCTAGCAATCACTTTACTCCCGGTAAAATATAACTTCAAACATCTCCATTTTTGTTTCGGCACCCTGAAAAGCAATGAGTTGGTAATTTCAATTCCTTCGCACGATTTGCGGTGTCTGGGTTGTCGAGTTTGCGACAAACAGATCCCAGAATGCTGGCATCTCAACCCCAACCCGCCATCCCGTATCTGTTGCCAGACCCTCCAGTATCGGAATAACGGAAGTCATCTTCATGCGTTATTGTGCTTCGTAGAAACACCGTTCTCTGGTCTGGCATTGTTTTATATCTCTATATGTATCATTACATCTCTACATGTATCACTACATATCTCTCTATATGTATCACTACACATCTCTCTATTTGTATCACTACATATCTCTCCATGTGTATCACTACATATCTCTCTATATGTATCACTACATATCTCTCTATATGTGTCACTACATATCTCTCTATGTGCATCACTACATATCTCTCCATATGTATCACTAAATATCTCTCTATATGTATCACTACATATCTCTCTATATGTATCACTACATATCCCTCTATGTGTCACTACATATCTCTCTATTTGCATCACTACATATCTCTCCATATGTATCACTAAATATCTCTATATGTATCACTAAATATCTCTCTATATGTATCACTACATATCTCTCCATATGTATCACTACATATCTCTCTATATGTATCACTGCATATGTCTCTGTATGTATCACTACATATCTCTATATGTATCACTACATATCTCTCTACATGTATCACTACATATCTCTCTGTATGTATCACTACATATCTCTCTATTGGTATCACTACATATATCTCTACATGTATCACTACACATCTCTCTATGTGCATCACTACATATCTCTCTATATGTATCACTACACATCTCTCTATGTGCATCACTACATATCTCTCCATATGTATCACTACATATCTCTCTATATGTGTCACTACATATCTCTCTACATGTATCACTACATATCTCTCTATATGTATCACTACATATCTCTCCATATGTATCACTACATATCTCTCTATATGTATCACTACATATATCTCCATACTTATCACTACATAACTCTCTATATGTATCATGAAATATACCTTTTTATGTATCACTACATATCTCTCTATATGTATCACAACATATTCCTCTATATGTATCACTACACATCTCTCCATATGTATCACTACACATCTCTCTATATGTGTCACTACATATCTCTCTATATGTATCACTACACATCTCTCTGTATGTATCACTACATATCTCTCTATATGCATCACTACATATCTCTCTATATGCATCACTACATATCCCTCTATATATCACTACATATCTCTCTATATGTATCACTACATATCTCTCTATATGTGTCACTACATATCTCTCTATATGTATCACTACACATCTCTCTGTATGTATCACTACATATCTCTCTATATGCATCACTACATATCTCTCTATATGTATCACTACATATCTCTCTATATGTGTCACTACATATCTCTCTATATGTATCACTACACATCTCTCTATATGCATCACTACATGTCCCTCTATATGTACCACTACACATCTCTCTGTATGTATCACTACATATCTCTCTATATGTATCACTACATATCTCTCTATATGCATCACTACATATCCCTCTATATGTACCACTACACATCTCTCTGTATGTATCACTACATATCTCTCTATATGTATCACTACATATCTCTCTATATGCATCACTACATATCTCTCTATATGTATCACTACATATCTCTCTATATGTATCACTACGCATATCTCTATATGTATCACTACATATCTCTCTATATGTATCGCTACGCATATCTCTATATGTATCACTACATATCTCTCTATGTGTATCACTACATATCTCTCTATATGTATCCCTACATATCTCTCTGTATGTATCACTACATATCTCTCTATATGTATCACTACATATCTCTCTATTGGTATCACTACATATATCTCTACATGTATCACTACACATCTCTCTATGTGCATCACTACATATCTCTCTATATGTACCACTACACATCTCTCTGTATGTATCACTACATATCTCTCCATATGTATCACTACATATCTCTCTATATGTATCACTACATATCTCTCCATATGTATCACTACATATCTCTCTATATGTATCACTACATATATCTCCATACTTATCACTACATAACTCTCTATATGTATCATTAAATATACCTTTTTATGTATCACTACATATCTCTCTATATGTATCACAACATATTCCTCTATATGTATCACTACACATCTCTCCATATGTATCACTACACATCTCTCTATATGTGTCACTACATATCTCTCTATATGTATCACTACACATCTCTCTGTATGTATCACTACATATCTCTCTATATGCATCACTACATATCTCTTTATATGCATCACTACATATCCCTCTATATATCACTACATATCTCTCTATATGTATCACTACATATCTCTCTATATGTGTCGCTACATATCTCTCTATATGTATCACTACACATCTCTCTGTATGTATCACTACATATCTCTCTATATGCATCACTACATATCTCTCTATATGTATCACTACATATCTCTCTATATGTGTCACTACATATCTCTCTATATGTATCACTACACATCTCTCTATATGCATCACTACATATCCCTCTATATGTACCACTACACATCTCTCTGTATGTATCACTACATATCTCTCTATATGTATCACTACATATCTCTCTATATGCATCACTACATAGCCCTCTATATGTACCACTACACATCTCTCTGTATGTATCACTACATATCTCTCTATATGTATCACTACATATCTCTCTATATGCATCACTTCATATCTCTCTATATGTATCACTACATATCTCTCTATATGTATCACTACGCATATCTCTATATGTATCACTACATATCTCTCTATGTGTATCACTACATATCTCTCTATATGTATCCCTACATATCTCTCTGTATGTATCACTACATATCTCTCTATATGTATCACTACATATCTCTCTATATGTATCACTACATATCTCTCTGTATGTATCACTACATATCTCTCTATATGTATCACTACATATCTCTCTATATGTATCACTACATATCTCTCTGTATGTATCACTACATATCTCTCTATATGTATCACTACATATCTCTCTACATGTATCACTACATATCTCTCTATATGTATCACTACATATCCCTATATATGTATCACTACATATCTCTCTATTTTTATAACTACATATCTCTCTATATGTATCACTACATATCTCTCTATATGTATTACTACATATCTCTCTATTTTTATCACTACATATCTCTCTATATGTATCACTACACATCTCTCTGTATGTATCACTACATATCTCTCTATATGTATCGCTACATATCTCTCTATATGTATCACTACATATCTCCCTATATGTATCACTACATATCTCTCTATATGTATCACTACATATCTCTCTATATGTGTCACTACATATCTCTCTATATGTATCACTGCATATCTCCCTATATGTATCACTACATATCTATCTATATGCATCACTGCATATCTCTCTATATGTGTCACTACATATCTCTCTATATGTATCACTACATATCTCTCTATTTTTATCACTACAAAATTTCTATATGTATCACTACACATCTCTCTGTATGTATCACTACATATCTCTCTATATGTATCACTACATATCTCTCTATATGCATCACTACATATCTCTCTATATGTATCACTACATATCTCTCTATATGTATCACTACATATCTCCCTATATGTATCACTACATATCTCTCTATATGTATCACTACATATCTCTCTATATGTGTCACTACATATCTCTCTATATGTATCACTACATATCTCCCTATATGTATCACTACATATCTCTCTATATGTATCACTACATATCTCTCTATATGTGTCACTACATATCTCTCTATATGTATCACTACATATCTCTCTATATGTATCACTACATATCTCTCTATCTAGCCTTTTTTGTCCGTATATCTGTGTGTCTGCACTTTCTTTCTGCACTTTCTTTCTTTCAGTGTCCTTCTCTCCATCTTCCTCTATTATTTCACTTTCTCCATCAACTAAATATCGCTATAGTTCTCTCTCCATCTATCTACCTGTCTCCCTTTTTCTGTTTTTCTGTTTTTCTTTCGGTATCTTTGTATATCTCTTTCTATCTTTCTCAGGGTCTCTCTATCTCTTGTTACATCACTCACGAAATATATTTATATCTCCCTTTCCTCTTTCCCGGATCTAGGTGCCCACCCACACCTGCCCCCCCCCCCTTCCCCTCCCCTCCCCTCCCCTTCCCTCCCCTCCCTTTTCCATATCTCTACGCACCAGCCTGTTAATTGCATGATCTCCTCTTTGCATAAGGGTAACAAAAAATCTCCTGTCAGGCTCTGACAGACGTTGTCCTTTGGTGTTAAAAGAGTGTTTTCCACTTTCGCACCAAAAGCTTTAAAACAAAAACACGGGATTTCAATCAAGACTGGATGAAATTGAAGTGTTTGTCCTGCCGAGCGTTACATCATTGCTGGGTAGCTAATGGCAAGTGCTAAAGTCGGGGGTTATGTTTCCGAATATTTTATCCGAATAACGTGTCTTTGTATTGTTTTGCCCAATTAACCTAAGAGGTGCATTCATTAATTCATTTACTACTTTCCTTGCAGTGTGGGGCAGTGTGGGGCAGTGTGGGGCAGTATTGGGCAGTGTGGGACAATGTTTGGCAGTGTGTGACAATGTGGGGCAATGTAGGGCAGTGTGGGGCAATATAGGGCAGAATGGGGCAGTGGGGCAGTGTGGGGCGGTGTAGGAAATTTGGGGCAATGTGAGGTAGTTTGGGGCAGTGTGGGACAGTGTGGGCAGTATGGGGCAGTATGGGACACTGTTGGGCAGTGTGTGACAATGTGGGACAATGTAAGGCAGTGTGGGGCAGAATGGGGCAGAGTGGGGCAGTGTGGGACGGTGTGGACAAGTTGGGGCAATGTGGGGTAGTGTTGGGGTGCAGTGTCGGCCAGTGTGGAGCGGTGTGGCGATTTATGGGGCAATGTGGGGCAGTGTGGGCAGTATGGGACAGCGTGGGGCAATATGGGGCAATGTGGGGTAGTGTGGGCAGTGTGGTGCAGTATGGGGCACTGTGTGCCGGTGTGGGGAAATATGGGGCAATGTGGGGTAGGTGTGGGTAGTGTGGGGCAGTGTGGGGCAGTGTGGGGAAATGTGGAGCGGTGTAGAAAATTATGGGGAAATATATTAAATTAAAAAATTAATGACAACCGGAATCAGAGGAATTAAATATTATCTAAGGCGAAATAAGGAAATTAACCAAACAAGAGATTCATGGCTCAATTTAATACGTACTGCACACTGAAGGGGCAGGCTGCGTCGAGTGACCACCCCACCCCCTCCCCCCACCACCACCCCCCTCAACCTTACCCCACCCCCTCCGCCCACGCCCACCCCCCTCCGTCCCACTGCCCACTTTTAGTTGCAATCATGGAGCCATTCAGCCATTCCTTATAAACCACGAGGTCTATAGCATTGGTCGCACGCTCGTCGCAGGCACAAACATCCAGTCTTCAAGAGTCAAAGATCCTAAAACCGCGCCTTGTTTATCTCAACGCCTGTCTCCGCCGTAATCCCGTCTTCCTAATTACGGGTGTAGAGGTGAAAAGGCGGGAAATTAATCCCCTGGAGCATCCTCGCGGTCAGCCGTTGCAACGCCACGCCTGTCGCTAATTGGCGGATTGGTATAGTGTGATCGGCCAAAAGCTGCGGCTGTGAATAGGTCAACACAAAAAACAGTCAAGACGCCATGTTTTTATGTAAGACTTGTAGCTTAGGTTCTCAGTCACACCTGCACACTAGCTCCCCCCAGTTTTCTCTTTGCCTCCTCTTCTAGCTCTCCCCATCTCTATATGATTTTGCCCTTATTTGTCTCTGTCTCATTCCCTTTATCTCTCTCTCATTGCCCGCTGTCTCTATGTCTCTGTCTCATTCCCCTCTGTCTCTATGTCTCTGTCTCATTCCCCTCTGTCTCTATGTCTCTGTCTCATTCCCCTCTGTCTCTATGCCTCTGTCTCATTCCCCTCTGTCTCTATGTCTCTGTCTCATTCCCCTCTGTCTCTATGTCTGTCTCATTCCCCTCTGTCTCTATGTCTCTGTCTCATTCCCCTCTGTCTCTATGTCCATGTCGCATTCCCCTCTGTCTCTATGTCTCTGTCTCATTCCCCTCTGTCTCTATGTCTCTGTCTCATTCCCCTCTGTCTCTATGTCTCTGTCTCATTCCCCTCTGTCTCTATGTCCCTGTCGCATTCCCCTCTGTCTCTATGTCTCTGTCTCATTCCCCTCTGTCTCTATGTCTCTGTCTCATTCCCCTCTGTCTCTATGTCTGTCTCAGTCCCCTCTGTCTCTATGTCTCTGTCTCATTCCCCTCTGTCTCTATGTCCCTGTCTCATTCCCCTCTGTCTCTATGTCTCTGTCTCATTCCCCTCTGTCTCTATATCTCTGTCTAATTCCCTTCTGTCTTTATGTCTCTGTCTCATTCCCCTCTGTCTCTATGTCTCTGTCTCATTCCTCTCTGTCTCTATGTCTCTGTCTCATTCCCCTCTGTCTCTATGTCTCTGTCTAATTCCCCTCTGTCTCTATGTCTCTGTCTCATTCCCCTCTGTCTCTATGTCTCTGTCTCATTCCCCTGTCTCTATGTCTCTGTCTCATTCCCCTCTGTCTCTATGTCTCTCTCTCTCATTCCCCTCTGTCTCTATGTCTCTCTCTCTCATTCCTCTCTGTCTCTATGTCTCTGTCTCATTCCCCTCTGTCTCTATGTCTCTCTCTCTCATTCCCCTCTGTCTCTATGTCTCTGTCTCATTCCCCTCTGTCTCTATGTCTCTGTCTAATTCCTCTCTGTCTCTATGTCTCTGTCTCATTCCCCTCTGTCTCTATGTCTCTGTCTCATTCCCCTGTCTCTATGTCTCTGTCTCATTCCCCTCTGTCTCTATGTCTCTCTCTCTCATTCCCCTCTGTCTCTATGTCTCTTCTTCTGCATCTGTCCCTTCTGCTCTCTTTCTCTGTCTCTGTATGTATGCCTCTCTTACCCTTGTCTCTCTGTCTGTCTTTCTCTCTGTCTCTTCGCCTGCGTTCTCTCTCTCCTGATCCGCCTTTGTGAGTGTTCTTTCTGCTCTGCCAGGTGAGATAACGGTAACAAAACTATGCGGCGCTTGGAGATTTGTTTGTTTTGATTTGACCATCACTAGGGAGACGTGGATTAACCAATGAGGTGTGTCAATAGCAACGCCGTCAATTACTAATTTCAAAATATGTATACTTCATTTCTTTCTACTTTTTTTCTTAGATTCTGCCCTGGACAAACTTTACGGGGCGCTCCATCGGCCAAATCCTGGGCGACAAACCGCGGAATACGACACGCCAGCCAACGTACCAGACACGCCATCTTGGCTTCGGCTAGAGGACCTCTCATCCTCGTTCCCAGAATTCCTCGCGACCGGAAGCGCAAGGTCCGATGGGATAGCCTCGGTTCCGCTAGGGGCTGGCAGCGTTGGTTCCTATGAAGAAGATGGCGCCTGGCCGCAGGTGGCGCTTCAGTCAGCGGATTCGTCCGCCACGACCAACGATAGAGATGCCAGATACCAGTTTACAGAGGACATGGCTATTTCCAAGCGCTTCACCAGACCTCGATACTTCCGTGTTAGCGGCTGCGACCACAGGAGGTTGACGCAAGCTAACGTAATGGAGTTCCTGAGAACCGGGCGAATCTGTGGCCGTCGTATTGCTCTGGTCAGGTTCGGGCTGACGGGATGACGTCACTAACCTCGTTTTGACCATATACGCTGAGTCGCAATCTTCATATTGGTGCACCCTTCACTATTTCAGCAGGCATGCAATAATATTACTTAAAGCTGCTCATATAGCAATTTTTTTCTCTGGAACTTTTTGGAAACTGTTGGCAACAACCAACAAGTAATATATACACGAAAAAAATGACACGTTGTTACACGAGAGTGTGTCTCGGGTGGGGAAGTGTGATTTTTGTGCCCTACGTCATCAAAATTCGCTGCCGTTTTTGTTTTTCCCCGTGAATATAGATATGATAAAGGATAGACTATGTGAAATCGGAAACGCTAAATTGTTGTATGAACAGCTTTAACTGGACGCCATTATGCTATTAGGCCTACCCCCAAGAGCTGCTGAATGACCTAGGACTGTGCGTGTTCAGTTTCATCTTAAAGCAGGAGCTTTTGGTACACAATTAACAGTGATAACAGAATGGCATAGTTTCAGCTTCATGTATATTTTGCCTCATACTTCCGAGTCGACAACCACCTTTGATACAGTTTCTGAACTCCTTAGTGTAACTACACAGACCACAGGCCACAGGCCACTGACTGCAGACCACACGTCACAGACCGCGTGGTGCCAGTCAGTAAAGGAGCATCTTTGTGGTCTTTCAGATATTAGTCTCAGATCTGCCCAAATTAATATAGAAGGTTTTTTCAGTAATACTTTTATTTCGTGTAGCAGTTGGAACGAGTGGAACAGTAAGTTAACTGTCAGCACCACTAAAACTATGGTCACTAAATCTTGAGTCTTAA
This sequence comes from Arenicola marina, assembly GCA_964019135.1. NCBI lineage: Eukaryota > Metazoa > Annelida > Polychaeta > Arenicolidae > Arenicola > Arenicola marina. Next base: position 11,609,136 of record OZ025264.1, read on the forward strand.
TTAAATCTATCGTTAGGTGCAAAGCTGAATGTAACTTGGCGAGAAAGGGAATTTGCAAAGAAGGATAGAATCAATAAAAAAATAGTTGACAATGCATTGAATTTCTTCATTGTAATAAATTTTATTTATAAAATATGCCACGTTGATCTTTATCCTGGACTAACAGGCATCAGCTATTTCCGTGTCGCAACGGTTGCCATGGTAATGTCATCCCGTTAATGATGGATACCTGGACGCCATTAAAAACATGTGCGATGTGCGTGAGTGGGTGGTGGGGGGGGGAGCAGGATTGCGTAAATACTGACGCGTGCATAATTGTTTACAATTTGTCCTCAATATGATTTATGCTTCATCAATGGACTTAGTAGTTAAGAAGACATGTGCACAAAGTCGGCGTCTTTAGCACAATATATGCTGATCTTGTAACTCGGGTATTGAACTATATAATACTTTAAAGAAGAACAGATTTTGCCCCGAAGATTGTGGGCAGGCCAAGACGAGAAAAAACTCATACATGTATTGCTTTAAATGTACGGTAAATTAGGAAAAAAGAAGGTACCCCAAAACCATGGATATTACAACGGCATGGATCCACTGGGTAACAACCCCGATTTCCGACGATATACCTTTCGGCGAGACATACAGATGCATAATAAAGATAATGGCTCACACAGTGCAGTTGCAGGGAAGCCCATGGCAGAGGACATTTCCTTGTGCCTGTCTTTGTCCTCGTGGGGACAGCCACAGCAGAGGCGCCAGGCCGCCGAGGCTGTCGTCTGCTAACGCTTCATTTGCGTTGGAAACCTTGCAATGGAATATATACATGCTGCTCAGCGCTTTGCGAAGGCTGACCTGACCTTTGACCAGGCAGTCGTTTGGCTGCATAAAGGTCATTTGTTTGGACCCCTCAGCACGGTGGTCTCCTTCCCTGTCACCCTGGCTCCCTGTCACCCTGTCTCCCTGTCTCCCTGGCTCCCTGTCACCCTGTCTCCCTGTCTCCCTGGCTCCCTGTCTCCCTGGCTCAGATGGTCAGAAGGCTGAGCTGCAGATCAACTGGTTTAAAATGCCAACACTTCGTATAATCTCCGTCAGTAATCCCCACCACCCTCCTGGGCACGAAAGTAACACGGGACCAAAACAGGGCGAAAAAAATGCCCCAGCCAGGGCCATTTTCTTGCTCTGGCTGTAAGTATAAAGCCGCAGGGCGATAAAAACGGCCCCAAACCGGTAAATTGCCCCTGATTTGGCCCCGATTTCGCCCCAATTACGCCCTGCTCTGTGTTGGCCCTGAAACAAGACCTGCTTTTTAAAGTGCCCTGAATCAGGGCGAAATCGGGGCAATTTACGGGGTTGGGGCCGTTTTTTTCGCCCTGGCTGGTTTATACTTACGGGCCCTGGGCCCGTAAGTTCGAACGGCGGGGACAAAATATTTCGCCCCGCTCCATGCTAATGTCCTATTCTAGGGCGAAATATTTTGCCCCTGGCGTTTCGAACGGTCCTGGATACCGCTATCCATATATGACCACCTCCACGTAAACGACAATCACCCACGCAATCACCAACACAATCACCAACACAATCACCAACACAATCACCACCACAATCACCACTACAATCACCAACACAATCACCACCACAATCACCACTAAACCACCACCACAATCACTACCACAACCAACGCGGCAATCACCAACACAATCACCACTACAATCACCAACACAATCACCACTACAATCACCAACACAATCACCACCACAATCACCACTACAATCACCAACACAATCACCACCACAATCACCACTAAACCACCACCACAATCACTACCACAACCAACGCGGCAATCACCAACACAATCACCACCACAATCACCACTAAACCACCACCACAATCACTACCACAATCACCACTACAATCACCAACACAATCACCACTAAACCACCACCACAATCACCACCACAATCACCACTAAACCACCACCACAATCACCACCACAATCACCACTACAATCACCAACACAATCACCACCACAATCACCACTACAATCACCACCACAATCACCACTAAACCACCACCACAATCACCACCACAATCACCACCACAATCACCACTACAATCACCACCACAATCACCACTACAATCACCAACACAATCACCACCACAATCACCACTACAATCACCAACACAATCACCACCACAATCACCACCACAATCACCAACACAATCACCACCACAATCACCACTACAATCACCAACACAATCACCAACACAATCACCACCACAATCACCACCACAATCACCACTACAATCACCAACACAATCACCACCACAATCACCACTACAATCACCAACACAATCACCACCACAATCACCACTACAATCACCAACACAATCACCACCACAATCACCACCACAATCACCACTACAATCACCAACACAATCACCACTACAATCACCAACACAATCACCACCACAATCACCACTACAATCACCAACACAATCACCAACACAATCACCACTACAATCACCAACACAATCACCACTACAATCACCAACACAATCACCAACACAATCACCACCACAATCACCACCACAATCACCACTACAATCACCAACACAATCACCACCACAATCACCACTACAATCACCAACACAATCACCACCACAATCACCACTACAATCACCAACACAATCACCACCACAATCACCACCACAATCACCACTACAATCACCAACACAATCACCACTACAATCACCAACACAATCACCACCACAATCACCACTACAATCACCAACACAATCACCACCACAATCACCACTAAACCACCACCACAATCACTACCACAATCACCAACACAATCACCACCACAATCACCACCACAATCACCAACACAATCACCACCACAATCACCAACACAATCACCACTACAATCACCACCACAATCACCACTACAATCACCAACACAATCACCAACACAATCACCACCACAATCACCACCACAATCACCACTACAATCACCACTAAACCACCACCACAATCACTACCACAATCACCAACACAATCACCACCACAATCACCACCACAATCACCAACACAATCACCACCACAATCACCAACACAATCACCACTACAATCACCACCACAATCACCACTACAATCACCAACACAATCACCAACACAATCACCAACACAATCACCAACACAATCACCACCACAATCACCACCACAATCACCACTACAATCACCAACACAATCACCACTACAATCACCAACACAATCACCACCACAATCACCACTACAATCACCAACACAATCACCACCACAATCACCACCACAATCACCACTACAATCACCAACACAATCACCACTACAATCACCAACACAATCACCACCACAATCACCACTACAATCACGAACACAATCACCACCACAATCACCACTAAACCACCACCACAATCACTACCACAACCAACGCGGCAATCACCAACACAATCACCACCACAATCACCACTAAACCACCACCACAATCACTACCACAACCAACGCGGCAATCACCAACACAATCACCACCACAATCACCACTAAACCACCAACACAATCACTACCACAACCAACGCGGCAATCACCAACACAATCACCACCACAATCACCACTAAACCACCACCACAATCACTACCACAACCAACGCGGCAATCACCACCACAATCACCACTAAACCACCACCACAATCACTACCACAACCAACGCGGCAATCACCAACACAATCACCACCACAATCACCACTAAACCACCACCACAATCACCACCACAATCACCACCACAATCACCACTACAATCACCACCACAATCACCACTACAATCACCAACACAATCACCACCACAATCACCACTACAATCACCAACACAATCACCACCACAATCACCACCACAATCACCACTACAATCACCAACACAATCACCACTACAATCACCACTACAATCACCACCACAATCACCACTACAATCACCAACACAATCACCACCACAATCACCACTACAATCACCAACACAATCACCACTAAACCACCACCACAATCACCACTACAATCACCAACACAATCACCAACACAATCACCACTACAATCACCAACACAATCACCACTACAATCACCAACACAATCACCACTACAATCACCAACACAATCACCACCACAATCACCACTACAATCACCACCACAATCACCACCACAATCACCACTACAATCACCAACACAATCACCACCACAATCACCACCACAATCACCACTACAATCACCACCACAATCACCACTACAATCACCAACACAATCACCACCACAATCACCACTACAATCACCACCACAATCACCACTACAATCACCAACACAATCACCACCACAATCACCACTACAATCACCAACACAATCACCACCACAATCACCACTACAATCACCACCACAATCACCACTACAATCACCAACACAATCACCACCACAATCACCACTACAATCACCAACACAATCACCACTAAACCACCACCACAATCACCACTACAATCACCAACACAATCACCAACACAATCACCACTACAATCACCAACACAATCACCACTACAATCACCAACACAATCACCACCACAATCACCACTAAACCACCACCACAATCACTACCACAACCAACGCGGCAATCACCAACACAATCACCACCACAATCACCACTAAACCACCACCACAATCACTACCACAACCAACGCGGCAATCACCAACACAATCACCACCACAATCACCACTACAATCACCAACACAATCACCACTACAATCACCAACACAATCACCACCACAATCACCACTACAATCACCACCACAATCACCACCACAATCACCACTACAATCACCAACACAATCACCACCACAATCACCACTACAATCACCACCACAATCACCACTACAATCACCAACACAATCACCACCACAATCACCACTACAATCACCAACACAATCACCACTAAACCACCACCACAATCACCACTACAATCACCAACACAATCACCAACACAATCACCACTACAATCACCAACACAATCACCACTACAATCACCAACACAATCACCACCACAATCACCACTAAACCACCACCACAATCACTACCACAACCAACGCGGCAATCACCAACACAATCACCACCACAATCACCACTAAACCACCACCACAATCACCACCACAATCACCACCACAATCACCACTACAATCACCACCACAATCACCACCACAATCACCAACACAATCACCACCACAATCACCAACACAATCACCACTACAATCACCAACACAATCACCACCACAATCACCACTACAATCACCACTACAATCACCAACACAATCACCACTACAATCACCAACACAATCACCACTACAATCACCAACACAATCACCACCACAATCACCACTACAATCACCACCACAATCACCAACACAATCACCACTACAATCACCACTACAATCACCACTACAATCACCAACACAATCACCACTACAATCACCAACACAATCACCACTACAATCACCAACACAATCACCAACACAATCACCACCACAATCACCACTACAATCACCAACACAATCACCACCACAATCACCACCACAATCACCACTACAATCACCAACACAATCACCAACACAATCACCACTACAATCACCAACACAATCACCACCACAATCACCACTAAACCACCACCACAATCACTACCACAACCAACGCGGCAATCACCAACACAATCACCACCACAATCACCACTAAACCACCACCACAATCACTACCACAACCAACGCGGCAATCACCAACACAATCACCACCACAATCACCACTAAACCACCAACACAATCACTACCACAACCAACGCGGCAATCACCAACACAATCACCACCACAATCACCACTAAACCACCACCACAATCACTACCACAACCAACGCGGCAATCACCAACACAATCACCACCACAATCACCAACACAATCACCACTACAATCACCACTACAATCACCACCACAATCACCACTAAACCACCACCACAATCACTACCACAACCAACGCGGCAATCACCACTCGAGTCATACACGACTTTGCAATTATACGCCATCTTGTAAAAAGCATGACTGGCGCAAAGAGTTCTGGGAAATATTTTGGTGTTTTCTTGTTTTTTTCTATGGAGATAAATACCATATTTTCAGGGTATTGGCAAGGCATGTATAATATTAATGAGCGTGTCTAATTTACATCCAGATTACGTAACTTTTCTGTCACATAGATGAAAATATTGCTTGTTCAAGTGTCTACAAAATACGTTGTCATGCGATGACGCCATCTTGACATCTCGAAAGAACCAAAATAATACCCAGAATCCATTGCACATGCAGTGGCGTCTCACAGTGAAATAATATGAACTACGATTTGCGAAGTCGTCTATTACCACCACTACCGCCCCAATTCCCCACCACCAGCACCCGCTCTACAGACGGAGTCGCTATATGTGTCTGTGTCTACTTATACATGTTAGATAGGCTGCAGGACTTGTTTCCTGTTCTTGTTACTTGACACTATATCCGCCCCCTCTGGACTACAAATCATTCTGACTTGTAACTTAGCGACTGAATCGATCTGTGGCGATTTGTGCATTGTCCATCAATAATTCTAATCAGATCAACTGGAGAAACGTCCATACCGACGTCTGAAAGAGAGTCTGAAAGAGAATGACCCTGGTTTTGAACCCACAACAGCAGTCTAAATCATGATTTCTACCTCGTATGGCCTCTCACACAAGTTATTCACGTCATATAGACGTTTGCATGTAAGTACAAGTAGGCCGTCCGTCACTGTGACGTCAGAGTGATGTCATAAACGCGTTCTGATTGGTTGATCGGTGATCATGTGATTTTTAATATTCGCAAGCAGCGCGCTGTGCGCTGCGCGGAGAGTGGTTTGTTGTAAGTTTCGCCTTTGCTTTTGCTCCACGAGATTAATTCGTTCTGCTTAGTTCCCTATGCCCTACATTACCACCCCACCCCAACTACATTACCACCCCACCCCAACTACATTACCACCCCACCCCAACTACATTACCACCCCCACCCCCACTGCCTTCCCTCTCCCACGTAAACCAAGTACTTGATAATCAAAGTCCGCCTTTAACCACTCGACACCGACAAGGCGAGAAGGCAATCTGTGTCGCGGCGACAGCTGAACGCTTATAAATAATAGATTTCGTGGATATTACTTTCCAATCACAATTGAAGCTAGGTATGAAGACCCCCCCCCCACCCCCCTCTATATGAAGAGTGCACCCATGACACATCATGGGGCTCAGCACATACGCTGATAAAACAGTGTTATCACTGTTATTTCTAGTATTGTGCCTCTTATATATTTCACTTAGACAGATATCACACGGAAGCCATGACACACTTAGGCAGAGAACAATTCAGAGAGGTATTTAAGATAGGCGCTTAATAGACAGATATATCACGGAACCAGTGAGACACTTAGAATAATAAATGTGAGAGATTTGCGATAGGCACTTCAAGTAGACAGATATATAACGGAACCAGTGAAGCACAAAGCTGAACATGGAGGGCCACCACTTGCACCCAGCGATGCCATTAAAGAAAGGCGCTCTAAATTCCAAAGGGTCGGTAAATATATAAAAACCATCTCCAAGCGCCGAGTATTACCCACAGGACTAAACCAACAACATGGACATGTCTATACAGTAAGTGTAATGGGGTACCCAGTCATATTGATCCCTAGGAGGTTCAATATAATATGTTCCATAAAATATATATTCCGCATTGCCTGATGAACACCAGAATGGCTTGACTTGGCCAGGAGTCT
>OZ025264.1:11617213-11655391 GCA_964019135.1 Arenicola marina
CAACTACCCCACCACCCCACAGCCCCACCGCCCCCCCGCCCCACTACGCCACTGTCCCACTGCTCCACCGCCCCACCGCCCCACTGCCGCACTGCCCCACCGCCCCACTGCTCCACCGCCCCACCGCCCCACCGCCAACTGCTCCACCGCCCCACTGCTCCACCGCCCCACCACCACACCGCCCCACCCTCCCACTGTACCATTGCCTCACCGCCCCACCGCCCCACTGCCCCACAGCCAGACCGCCCCACCACCCCACTGCCTCACCGCCCCACCGCCCCACCGCCCCACCGCTCCACCGCCCCACCGCCCCGCTGCCTCACTGCCCCACCGCTCCACCGCCCCACTGCTCCACCGCCCTACTGCGTCACCGCCCCACTGCCTCACCATCCCACTGCCCCACTGCCCCACCACCCCACCACCCAACCACTCCACCGCCCCACTGCCCCACTGCCCCACCGCCCCACTGCCTCACCGCCCCATTGCCTCACCACCCCACTACCCCACCGCCCCACTGCTCCACCGCCCTACTGCGTCACCGCCCCACTGCCTCACCATCCCACTGCCCCACTGCCCCACCACCCCACCACCCAACCACTCCACCGCCCCACTGCCCCACCGCCCCACTGCCTCACCGCCCCATTGCCTCACCACCCCACTACCCCACCGCCCCACTGCTCCACCGCCCTACTGCGTCACCGCCCCACTGCCTCACCATCCCACTGCCCCACTGCCCCACCACCCCACCACCCAACCACTCCACCGCCTCACCACCCCACTACCCCACTGCCTCACTGCCCCACCGCCCCACTGCCTCACCGCCCCACTGCCTCACCGCCCCACTGCCCCAACGCCCCAACGCCCCACCACCCCACTACTCCACCACCCCACCACCCCACCACCCCACCGCCTCACTGCCCACTGCCTCACCGCCCCACGGCCCCACAGCCCCACCGCAGCACTGGCCCACTGCCTCACCGCTCCACCGCCCCACTGCTCCACCGCTCCACCGCTCCACCGCCCGACTGCCCCACCACCCCACTGCCCACCGCCCCACTGCCCCACTGCCCCACCGCCCCACCGCCCCTATGCCTCACCACCCTACTGCCCCTCCTCCTCGTCACCTCTCCGCCCCACTCTGACCCCGCTCCTCCCCGCCCCTCCTCCTCCCACTCCCCTCCGCCTCCTCCCACTCCGCCTACTCCCTCCTCCTACTCTGCCTCCCCTCCTTCCCTCTACACCCACCCCTCCTCCTCCCCCTCCCCCTGGTACCAGCATATGAGGTCAGTTTCAGCCATTAATGCATACTTCTATTGTTTCCTCGGAGTCGTGTTTTGCCGGTGAGGACCTGCGGACCGTGAGCAGGAGGTCATTATTGTACCAAAGCGGGTCATTATAGTTCCGTCACAGAACTATAATGACCCGCTTTGGTACAATAATGACCTCATGCTCACATGCGCCATGCCATCGCCGCCTCCTCGGAGGAAACAATAGAAGTAGGCATTAAGCCAGATAAGGAATGAGTTGTAGGTCATTATTGGGATCTCACAACTTCTCGGCTACGCCTCGAAGTTCTTCGATCCCAATAATGACCTACAACTCATTCCTTATCTAATACATAACACTTTTTGAAGCAGTTTGGTCTTCACGTGTACTAAAGCATTCAGTTACGTCCATCCAGTGCCTGAAGATCGCGCATCCTTTCCTATCATTCTTATCATATATATTCCCGCTCCCTCCTCCTCCACTCCCCTCCCCACTCCCCCCACCCCCCCCCCCGCGCCCCCTCCCCCCCCTAGTCAAGTCTCCATCCAGTGCCTGAAGATCGTTCATTGTTTCCTATCATCGCACATTGACAATTTGTTCCCGGTTTTGCCAATGCGTGCATGATAAGATGGCATAAACCACCGTATATCCATCCCTCCTTCTGTCCATCGAGCTGCTTGAGCTGCTGGAAGTTAGATGGGTTGGTTGGTTGGTTAATCAGGACGCTTTAACCACTTTTGGTCATATCGCGTCAATGGGAAAAGGAAGAGAGACTGGAGCAATGTCCCCGGGGGTAACCCCCTACTCTTTGCGAAGAAAGACCTGGGATCTTTATCTTACGACCACACAGATTGGAAGTTACACCCGAGTAAATTAAATCTGTGACGTGTCACACCTGTATATGGGATCAATATACTCGATTCTGTTACCACAGCCGTCACCGTCCCAACAGAAGCTTTCAAATGTGAGTGTCGCCTTCGTTCCTTTCTTCCGTCCATATGCCTCCCACGCCAGCCCCAACGACCGCTAACGACGTCCACACTGTAGACATGGCCCGCCCCCTAGCGGACGAGAGCGGCCTCCCTGTGATTGCGAGGAACAAGGAAGGGGTTCAAGCGAATGGCACGTCACCAAATGGCCATTGGTCTACTGTGACGTCAGCATGATGTCGGCAATGACGTCACGAAGAAAAGGAAAATACGGAAAGCGGCATCGCGCACAAAGGAGGGCAAAAACGGTGAGGCTCTCTTTCTCAATCGTGCTGTGCTTTATGTGATGGGTGAGTCCGTATTATAGAGGCTACCAGAGCGCGCATGATGCCGTTTATCTCCGTATGGGATTGTCGTAAGATCTACGATCGTGTTGTGATAATGCGGGGGAATATCGGTTGCTATGCAGCCCTTTCAAGATATTCGCGATGTGGGGGTGTGTGGGTGGGCTTGTCTGGGTGGGTGTGGGTTTGTCTGGGTGGGTGTCCTTGGGGTGGGTGTGGGTTTGTCTAGGTGGGTGTTCTTGCGGTGGGTGTGGGTTTGTCTGGGTGGGTGTTCTTGGGGTGGGTGTCGGTTTATCTGGGTGAGTGTGAGTTTGTCTGAGTGGGTGGGTGTCTTTGGGGTGGGTGTGGGTTTGTCTGGGTGGGTGTCCTTGGGGTGGGTGTGGGTTTGTCTGGGTGGGTGTTCTTGCGGTGGGTGTGGGTTTGTCTGGGTGGGTGTCCTTGGGGTGGGTGTCGGTTTATCTGGGTGAGTGTGAGTTTTTCTGAGTGGGTGGGTGTCTTTGGGGTGGGTGTGGGTTTGTCTGGGTGGGTGTCCTTGGGGTGCGTGTGGGTTTGTCTGGGTGGGTGGGTGTCTTTGGTGTGGTGTGGTTTTGTCTGGGTAGGTGGGTGTCCCTGGGGTGAGTGTGGGTTTGTCTGGGTGGGTATCCTTTATTGGGGTGGGGTGTGGGTTTGTCTGGGTGTGTGTCCTTGGGTTGGGTGTGGGTTTGTCTGGGTGGGTGTCTTTGGGGTGGGTGTGGGTTTGTCTGGGTGGGTGGGTGTCTTTGGTGTGGTGTGGTTTTGTCTGGGTAGGTGTAGATTTGTCTCGGTGGGTGGGTGTCCCTGGGGTGAGTGTGGGTTTGTCTGGGTGGGTATCCTTCATTGGGGTAGGTGTGGGTTTGTCTGGGTGGGTGTCCTTGGGTTGGGTGTGGATTTGTCTAGGTGGGTATCCTTGGGGTGGATGTGGATTTGTCTAGGTGGGTATCCTTGGGATGGGTGTGGGTTTGCCTGGGTGGGTGTGGTTTGTCTGTGTAGTTTGTTTTGTCTGGGTGGGTGTTCAGACAAACCCACGCCCATCAGGAGAAGCTGACAGCTAATCATAGTTGTTAAACGTGGCCCTTACCTCCCGGCACGGCTACGGTCAAATAAATATGAGTAGCACACTGCTTCCCACTGACAGTGAGTACAATCCTAGTGACACTTAGCAGCTTTGGTGACGGCTCAGGCCAGTAATCGGCCGTAATATAGAGAACTTCACCGATCAAATATGCTCCATATATAGCGATCGTTGGAACTGATTTCCTGGTAAGTGACCTTCCAATAATGGCGGATTCAGGAGGGGGGCCAGAGAGACCCCAACCCCTCCCCCACCCACTCACCACCCACCCACCCACCAACCCCTTTATAGATCTGTCACTCTTCAGCCTAGTCGGCTTTTCGAAAAACGACATGTACGTAGTGGCCACCTGTATATAACGACGTAGCGGCCACCTGTATATAACGACGTAGCGGCCACCTGTATATAACGACGTAGCGACCACCTGTAAATAACGACGTAGTGGCCACCTGTATATAACGACGTAGCGACCACCTGTAAATGACGACGTAGTGGCCACCTGTATATAACGACGTAGCGGCCACCTGTATATAACGACGTAGCGACCACCTGTAAATAACGACGTAGTGGCCACCTGCATATAACGACGTAGCGGCCACCTGTATATAACGACGTAGTGACCACCTGTATATAACGACGTAGCGGCCACCTGTATATAACGACGTAGCGGCCACCTGTATATAACGACGTAGCGGCCACCTGTATATAACGACGTAGTGACCACCTGTATATAACGACGTAGTGGCCACCTGTATATAACGACGTAGCGGCCACCTGTATATAACGACGTAGCGACCACCTGTAAATAACGACGTAGTGGCCACCTGTATATAACGACGTAGTGGCCACCTGTATATAACGACGTAGTGACCACGTGTATATAACGACGTAGTGACCACCTGTATATAACGACGTAGTGGCCACCTGTATATAACGACGTAGCGGCCACCTGTATATAACGACGTAGCGGCCACCTGTATATAACGACGTAGCGGCCACCTGTATATAACGACGTAGTGGCCACCTGTATATAACGACGTAGTGGCCACCTGTATATAACGACCACATGTACGTAGTGACCACCTGTATATAACGACGTAGTGACCACCTGTATATAACGACCACATGTACGTAGTGGCCACCTGGATATAACGACGTAGCGGCCACCTGTATATAACGACGTAGTGACCACCTGTATATAACGACGTAGTGGCCACCTGTATATAACGACGTAGTGGCCACCTGTATATAACGACGTAGTGGCCACCTGTATATAACGACGTAGTGGCCACCTGTATATAACGACGTAGCGGCCACCTGTATATAACGACGTAGTGGCCACCTGTATATAACGACCACATGTACGTAGTGACCACCTGTATATAACGACGTAGTGACCACCTGTATATAACGACCACATGTACGTAGTGGCCACCTGGATATAACGACGTAGCGGCCACCTGTATATAACGACGTAGTGGCCACCTGTATATAACGACGTAGTGGCCACCTGTATATAACGACGTAGTGGCCACCTGTATATAACGACGTAGTGGCCACCTGTATATAACGACGTAGCGGCCACCTGTATATAACGACGTAGCGGCCACCTGTATATAACGACGTAGCGGCCACCTGTATATAACGACGTAGTGGCCACCTGTATATAACGACGTAGTGGCCACCTGTATATAACGACCACATGTACGTAGTGACCACCTGTATATAACGACGTAGTGACCACCTGTATATAACGACCACATGTACGTAGTGGCCACCTGGATATAACGACGTAGCGGCCACCTGTATATAACGACGTAGTGGCCACCTGTATATAACGACGTAGTGGCCACCTGTATATAACGACGTAGTGGCCACCTGTATATAACGACCACATGTACGTAGTGACCACCTGTATATAACGACGTAGCGGCCACCTGTATATAACGACGTAGCGGCCACCTGTATATAACGACGTAGTGGCCACCTGTATATAACGACGTAGCGACCACCTGTATATAACGACGTAGTGACCACCTGTATATAACGACGTAGTGACCACCTGTATATAACGACCACATGTACGTAGTGGCCACCTGGATATAACGACGTAGCGGCCACCTGTATATAACGACGTAGTGACCACCTGTATATAACGACGTAGCGGCCACCTGTATATAACGACGTAGCGACCACTTGTATATAACGACGTAGCGGCCACCTGTATATAACGACGTAGCGGCCACCTGTATATAACGAAGTAGCGGCCACCTGTATATAACGACGTAGCGGCCACCTGTATATGACGACGTAGTGGCCACCTGTATATAACGAAGTAGCGGCCACCTGTATATAACGACGTAGTGGCCACCTTTATATAACGACGTAGCGGCCACCTGTATATAACGACGTAGTGGCCACCTGTATATAACGACCACATGTACGAAGCCGTCACATGTATATAACACCCGATATGGCAAAATAACAAATCCGATGCAGTGTGTTTTTGTTACCATGGGGCACGCTATGATATAAGACATGTAATGTAGGGTGTGTTATATTAGAGCACGCTATGATATAAGACACTTAATGTAGGGTGTGTTATATTAGAGCACGCTATGATATAAGATACGTAATGAGTTAGGGTGTATTATATTAGAGCACGCTTTGATATAAGAGACGTTGTAATGTAGGGTGTGTTACATTAGGGCACGCTATGATATAAGATACGTTGTAATGTAGGGTGTGTTATATTAGAGCACGCTATGATATAAGACACGTTGTAATGTAGGGTGTGTTATATTAGAGCATGCTATGATATAAGACACGTTGTAATGTAGGGTGTGTTACATTAGGGCACGCTATGATATAAGATACGTTGTAATGTAGGGTGTGTTATATTAGAGCACGCTATGATATAAGACACGTTGTAATGTAGGGTGTGTTATATTAGAGCATGCTATGATATAAGACACGTTGTAATGTAGGGTGTGTTATATTAGGGCACGCTATGATATAAGATACGTAATGAGGTAGGGTGTATTATATTAGAGCACGCTCTGATATAAGAGACGTTGTAATGTAGGGTGTGTTACATTAGAGCATGCTATGATATAAGACACGTTGTAATGTAGGGTGTGTTATATTAGGGCACGCTATGATATAAGATACGTAATGAGGTAGGGTGTATTATATTAGAGCACGCTCTGATATAAGAGACGTTGTAATGTAGGGTGTGTTACATTAGGGCACGCTATGATATAAGGTACGTTGTAATGTAGGGTGTGTTATATTAGGGCACGCTATGATATAAGACACGTAATGTAGGGTGTGTTATATTAGAGTATGCTATGATATAAGACACGTTGTAATGTAGGGTGTGTTATATTAGAGCACGCTATGATATACGACACAATGGAGTGCGTTTTATATTGGGGCACGCTATGATATAAGACACTTTCTAAGGTAGGGTGTGTTATATCACCCGATATCC
Organism: Arenicola marina; assembly: GCA_964019135.1. Taxonomy (NCBI): domain Eukaryota; kingdom Metazoa; phylum Annelida; class Polychaeta; family Arenicolidae; genus Arenicola; species Arenicola marina. Next base: position 11,624,336 of record OZ025264.1, read on the forward strand.
CATCGCTTTACGGTCTGACCCCAATGTTATCAAATGTTTGATAAGGTGTATATTTCACACTAACAGAAGAAAAGTTAGTGCTATATATCAAATATAATGGCGTATTTCATTTCACGCCGTGCTGTTGAAATCACAAACTTTAGATCCCTAACACGACTATCAGACCGTGGTTTGCCGCGATCAATACACAACAAACACCAAGTTGGAAACATAGACGTTTATTTCTGCGAGAGCAACTTCATCGCCTGTGTATATATATTGTTCACAGATAGGGCAGGTCCCGTTGTAGTCATCGTGATAAAGAGTCCCATACAAGGTGCTCAGTCAGTAACTAAGTTACTGCATTTGCCTCACCTTCGATACAAACGAACCGCAAAACGATAAAATCGAAAGAAAAAGAGAAAACCTGCCCATGTAAAAAGCTTATCTTTGTACAACGTTAAACTACGGCAACTGATATATGAGTAATTCTATACAATACCATCAAGAAAGCGAACAAACATTAAAATACGACGTCTGGTGTTTCTCCAGCGATTGTCTTTTCACGATTCTACGAACCAAGGAATCCAGAGGCTGTCAGTCATAACGTTACCCTACGAACCAAGGTATCCTCCCAAAGCTGTCAGTCATAACGTTACCCTACAAACCAAGGTATCATCACAAAGCTGTCAGTCATAACGTTACCCTACGAACCAAGGTATCATCTCAAAGCTGTCAGTTATAACGTTACCCTACGAACCAAGGTATCATCCCAAAGCTGTCAGTCATAACGTCACCCTGGGAATCTATGTTTAGTGATATATATATACTTTCGAGTGTCACTGCAGCTCACGAGGTTATTTACATGCTTTAAGGCCAGAAGAAAGAAACAATTGCTTTTGGTCGCCAGGTGAGATGGTTTTACATGCCATCGAAATGTCTACGGCTTGGATCGGAGATTAAGTGCATCGTCACGTGCAAACAACTTCACATTAGGTCTATTATAAGAACAGGTCATTAATTGTGACGTATAACGTCATTTTAGCAAATGTTTCCTACCTTAAACAAATAAAAAGACTAATTCTCTTCACCTAAACCGAAGTGAAAGTGAAAGCATCTTCAGCATCCGATGAGGTCTTCAAGCCGCATGGAGTTGTCAAGTGAGAGACGAGGATGAGTTAAACTATAGACAGGTATTCAGTGTTCATTTGTGTCGGCATTTATATATACATATTGCAACTTTCGGTTGCAAACAAACAATTTTACATGCACGAAGATATATTGTTTAACCTTTTTACCAAATAATAAATTGTTTAGGAAACGACAAGTCTCTTCCTCTGGCTTCATGTGGCTTCTCATCGTCGGGTCTTTACGATTTCGCTCATGGCCATAATTACCAGCGTGTGACGTCATTGTCGCTGTAGTTACCAGAACATGATGACATCATGGCCATAGTTATAAGTATGTGACGTCATTGTGGCTGTATTTATCAGCGTGTCACGTCATCACGGCCAGCCACCAGTTTGTGACGTCATTGTGGCCATAGCTACCAGCGTGTGGTCATCATGGCCTTCTCGCTGCTTATGGTTAAAGAAAGTATGTATGTGACGTCATTGACATCACTCATGGTTACCAGTCTGACGTCATCACGGCCATATTATGACGTCATATTACGTAAGAGTTATGTACGTTACTAATCCATCAACAGGCTGTTGTACCACAACTAATCATCCGTTCTGGAGTGGTATTCATCTCTTTGCAACCGCCTCAAGATATAATATATTCAATATATATATTTATCAGGTCGCCATGACTTCATAAAGTTTTAAATTAAAGCCTGGCTGTAAAATGTTGTGACTGCCCTTCTGTCAATCACTCGTCTCAAAGGTGTGGCGCTCAGTTTTTTTTAACAGGCTCTATTCGTTTTCAATCCCCTGGCGGTGACGGACTGAAACCGGCGAGGAGAGTACGCGGCGTCTCCTTCTCAAGGCCTGCCGTGCGGTAGCTCCGCCTGGTGGTCAAAGCCTTTGTTGTCGTCCATATGGTGGGTCATGCGGAAGTGACGGACCTCTCCAGCCCCCCCAGAATCGGGGTCACCCTGTAGCGAACAAGAACGAAATACGGGATGCCAATTCGACGAGACTCTGATCCAAAACCATTGAAGCCAGTAAGCGGTCAAAAATCATGACGTAACAAATAGTCCCTATATAACAACGACAAAATGGAAACCGACGGTTAGGTCCACATAAAACAAATACTATACTTAAATATTACTTAGTTAGTTGAAATAAATTGTGTTAAGCTCTTTAGTTTCTAAACACGGATCTGCGTAGCTGGCGAACGGCATTTTTCGTCTTTTTCGTTTTCAATATTTAATACAAAGTATGTTTAGGCCTAAATTATAATATCGCGTATTTGCTTGCTTTATATGACATAGGGAGTTGAAATAGTCTTAAAATTTGGTGGAGCTTGTGTTGAAATCTACGAATATAGACTAATGTTGTTGTGACTGATTTTGATGGGGTAAATGTTGCAGTTATTTTTTGTAAATGTATCAGGAAGTGTTGTAGCCACTTCTCATCCCAGAACCTCGCAGCGACCCCGGGTCGATTGTTGTTACTAAAGAGCTTCACACAGTCACACACAAGGAGACAGTGGTGGGTTAGTGAAGAGCGGAAGAGCTAAACTTTAAACAAAAGAGTAAAACGTGCACCAGCTAAGCAGATCTGTGAATGCGTTATAACGGGATAAATAAATATACTGTAGAGGTACGTAGACAATGAATCAATATCAAGGGAATGAAAGTTAAGAATACATATATATATATGTTAAATAGGGTGAAAGGAAACAGGCAGATCTATCTGAAAGACAAGAAAGGAATGAAAATTACGTGACATACATACGTGACCAAAAGAAACCAGTAGGTATACACAACACAAGGATAACTGATAAAGAAAGATTGATAGGGTATTAGAAGAGCACAACACTGGTATCAACCCAGACATACAAAGATTGATAGGTATTGGAGGAGTACAACACTGGTATCAACCTAAACATACAAACAAAGATTGATAGGATATGGAAGGAGCACAACACTGATATCACCCCCACACATACACCGTTTTCGCTCTTGCATTGCATCTGCCAGCAACCTCAGTTTGTGACAATACTCGTAGGCCGTCAGTCTGTATGTGCATGTCTGTTTTAGGTAAATATGACAGCGACAAGTCACATGACAGGAAAACATTTTTTTTTTAATACCCACGGATATTTTATTTACATAAAACATACAGCAAGTCAGTATTCGAACATGTTACATCGCGTTGTGTTCGTTACTATTGTTACGAGACGCCACCGTACACTTCGCGACAGACGCAGTGGGTTTATAACTTCTCCTCTGGGTGTTGCCTCTCCCCCACAACTGCTATACAAAAGAGTTACATCTATACAATTATACAAGCTATGGTCTGGTATACATGGTCGAGGGTTATCAATGCAATTAATAGCTAGCTCGTTGCCTGCTTTCTCGTTGTCCCCAAAGATTACGCATACATATGAACAAACTAGTATTATGCAGACGTGTAGTATTGGTACATATTCGTTTTCATATAAGAGATATATGTTATATATAATCACCTATATATCCTAAATTTTGTCATTCGTTTTTGTTGGAGACCCCCATACACACTTTGCTCGGGGACACGCTGGCATTTGATACCACACACACTAAAACACGGACAAAAACCGTTGAAATCAAACATATATCCTAACCCTTCACTCTTTCTTCAGTTTAGTTTTGTTCTGCTCGCCGAAGATTCGTCTCATCAGTCTTAACAAATAGTTTTCGGGTATAACACAAAATGTCATCAAAACAACGAATAACCCAGTAACAACGGGCTGAAAATAGTTAATACAGTTGATAATCCACTGTAATAGAGCTAAGATTCGTTTCCCGACGGCCATTTTTCGTTTCCGGTCACGGTCTGAAGGATGCCCCGTTGTTCTCACCCGCTACGGTCAGGCGCTACATTACTATGGTAACCATGATGCATCCAGTACTTTCAGTTACAAGTGCAAATGACATATGAAACAAGTGAACCACGGATAATTATCTGCTGCTAAAAAGTAAAATGTCTTCATACAAAGCACCGATGTCCTTATAACTCAAGACGGCCCATTAAGGGGCTAAGCACTTTCCTCGGTCAAAATATCGTATAAATGCAAAATGATCATATATTCCATACACGTCTTTTGTTTATGCCACTCATCCTCAAGAAATAACTGAACTTAAAACTCCCACCGCCACTTCGGCAGGGCCTACCCCACTCACCAACCCCCTCGAACTCCCACCGCCACTTCGGCAGACCCTACCCCACTCACCAACCCCCTCGCGATGCTAATCACAAGTCAGTCAAGTCCGTTCTATGGATTTCCTTCTGAAAATTTTAACCACTATTTGTTCCTTTTTGCCCACAAGCAAGGAGGATGGGATGGGGGGGGTGCTTCGCGCTTCGGGCCTCGTTTGCGCCACTATTGCAATCTAGACACGTTGGCCTACTATATGTTTTGTACACAGAAAACCCCGCAGCACACAAGCGGCGTCAGCAAACCACGCGAAAACAAACGGCCGACTCCCCTGAAGACTTAGTTCAAAGTCGACAACGCGCCAAAAATCAAGCAGACGACTATTGCGGGAATATTAAATGATCTACCAACCTCCCTCAAAATGATCAATTTTACAAGCGTTGGGTTAATAAATAGGCACCGCCTGCGCTAGGAAATACTGATAAGGATCAAGAGACGCTCGAAGTAATTACTCACTGGAATGTTCTTTATGGTAAGTGCTTTTCTTCTTATCCTGTGCTGCACTGGCAAGAGTCCTCAACCATAGCGTCTTAATTAGGCCTGATACAACAAAGCCAGGGGAGGGTGGGGGGGGGATAATGCTGTTTAAAATGTTAGGAAAGAGTCCTTCCACTGTTGATGATGAAGTCGTTTAAGCCAGACTAACGTATTGACTGCAAACAAAGCGGGCGTCTTACTTAGCTCCAGGGTCTGGTCTGAATCGACGCCAATAACTCAGTAATAATGGTTATCGGAGGCCAGACGCGAGACGCTAAACCCCTTCTCAAAATACATGTACAAATATTGAATACTACTCGACAAAATGACAAAGCAACGATGAATATTTACCGTTTCAATTGACATGCAAAACACAACAACTGTCTGTACAAATTCCGACACTTACAGTGAATGAGACTTAGTCTCTAACGACGTCTGCTGTCAGATATCTTACAAAAATACTCGATAAAAATATGAACAGTTAAAAATACTTTACCCTTATCGGACCAATATCAATGCGCACGCAGCTAGCGGTTTTTTTAGTGTCACATGTCGCATTTTCGCTGTGACGTCATGCGCCGCCGAGCAATCCACTGTGGCTTCCGGATCCGGTGTTTGCGAGCAAGCAACTTCCGCCCGGTCGGCGTGGCGACTCGCGACCATCGCTGTGTCCATGGCAACGCAATTATCATTTGTGACGTCAGCGGTGCCGGCGTCCAACTCGGCGTCTCCACCGTACCCATGACAACCTCGCTCTGCAACCGGCTGTCTGCCAGCCTGTCTACCAGCTTGCCAGCCAGTCTGCCTGCCAGTCTGCCCCAGTCTGCCTGCCTGCCAGCCTGTCTGCCAGCCATACACTGTGTTTTCGGCACTTCTTTTCCTTGCCATGACCACATTCAACTCCATGATTGTCAATAAAAGTTATTTTTATCACAGCTCTCTCATCCATCCACGCCTCGCTTATCAACCCACTTATTAGATTCCACGCCTTTTCCGGAGCTGCACAACAACTTGGGTCATGAGGTGCCCGATTAGTTTGACCACAACCTCCAAAGCAGCCGCTGCTTCAGCGACAGATAGCTTATTAACTCAATCATCAACTAAATATAGTACAGTTCGTCGGCTCTCCATACCAGTGGGGAAGGCCGGTCGGCTCGCCATACACGTGTAGAAGGCCGGTCCGCTCTCCATACAAGGGTAGGAGGCTGGTCGGCTCTCCACACAAGGGTAGGAGGACGGTCCGCTCTCTACACAAGGGTAGAAGGCCGGTCCGCTCTCTACACAAGGGTAGAAGGCCGGTCGGCTCTCCACACAAGGGTAGTAGGACGGTCCGCTCTCTACACAAGGGTAGGAGGCCGGTCCGCTCTCTACACAAGGGTAGAAGGCCGGTCCGCTCTCTACACAAGGGTAGAAGGCCGGTCCGCTCGCCATACAAGGGTGCAAGGCCGGTCCGCTCTCCACACAAGGGTAGGAGGCCGGTCCGCTCTCCATACAAGGGTGGAAGGCCGGTCCGCTCTCCATACAAGGGTAGGAGGCCGGTCGGCTCTCCATACAAGGGTAGGAGGCCGGTCGGCTCTCCCTACATGGGTGGGAGACCGGTCGCCTGACACTGTGCTAGTCCTTGCCTCGTTATCATTACACATCTAATAATAATAATACCATCAAATCATACGACGCGGTGACTTCTTAAGGGCCTTGTTTATCAATGGCGTCGTGTGCAGCGCCAGGAAAAAGCCCTACGCGCTCAAGAATCAAAGAACTGAATATCATCATCAGCAATGGACTAGTATTGCCCACGCTGCCGGCAACCTTGCAGCCTGTTTACATATGATGCAATGCTGACAAGCACTTCAGATTCTTCGCGGTGGTAACATGCGGCGCCTTTACAACCTAGTAACTGGTACACTGTTACCGCTCGGGTAAAACTTGTGGAGCTGTGTTTTTCCCTTGATAATGAAACGTCAAACTTGAAAACGGTGCATACTTGTACTCTGTACTCTTACACACACAACATGGTACAACTGAAGTTATAAGAAATAAGTTCACAGTACCAAAACGAAACCAACGTCAAGATGGAAGGGAGGTGACTTTTTTCTACACCAAGATACGCGATATTTTCGTGTGTACCTACATTGGCTAGGACACCTTCAGTGGGTCGGGACTTGGGGAGTGTAAACGACCACAACTATCGCGTCGATTCCAGGGCCACTTTCACTCTCTACCTGGGGTAACCATGGTAACTACGCAGCACTCGCAGCGCGGAGATACATACACTATTTGACCACAACTGGAACGCGCGGCAAGTAAACTGCATCCCGTACCCTCAGGTAACGTTCACCAATACACACCTTTATCTACCGCCTACACGATACACAGTCATGATAATGAAGGCTTTTTACTCTAAATATCGCACTTCCTCTCAGCGGTAGGCCCACTAGGAGTGCTTGTTTTACCCCTTTTCTTGGCTTTGGAGTTAAAGAGATGAGTCGAGGTTTCGTGGTAGTTTTTACCCTAGTGGGGGTTGAATGGACAGCTCGTCCGGGTCAGTTCACAACTGGGTCAGGTCACGAGGTCTGATGATAGCGGTGGCTGTAAAGACGTCCATCACGGCAGTACTTGGTTTCAACGACGCAACAAAATATTTCAAAGACGCCGAATTTGTGCCGCAAAAGGCCCCAAAAATGATTTAATGGATGCCGAAATTACGGTTCCTGTTGTGCCTATCTGACGCTGTGTTGACACCACTGCACCGTATCAGACCAGACACGCTAGCTACGTGGCACCCTGGCGATAATAGAGATAAATGGACCTAATGTTACATAAACTGTTAAATGGTTTACTGAGGAAGGATGTGACTAACATTAAATTACTAATAAAAACTAAGTGTCCAAAACAAGGGCGTGCTGAAAAATGAATATAGAATTTTCCACTCTCCAAGGTGCTACTCGCCAGAGCGCGCCCCGCGCGTTGTGAACTGACCCGTCAGACAGACGTCTGTCTCCAAGTTAAAGCGTCCCATTCTATCTTTGGTTTTTGTCTTTCTCACAAGCGAACAGCGACAAGAGCAGCAGCCAAAAGGCCACGCAATTTGAGTTAAGGCAGCAACGCTACGCATTGCCATCGCTCCAGAACTGCCTTCCTCTACTGCAGCAATAAATATCTACAGTTCCAGGTAAGCTGTACCTTTTGGTGAACCTAAAGTGTTGCGACATGCTAATGGCTGCCTTTACCTGCCGTGTACAGTGAGGGAGCAGTAAGACCCGCCCTCTAGACCGGCCTTGACCTTGACTTCACCACGTGCGTTCTGGTCCGCGCGTCAAGGGCGGAACAAACAAGTCACGTGACCCGCTCCCACATTCCCATTGGTTAGAAACACGCGCTCGCAAAGAGGTAGCGAAGATTCCTTAGTACTTATGACACTCTTAACCGGCGCTAACCCAGGTTATTAGATCATTACCGAGGCTAACCAAGCCCATTATATCATTGCCGGCGCTAACCCAGGCCATTATATCATTGCCAACGCTAACCCAGGCCATTGTGTCATTCTCAACGCTAACCCAGGCCATTATACCAAAGTTTCGTGAAAAAAACCGTTCCAACGCTTTCCATTTGGATCTACACACCATGCAAGACGACTATAACTCCGTGGTGGGCGCGACGGGATATTTGTTTATGTACATAACACCGAGTTATTACTTCCCCTGGTGGTGGCCGGGGGGCGGTGGGGGGGTGAAACCCAGGTCTCGGCATAGAGTATAAATAACAACCTGTGCATCACCGTTGCCTCAGAATCAGCGACGGTAACTGACTTATGATGTACCCCCACCCCCTGCGCATATCCCCATCCCGTCCACGCCCCCCTATACACCCGCATGCTCTCACAACAGGGAGAGTATCCTACAAATGCCCACCCCCTCCCCCACCCACCCACCCCTTCCTCGTCGCATGAGAAGTATATGAGAAGTCAACGCACAACCAGCAGTCCGACGTACAGTCGCCGACTCGTGTAGTGACCACGTGCGTTCGTCCCCAGAGTGTAGTGACCACGTGCGTTCGTCCCCAGAGTGTAGTGACCACGTGCGTTCGTCCCCAGAGAGCTGCGACCAGTACCAGAGAAAAAAACAAACAAACGCGGAAAAAAAATTGTCAGATGATTGCTTCCAGTCCATGGCTTGTGTCACGTGATTAGTCACGTGGCTGGTTTTATACCTGCTGCAGGTGGGGGTCGTACATTCCGGAAGTTGATGTCGGCATCGCTTCCGCATTATAGCCGCCTCCCTGTCCGAGTGAAAGTCAAAATTAGGTCAAACGATTAAATGCGTCATCAATTTGTTCAATTTGTACTCAGGAATACGCAACTACTAACCATATAACTGATATAGGACAATACGTTAGGCACTCGTTGGTATAATATAGTTTCTACGCACGACCTATTTGCGCGCAACTTCAAGTATATGCCATGCTTCCGGTGTTCAGTATCAAACCTTACGGAGAAGCCAAGTTTTCGGTGTTAAGTATCCCTCCCTACACGAAACTTTTTCGGTGTTTAGTATCCCTCCATGAACGAAATACCCCGTTTTCGATCCTTGGCATCACCCCCTTTGTATAGATCCCCTGTTTTTGGTGTTTAGTACCTGTGCCGAGTCGCCGCCGGAATGAGGCGGGTAGTTGTCGCCGTTGAGGTTCATATACATCCCCTGACCTTGACCTCCGCCGCCGGACATCTGGGACCGCGGTACCATGGGGTAACTGGAAGCACCTGGCGGACAAAGCAAGCGACAAACACACGTTACAACGCTATATCCATGGTAGTGGGCGATAGATTAACATATTACATTGAGAGTCTGCATACACCAGACACGTATAGAATTAACAGAGTCGAAAAACGTACAATTGTATCAATTATTATGCTGTACAAACCGACTAATGTCAATACTGATATGTATCATGTAGATTATGTTACATAACCTATTCCAGAACGTATTAATAATTGTGTAGATATGTTAACTTAAAGTGATATAAATACGGATCTAATTTAAACATATACCGGGATAAATATAGCCAGGCAGTAGAGGGTAAGGGTAAGTATTAACAAAGCGCTTTATTAATCGCTTAAAACGTCACAGAGAAGAGGATTGTCAACAACAAAATGTAAATAACATATGATACAAACGAATACCAAGGATAAATAGACTGAAGCGAACATTGAAGTGCGCCACACTTCAGACATCGAACATAAATCATGTCTATTAAGAAATGATGGCCGTGGCTGCGTTGATGTATCCACGTCACTTGGGCGACACAGGGGGCGCGGACATCCAGGGCTCCCAGGGAGGTTATTACGGTAGTAAACGTCGCCATTTGTGTACTCACCTAGCCAACATAATCAGCCCTCTTTTGGTCACATGTCGTGTCTGGTTTCACATTTGTCATTGCAACTCTATTATCTATTATATAAAACATACAGTAGAACTCCTACGTCACGCTTCAGCTTACTTATATCGGCGGTTCGGCATGGGGTTCGGGTCTATTGCCTGACCACCGTGATACAGGCGCTGACCACCAAAGGGCGCTCAACTACATTGGAGAATGCAGAGGACATCATTTTAGGTCAATAGAGGGAGCCACGTTCCTTCGCCACGCCATGCTGCAGCAGCAACAGCCACGGGAGGTAATATAGTGTGTCGACAAACAAGTAAAGCTACTTGGAATGTGAAGGAGTGAGGGACTAAGGGCTGACGATGAGCCATCGTCCGGTAACCAGAGGAACTTTAATAGAGGGTAAGCTTTGGAGCGATGTGGTCTAAAAGACAGATCAAGAGACGTGTAACGACCATAGATCAACATTTGAACTTATGATCGGAGAGAGAATGTTCAGTTCTAGGTTGAAGGGAGAGGCGTTGGAATGTTAGTCGAGTAATAGAAAGAAAGTGCTAGTTCCTGGAGTAACTCGTGGAGTTACGTTCAGGCAAGTCAGAGGACTTCAATGGGGTAACAGAAATTTTAAAAACCTTAAAGTCAAATTCAACGAAGGACACGAGCCAAAAGAGTTTGTAATTAAATGAACAAAGTAGATTAATAAAAAAAATAACATGATGTCAAGTTTATGGCGTATCAAAGAGATAAACAAAGTTGGAGTAACGGAAGGAAGCGAAATATTCAATAAAGACAGTAGAAGGGGGGATTGAAGGTGAGGTAGGAGAGGTTGGCAGCAGTGTGATCCGGACAAACGTGGCGTGGCGTGGTGAGGCGTGGCGTGGCGTGGCGTGGCGTGACCGAGTCAATCATGACGTTATGGGGCTTATATTATTATTCTTAGGACCGCCAGGTGGCGTGGCGTGGCGTGGCAGAGAGAGAGGCACAGCTAGGCCATCTAGCGGCGGTGGCGGGGTGAGGCGGGTGTGGTGGGAGAGGGAAGGGGCAAGGGGGAGAGCAAACCTGCGTGTTCCCCGCTGTCTTCGTTGAGGGAGGCGTTGGAGTGCTGCCCCGGTGAATGGGCTGACTGCCCTGACCCAGACTTGTTAGTGTACATGGATGCTTCCTCCTGCCCTTTACCGATATTCTTCTTGAAGCGAATTCGCTTGTTGCCGAACCAGTTCGACACCTATAAACGTGCAGGGAGCAAGCAGGCAAAGGGTGGTGAGAGACCAGTTAAACCTATGCCGGTAGGACTCTGTGGGTGTGTGAGTTGGGGGGGAGGGTTACCCACTGGACCATTGCAACGTGGCCGGCCTCAGGAGGGACGGAGGGGGGGGGGGGGAGGGGGGGCGGTGGCGTGAGGGTAGGACGTGCGGTCGGTGAGGTCACATTGGACGGATATGGCGATTGCTGGCTAGCCGCCTCGCCTACCTGTTTCCGGGTCTGCATGAGCAAAACAAACGCTTAATATATAACAAAATATATAAAAATCGAGCCATTGCTTTCTACAGAACGCCGCAGAAGACTCAGAAACACTCCATTTTCGCTTGAGGAATAGTTCCTGGAAGGCCAAAAACGGGGAAAAGCTGGGGACAGAAGGACATAAGGAGACCGCAACCCGACCTGAAGTGGAAACAAAAGCCGAAAGGTGGACTAGTCATTATTCAAGAAACATTCGTTACATTTACGAAGTGTCACCACTAATGTAAAGCCCACAAAGAAGCTCTGTTTCTGAGTCTTCCGCGCAACAGAAACTTCTGAAACGGGAAAGCAAAATAGGAAAACGGGTTACGATACACAGACCCACTGAAAGCTACCGACGCGGTTCCCTTTAACCTACCGCCTAAAAGCTACCGACGGGGTTTCCCTTAACCTACCCACCCGGTTCTCTTTAACCTACCCACGCGGATCCCCTGGCAGAACTTACCTACCTGGTAACCTAAGCACGACGCGAACACACATCTCACCTCACGCTAATACAGCAGGCCTGGGTTTGGTATGTAGTGGGTGGGTGTGGTGTGTGGGGGGACGGGGTGGGGGGGGGGTCTGATTGGGTGGGTTTATACCAAAAGCGCATGCCAGGAGTAAATCAAAGTCTACCAAATGACCACACTGCTCCTCGGTCAATGGCGGCGGTCTATCTATCTATTTATCTATCTCTTTGGTAGGTTACAGGGATAGCACCCCTCTGGCCTTTCCGTCCACCTTGCATCTCCCCCATGGCCAGGCACCAAGCGTTTTAACGGCACCAGAGTGCACGAATCTTGCCCTCTGGAAAGTCGCTGCTTGAGGGTGCTTCCCACGCCGCTCCTATCGCCATTGTGAAGGCGGCGTGTCCCGAAGTCACGAAGTCAAGACAAGGTTTATATCCGGCACGCCCCCCCCCCTCCCCCCGCTTCCCCGTGTACCACCAGCGCCACTGTCGCGGCATCTCTCGTCTACTGCCTTTCACGAGAGCTACTTTTTGTCCATGTCAAAAGTAATACATTTATTGCCTAACCCATCGGCCACCTGCGTTTTTTAACTTTTTTGGCTCCCAGCACGCTCGTGGTGTCGTCATGGCGACAGGCCATGTGACATGGCGTGACGCGATCACACATCGCACGAGACGCACGAACAAAAACAGAACTAAGAACTAAAACCGACGCGAGCCGCTTCGAATCACCTCTCGTGACCTCTAAACACAGCTTAAAGGGCAACAAATCAACAGACGCCGGAACAAACGCGGCTTCCGGCCAGACGTCACATCTGAGTAACTCCCCAACGTTAGGGGTCGTCTCAAGAGGAACTCCCCTAAGGTTAGTGTCGCATAGCAACAGCGCGCATCTCCTCGGCGAGACGGCGTATAGCGTCACCGCGGGCGCGCGAGGGTACGCCCCACGCGCATGCGCGTAGCGTCATCCACATCCATCGGTTTTTGCCGGTGTATCATTGGCAGTGCCTCAGGTGGTCAGGGCATTCAATATGGCCGACACGCAACCTCTGATTGGCGGCGGCACGCCCAGTGACAGAACTCAAAGAGGTCGGGGCGGTTAAGCAACATCTTACGGGTAATTGACAACCCTTCCATCTCACAGGAAAATTGTCCATCTCTTTTTTCTTCTTTTTTCCTCACGATTTATTTCGTTTGCCATTCTAATAATTCCTTGTTTATCATATGTCGTTAAGTTCGGGATCATAATGCGTGGCAACATTCGGATTGGTCCTTGTAACACCCCTAGGTATCATTCGCTTCGGTGTTTCGTGCCTCCTTTTTGTACAACTGGGCTACAGTGGAGCCACGAAATCTTACGGGGTAAGGAGAGGAATGATTCGAAAATCAAAATCCACCCAAAAATGTCGATAGCCATGAGAGATATTGCACTCCCAACGTCTTCAGAGCCGCCATCAAGCAAAACGAGGGGCTAGAACGTACAAAACGACCAGCCAATCACAAGGCTTGTCGCTGTCACGGTGGCGTGTATTCAGTCAGTCAGTTCGGCGTTACGTAGATCTGACAGGGAAGGGAGGGGAGGAGGAAGAGGACGGGAAGATAAGAGGAGGGTAGAGACGGGGTTAGGTGGGGTGGGGTGGGGTGGGATGGGCGCACCATACCTTGGTCGGCAGGTCCCTCCAGCTTGGGGGTGGTGGAGGAGGTAGGGGTGCGTGGATGGAGGGGCGGGAGGGGAGTGTGCACGCCACCCCCGTCCCTGCCCCCGCCCCCGCCCCCGCCGGCCATCACCTGGGCGTCGTGTTGCTGCAGCCTGCCGGCGTACAGACTCGCCTCATCGTGCCCTTTCATTATGTTCTTCTTGAAGCGGATTCGCTTGTTGCCAAACCAGTTTGACACCTGTGCGAGTGACACGGAACAAGGAGCTCACCACGCTCGACGGGATGGCTATTCGCTCGCGTGGAGTAGATAATACTCATAAGTATATATATATATATATATATATTATATATATATACACATCCCGTATTGTATATATATATAAACACATATATCTACTCTGCAGTAACGACGCCAGAGATTATATAAGGTACTTACTATTCGATCTCTGACGACACCAACTAACCAGGCACACATACACCGTTACGTGACGTCACAAACAATTCACGTGACGTCACATAAGACCAAGGCGGCAGAGGCAATGACTTAGCTAATACTTAGTCATTATTTATCACAAAAATTACCCTGCAAAAAAAACTGCTAGAAATGTAAATCATGCTTTCAATTTGGCATAAAACACTACTCGGCCGCTGCCATAAATAAAGGCTACACTGAGCTTGGAAACCTCCCGGGAAAATCTGGTTCGCCCCCAGTGTTACGGGGAGGGGGCTTGTAAATGATGACGTCAGAGAAAAGCCGCTCAGACAGCAGAGGACAGCAACTGACGCTCAATCCGCGCAACGACACAACCGATCACTCATCGCTCGCGATTATATCAACAACTGGTTTCATTCTGATCCAGAGATTGATCCAGTGTTCATAGCGCTAGACAAGGGCGTCAGGAGATGTCGGCTGAGGAAACAGACGAAGGAATATCATTAGTCAGGGAATGACAGTCGGCTGTTGTCCGCTTTCGGGCAAAAGAAAGACGTATCGTTAGTTTGAAGAGAAAGTCTAAATGACGTCATCGTAGCGTCAACAGTGACGTCATCACACGAAAGACGTTGCATCTTTCACACATTAGGGTTCTATCTTCGTCATAGCAACTTAAGTAGCAGCAGTGCCCATCGCTTCACACAACACAAAGTAGGCAAGCTGCGACAGCAGGACAACTAAGGGGCGTGGATACTACAAGGGTTATGGCAAGACGGAGACAATGGAAGTCTGGCAGCGACTATCAGGACCTCATGAATCCAGTCCAAAGTCTGGCTGCGTCATTACGAGAACAGGCATAATTGGTGTTTCGTCCTAAAGGCCCGACTATCTGCGAAAGTAGGATCGCAGTTGCTTACAGAGACACTAACATCCATAGAAACACGCGCCTACAGCGGCATCAGCGTCCATAGAAACACGTGCCTACACCGATACCAGCGTCCATAGAAACACGTGCCTACACTGGTACCAGCGTCCATAGAAACACGTGCCTACAGCGATACCAGCGTCCATAGAACACGCGCCTACAGCGGTACCAGCGTCCATAGAACACGCGCCTACAGCGGCATCAACGTCCATAGAAACACGTGCCTACAGCGATACCAGCGTCCATAGAACACGCGCCTACAGCGGTACCAGCGTCCATAGAACACGCGCCTACAGCGGCATCAGCGTCCATAGAAACACGTGCCTACAGCGATACCAGCGTCCATAGAACACGCGCCTACAGCGGCATCAGCGTCCATAGAAACACGTGCCTACAGCGGTACCAGCGTCCATAGAAACACGTGCCTACAGCGATACCAGCGTCCATAGAACACGCGCCTACAGCGGCATCAGCGTCCATAGAAACACGTGCCTACAGCGGTACCAGCGTCCATAGAAACACGTGCCTACAGCGATACCAGCGTCCATAGAACACGCGCCTACAGCGGCATCAGCGTCCATAGAAACACGTGCCTACAGCGGTACCAGCGTCCATAGAAACACGTGCCTACAGCGATACCAGCGTCCATAGAACACGCGCCTACAGCGGCATCAGCGTCCATAGAAACACGTGCCTACAGCGATACCAGCGTCCATAGAACACGCGCCTACAGCGGTACCAGCGTCCATAGAAACACGTGCCTACACTGCTACCAGCGTCCATAGAACACGCGCCTAAAGCGGCATCAGCGTCCATAGAAACAAACTGCCTAGACGCCCACAGTGTCCTAACGTCAATGGAGCTAAGACAGAACGCGCAATAAATCTACACTAATAAAATAAAGCTGTCTGTCCCACTATGCCGCGGCATGCAAGAGCGCATTGGCCCCAGCAGCCGCCATGAACCTATATCCAACCGAACCACTGTATGCACTGAATGGTCCGTCTTTGATGTATCAACATTGTCGCTCTTACATGTCAACGCCATCGCATGTGTCAACACAACCGCTCGATGCTTATCACTTAGCATAATATCGCTGTCGGGTGATTATCCCGCATGGTGACCATGTCTGCGGCGGGCTACTTGGCTTGGTGCCAATAGTAATAATATTTCTCCCAACGCCTTATCGCCCGAACCGTCATCAAAGCAAACAAATCCCGTACTGTCTCGCGCCCACAACTGCACATCAGTAGCAAGAGAACGAACTCTGCCCGGGGAACCTTGCCTATTTGAATTGATTTGATCTTTTTGATCTTTGATCCAATTTTACAGTATAGTTAAGCGGTCTACACGTCAATTCTATAGATCAACCAGGACGTCAGGCACATTTTATCCACTGAAGGTAGTAGTAATATGTTCAATGACGAACAACGGACGAGAAACAGCCCCTTTTTTAACTCAATCAACCCTTTTTTTTTAGTCAATCAATGTATGAGCTTGGGCCTTAGTTTTACTGGACTGATATTCGTTTATTAGCGTGCTTTAGCCGCAATTTGAGTATTCTGTGCTGGATGCACAATAATTGCACAGGGTTTAAATATCCTTAACATATATGTCCCGTTATTCCGTAGCTCCCTAGCTGTCTCAATTTATGTCAATATGATTATCGATATTATTTCTGCCCAATGTCTACCTTCTGCCTGCTACTATTTGACGTATAAAACAAAATACTGTCATACTGTTATTTCTTTCGCTTATTACTACGAACGCTAGACGTCGGCTAGTAGAGTAAAAAGAGCCATCGCGCCACCCAAGAGATATCTTTTGGGAGCCACAGAGCCCCACATTGACCAGAAGTTCTATCCGTCAACTCGGTAAAAGGGGAAACGGGTGACATGGGCGGGGGGGGGGGGGAGTTGTAGGAGGGGGAGGAGCAGGAGGAGCAGGAGGAGGCAGGAGGAGGGAGGAGGAGGAAGGAGGAGGAGGAAGGAGGAGGAGGAAGGAGGAGGAGGAAGGAGGAGGAGGAGGGAGGAGGAGGAAGGAGGAGGAGGAAGAGAAGCAGAAGGAGGGGGGTGGTAGGAGGAGGAGGAGGAGGAGGAGGAGGGAGGAGGAGGAAGAGGTAGAAGGATGAGTGATAGGAGGGAGAGAAGGAGGAGGAGTGATAGGCGGGGGAGGAGGAGGAGGAGGAGGAGGAGGATTACGAGGGAGGGAGGGAGGGAGGGGGGTGCCGAAAGATGGGACTTACGCGGAGGATAAGGACGGTGGAGTGGAGTGAGAGGGGGGGGGGCGATGTTGAGGCTAAATGGCCTGCGCTTTCTCATTCCAGTCTTTATGCTGGCGTCCGTTCATCATCAATACATCATCACTTATTGCAATAAAGGTGGCGCGTACAAAAGAGACAGTTTTAGAGGCCGCCTCCGCCATCTCCAGGGATGCCCTTTATTACATGCTATTGATACCGGCGAGCGCCACGGGGAGTGGAAAGGGCCACAGGCAGGGCGGGGTGGATGGGGCGTGTATGTTGTGGGGTGGGGTGGGGGGCGTGTATGCTGTGGGGTGGGGTGGGGGGCGTGTATGCTGTGGGGTGGGTGAGGTGAGGTGAGCTGGGGTTTACGAGTGGACAGAATATGCCGCGTTCTTTGCCAGTGATTGTGGCAACGGTACCCTGAAACTACGCGGCCGACAGGAAAGAAGGAGGAATATTCACACAGGATTTAGTCTCGCAGTTTATCAACCTATTCATTGTACGCCAGCAAAACCTTCGTTGGCGAATACAACCCGTACGGGGTAAAAGTATCACAGAGGATATGATACAACTGGCTGCAAACTAGAGGACTGAACCCCCCGCCCCCCCACCCACCCCACCCTCACTCATTTTTCGCTATATCAAATCAGAACATTGGATTCCAATTTCCAACCAACATGAGTAATGCCTCAATATATATATCTATTTGTTTTTTTTGCATTCTGCAACTCATCATTTTTTCTTTGCGAGGATGCCACATCACTCGAAAAAATGCAATAAATGAAGCACTGAAAATGTCACCGCCATTATGTAGGCTCTTCATGGAGTTATAAATAGCAACTTCGCAAGGCCCAGAATGCACCAGGGACATTACATCGCGCGCCCACCCTCCCTCTCGGGCCGTGTGGGCTGTATGAGTGCGAGGTAAGCAGGCACCACGTGCCATCTCCCTTCACGTCGCCATGGTGACGCCTACCTTTAGTCTTGAGCATCCTCCAGCCCGGGGGGTGAGGGTCAGTGCCACTACCCCTCCTTAAACACCCCGGGATGGGGTGGGGGCGCCTCCAATACAAAGCATACCAACCTTAACGGATCCGGAGCCGGGCAGTGGGGAGGGCAAGATATAAAATAAACCGCCGAGCGAACCGAACTCGATACAAAATGTCTACAATAACAAGGTAAAGTGGCGGTGAGTCAACAGCGAAAACAAACGGAACAAAACCCAAACGAACGTCAGTAAAGGCCAAGATAAAAAAAAAGTGCGCAAAATCATATAATCATAATAATAATAACATACAAAAGGAAGCCAATGTAACCAAAACACCAAGAACAAAAAAAAAATCCACCGTTAGATCAAGTGAACCAAAGCTGTCCGAGGAGTCGTCCCGTTATTGTGCCGCGAGTCCATGACTTACAACCGATCACGTAATATTAATTAACACATTGCCACCACTAAGTAACACCAGAACAAGAGAACAAATATCGAAAGGTTACGGGGTCGGGGATCAACAGCAGGGTGGAAGAGGTTACTGGAGTGGTAATGAACACGAGAAGTAGTAAAAGTAGTGGTAGTAGTAGAGGCAATCGAGAGAGACGCGGGGGTGGTTTTAAAGAAAGGGCATAGGGTAAAAGGTCAAGGTCAAGGCGAGTTGTGATGAGTGGGTGAGTGGGTGGAGGGGTGAAGGGACAGGGGGAGCGAAGGACGAACAATGAAGGGCTGCCCAGTGCACTGACCTTGGCTAGAAGGGTCAATTTCTGGTGGCGAAGAAGGGTGAAAGTCGGGATTGGACGCAGGCTGCAGTGGTTGAGATGGTGGTGGTGGTGGGTCGTTGAGGTTTAGCGCGGCGGCCGCAGCCGCTGTCTTAGCCGCGTACATATTGGCTTCCTCCTGCGCTTTACCGATATTCTTCTTATACCTGATACGCTTGTTACCAAACCAGTTGGATACCTACGGAATCAAAACGACAACAAAAAATAATAAGGAATAAAAAAAAATTCCCTCTCTTATCGCGTCTGTTAGTCTGTCTGTCTTGTCTCTCTGTATTATAAGTGCGTGTGACGGTCGCCTGGTCTCGTACCAGTAGCACGGCCATTGTAAATTCGCCAGTGGCCTCTTCCTTCCCTTGGGTTATTAAAGGGCCATGGAAGAGAGCCATGTGCAGACCAACCAACCTGTGTGTGCCTCCCTAAAGTGGCGCACCCTGCTGCTGGACTCCTGGGACCACCGGGCCACAACCAAACCAAACAAACCAAAGAGAAGCTCGCGTTTGCCATACTCGTTCGCACCTGTTAACTGCGCATAGCAACGATTACGTCTACCATCGCTTAGATACATCAGAAAACATCCACACATCAGCCAGGAACACCAACATAAAGGCCAACCAAATGGGATGAAGGCCTCGTGGGGAAAAACAAAAACAAGGGCAGGAACTAGTACAAAATTTCATTCGTTTTATCAAACTATTGGGCTTTGACAGCTGGATTCTCCAGCAACTCTCTCTACATCCGGGTATAACACCGGCGTGTGATCTCGAACACGTGGTACCCGCCCGAGGCGCTGACCGGAAGTGAGTAGAAACGCCAACTGGTTTGGTTCGGTATACGGGCATAGAGGAACATTGGTAAAGACTTAGGTACAGGAGGTTAACAGGAGACTCCCTCGAGAGTCGTTGTGTGTGTAATAGGCGCAGGGTACGACCCACGCCACCGTGGCCACATGGCAAAGAGCCATAACCTGACCAGGTGGGTAATGGCGACATACAATCCGAGCCAAAACAAAGTCGCCGGGGAAAGGGTGGGATATCAAACAGAGACTATACCTATAAATATAAATGAGACAACAGCATGGATTATCGACAGTGTAACGGATTATTGTGACAGGGTAATGGGTAGAAGGGCTTTCTGTCGTTGTATATTATAGGGTGGTGGTGGCAGGGTTATGGGGTTGTTCTCCAAGCAGCCATATTGCCAGCATCAGCCAATCAGAGGCAGGCTACGTCGTGACGTAATATCCTACAATTAGGGCACATAATAATAATCATAAGATCATACGGATTCTCCATGGATGAAAACGACTATAAGAAGCGCGTTTGGTCAGTGGGATAGGCAGCTTCGTCCCAGTCGCCATGGCAACGCGTCGAAGCAGGTCTTCTCGAAGTTGCAGAATGGAAACAAGAGATAAAACAAGGAGGGTCATGCATGGATCCTACCTACCTTCCCGTGCTTGGTAAGGAGCGTGGCCATTGTCAAGGCACGGTACTCGCGGCTCAAGGCATTACCAGGATAACGTACCTAGATACCTTAGTGGGCGTTTATTCCATACGTCACCACGCTAACGGGTTGTCTATGCAATACATGCGGACGTTATGAGTCACCACTTGTCATTAATATGCTACGGCGAGGGATGTGGTTATATGGTTTAATTCCGATGTGTGGCTGGCTGGGAAGGGTGTGAAGGTTGTGCCTGCTACGACCATGCCTCCCCCCCCCCCACCCCACCCCACCCTGAAACTGATCCACAGAACCACGGTCTACTTCCGGCTTGTCTCGTCCAATACTTGTTTGGCCTAGAGCACTTATAGTGGAAACGACACAAGGACATCTTAAGTAAGTAAGTAAGCAGGGTCTCAGATCATAGCATAAAGCGAAAATAAGTAGCAAAATACATTAACAAAAATGGGGGACAAAAAATAACGTTTGCACGGCTGGGCACGGCGGTGGTAACTAAATGCCAAAAAAGGGGAAAAGAAATGGACTAAATAGGCGATGAAATATGGAAGGAGGTGCGCGCGGAAGCAGGGTACTTAGTCACGTTGCTATCCCATAAGGCGCCCTGGTCTCCATAGTAACCCGGCATTGGGCGTCCCACTCACTGGGCGTCCCACTCACTGGGCGTCCCACTCACTGGGCGTCCCATTCACTGGGCGTCCCACTCACTGGGCGTCCCACTCACTGGGCGTCCCACTCACTGGGCGTCCCACTCACTGGGCGTCCCACTCACTGGGCGTCCCACTCACTGGGCGTCCCATTCACTGGGCGTCCCATTCACTTGGCGTCCCACTCACTGGGCGTCCCACTCACTGGGCGTCCCACTCACAGGGCGTCCCACTCACTGGGCGTCCCACTAACTGGACGTCCCGTCAACTCACACAATGGACAGACCTCGACGCGAAGTCGCTCATCAAAATACCCGACAGGCAAACACAACATCCGCACAGTCTTAGCTTTTGTGTTCCGAAAAACTGAAAAACATGTTCCAAAAAATCTATTTTACGTCGCTCTTAGAAATACAGTTCCGTTCGCTTTTGTAGCTAGAATGTTGGTTTCGTTAGAATTTGTCGTTATAATTCGTAGATATTCTATAGCAAAATAGATTTCTTGAATATATATGCCATGGGTTGAGAGCTGCGAGAAGACGCTCTGTCCATTGTTAAATTACATAGTCATGATTGCGTCATTCCGCAACAGTATTAACAGGAAAGGCTCAGCAATACACGTTTAACTACAAAAAATCGAAACCACATTAACTTCGCAAAAAACGGATTAACGGGTCAACAGGTGGAAATTCCTATAAAACCGTCATAAACAAACCAACAAGGAGGACTAAATCATTCTCCAAGTGTGCACAGAACACACCAGGTGGCCGACAGACAGTCCGCCACTTTCATATATATTTCATAAGAATGGTAGCGCGTGATGTGAAAATTGTACTGTCCAATATCTGGCAATTTATCTTCTTTTCCATCGTTAAAACAAAAAATCTCAAATGCTTAATTAATCCTTACGATGTTAATGGCATGATATATAATCATGCAAAAGTGATTAAGCCAGCACAACTTTCACGTCCGCAGCCGACATCAGGCAGTATGGTATCAATAAGATACACAAACGCGGATCGTTAATGTTACAAACACATAACGAAGCAGGTATTCAAAAGGAAACCTGGGCCACTTCACTATAACATCATCTACGCATCTCCTTTTACTATTTACTGGAAATATAACAGCATATTAACCGAAATATGCATAATAACAGTTTCTCCAAGATCACTGCAATTTGATATTGGAATTAAGCATAACTCACTAGATAACTTATATAGTTTAATCTTTTTTTGCATCAGGGTAAAAAATACATAACATTAAATACATTTTATACTTTTTTTAACGACGGTGACCTTGGCAGCGCACCCCAATTAAAAAACGCTCAGCCCCACAATGCACCAGCCAACGATCTCGCGCGTGCGAACGCCGCGTTCCAAGATGGCTGCCGCGCGGACCGCGACGGCTTTGTTTACCTGCGACACGGTGATGCCACACTTCCTGGCCAGTTCCTCCTTCGCCTCCTCGCTGGGGTAGGGGTTGCTTAGGTGTGAGTAGAAGTACTCGTTCAGCACCTCCGTGGCCTGTTTGCTGAAGTTCCGCCTCTTACGCCTGCAGCGATAGGAGAGGGAGAGGCGTAAATAATGCAGCTACACTACAGGATGGGACATGGCACCCGATGGGGAAAGCCATACACGTACAGACGGCAGCCTACCGGGGGAACGAGTCCAATCCGGTCAGGACCGCACCTGGATGGCGCAAGTCTTTGCTTCCCATTTTCACAGTCCCAGCAAAAGAGTAGGGGGTTACCCCCCGGGGACATGGCTCTCCTTTCCTTCTCCCATTGACGCGATATGACCAAAAGTGGTTAAAGCGTCCAGACTATACATGTACAACAAAGCAAAATCCATGGGACTGCATGAATTGAATATTAGTACTTGAGGTCACTCTTATGCAGGCTAATCCTGACATGACGTGTTAGTGTTCTGGGCCAGATTTGTGCACATGAAGGTTACATTAGGCCAGGAAAGCTGGTGACATGTTAGCGACCACCATGCCGATTATTGGATGCCATCACGACAACATACGAATATAAGGTGAAACGCCTCTTTGCTTTTCCGCGATGAAATATTTCCTATATTGAATGCCGGAATTTCTATGTCAGGACAACTATAGTTCCCTCTCTTTCTCATGATATTTGAAAAAAAACATTGTGCGCTGGTTATACAGTCTAGGGTCGGGAGTTGGCAGGTCTGGTTCTTATTGGCGTCACAACAACCTTCACTAAATCCGACAATACGCACATCAAGCCCACAACCTATACACAACCAAGCATATGCTCTGGTTGGATCGTAGTACGGGCAACGCGTCGCTACGGTCTTACGCACATCAAGCCCACAATCTATACACAACCAAGCATATGCTCTGGTTGGACCGTAGTACGGGCAACGCGTCGCTACGGTCTTACGCACATCAAGCCCACAATCTATACACAACCAAGCATATGCTCTGGTTGGACCGTAGTACGGGCAACGCGTCGCTACGGTCTTACGCACATCAAGCCCACAATCTATACACAACCAAGCATATGCTCTGGTTGGATCGTTGTACGGGCAACGCGTCGCTACGGTCTTACGCACATCAAGCCCACAACCTATACACAACCAAGCATATGCTCTGGTTGGATCGTAGTACGGGCAACGCGTCGCTACGGTCTTACGCACATCAAGCCCACAATCTATATACAACCAAGCATATGCTCTGGTTGGATCGTAGTACGGGCAACGCGTCGCTACGGTCTTACGCACATCAAGCCCACAACCTATACACAACCAAGCATATGCTCTGGTTGGATCGTAGTACGGGCAACGCGTCGCTACGGTCTTACGCACATCAAGCCCACAATCTATACACAACCAAGCATATGCTCTGGTTGGATCGTAGTACGGGCAACGCGTCGCTACGGTCTTACGCACATCAAGCCCACAACCTATACACAACCAAGCATATGCTCTGGTTGGATCGTAGTACGGGCAATGCGTCGCTACGGTCTTACGCACATCAAGCCCACAACCTATACACAACCAAGCATATGCTCTGGTTGGATCGTAGTACGGGCAACGCGTCGCTACGGTCTTACGCACATCAAGCCCACAACCTATACACAACCAAGCATATGCTCTGGTTGGATCGTAGTACGGGCAACGCGTCGCTACGGTCTTACGCACATCAAGCCAACAATCTATACACAACCAAGCATATGCTCTGGTTGGATCGTAGTACGGGCAACGCGTCGCTACGGTCTTACGCACATCAAGCCCACAACCTATACACAACCAAGCATATGCTCTGGTTGGATCGTAGTACGGGCAATGCGTCGCTACGGTCTTACGCACATCAAGCCCACAACCTATACACAACCAAGCATATGCTCTGGTTGGATCGTAGTACGGGCAACGCGTCGCTACGGTCTTACGCACATCAAGCCCACAATCTATACACAACCAGGCATATGCTCTGGTTGGACCGTAGTACGGGCAACGCGTCGCTACGGTCTTACGCACATCAAGCCCACAATCTATACACAACCAAGCATATGCTCTCGTTGGATCGTAGTACGGGCAACGCGTCGCTACGGTCTTACGCACATCAAGCCCACAACCTATACACAACCAGGCATATGCTCTGGTTGGACCGTAGTATCATTATCATATGGCCATTATATTTATATATATATATATGTTTTACCGTTGAGCCCGCGGGCCAGACATAAATACATATGCTATTATGATATAGCCACCACAGTCGGCGCGCAGTCGCTTATACCTTAACCTCATTTAAAATGTCAGAAATATCGGTCCCGTAACCGTAACATGACACAACCACCACCTTCGGCTTTCGTGCTACTACATTCGTGTCACGACAGGTGTAGATTTATGTCTTATGTTGATCACATCGCGAAGGGAAGTGGAAGGGCCAAAGGAACAGAGGAGCCATGTTACCGAGAGTAACCCCCTATGCGAAGAAAGACATGGGACCGTTATTCTGCACAAACACAGAGACATTGGCATAGGTGGGATTCGAATGACACACCGCCCGCTTAGGCTGGCATAACCACTAGCGAACAACACGACAATTGCCGAACTTTATCTACTCGTGACGAGAGACAACTCGTGACGAGAGCCACCTCGTGACGAAGGCGCCACCTCGTGACGAGAGACAACTCGTGACGAGAGAGCCACGTCGCGACGAGAGAGCCACCTCGTGACGAGAGAGCCACCTCGTGACGAGAGCCACCTCGTGACGAGAGAGCCACCTCGTGACGAGAGAGCCACCTCGTGACGAGAGAGCCACCTCGTGACGAGAGAGCCACCTCGTGACGAGAGAGCCACCTCGTGACCAGAGAGCCACCTCGTGACGAGAGAGCCACCTCGTGACGAGAGCCACCTCGTGACGAGCCACCTCGTGACGAGAGCCACCTCGTGACGAGAGCCACCTCGTGACGAGAGCCACCTCGTGACGAGAGAGCCACCTCGTGACGAGAGAGCCACCTCGTGACGAGAGAGCCACCTCGTGACGAGAGACAACTCGTGACGAGAGAGCCACCTCGTGACGAGAGAGCCACCTCGTGACGAGAGAGCCACCTCGTGACGAGAGCCACCTCGTGACGAGAGCCACCTCGTGACCAGAGAGCCACCTCGTGACGAGAGAGCCACCTCGTGACGAGAGCCACCTCGTGACGAGCCACCTCGTGACGAGAGCCACCTCGTGACGAGAGCCACCTCGTGACGAGAGCCACCTCGTGACGAGAGACAACTCGTGACGAGAGCCACCTCGTGACGAGAGCCACCTCGTGACGAGAGCCACCTCGTGACGAGAGCCACCTCATGACGAGAGCCACCTCGTGACGAGAGCCACCTCGTGACGAGAGCCACCTCGTGACGAGAGAGCCACCTCGTGACGAGAGAGCCACCTCGTGACGAGAGCCACCTCGTGACGAGCGCCACCTCGTGACGAGAGCCACCTCGTGACGAGAGAGCCACCTCGTGACGAGAGAGCCACCTCGTGACGAGAGCCACCTCGTGACGAGAGCCACCTCGTGACGAGAGCCACCTCGTGACGAGAGAGCCACCTCGTGACGAGAGAGCCACCTCGTGACGAGAGCCACCTCGTGACGACAGCCACCTCGTGACGAAGGCGCCACCTCGTGACGAGAGCGCCACCCCGCGGCCGGCACTCACCGAGCGTCGAGGAAGCGTGACCGGAGGATCATGACGGCCTCGCACGTGCTCTGTTTGAGCTGCAGCTCGATGGCCGTGAACTTCCGGCGGATGATGGACACCATGCGGTCGATCTCCTTGGGCGCGATGGGGCGCGTGCGGCTCTGTTCCCGCAGCAAATTGATCACGTGGGTTGTGAATTCACTGCAGGCCTGTTAAAGTTAAGAAAAATAATCTTAGTATTAAAACATGAAATTTTGTTTAGCATTCAAACATACAAATCATATCAGATTACCACAGTACAGCAGTTGTATATTAGATCGCCTTAGATTAGATACAATGCTCATTAAAAAACAATCTAAAAACAAAAACATTGGATATTTATTTTACGCTAATTGTGCCTCAAATTACAGCTGGCGCTGTACAATATATAAAGATCTCGAATACAGAGGCGAATTTGGTCCAATTTCTATAGAAACCGATTTTTTCTAACACACCCTCATCGAGAGTCAAACGTGAGCTACAGGAAGACTGGTGAGGCTTAAACGGCCAGACGTTATAACATATCATACGCCAGATATGTATTATCTTGACGCTACGACATTGATGTGGCCAAAGACGTCTACAGCCAGGGACGAGATGGACAGACAGGGGCGGGGGGGTACTTATTCCGATAGAGTATAAATGCCCGTGATAAGACGATTGAGACCCCCACCGAATCCCGGCGTGGAGCTGGTGGCTTTGACGGCGTGTATATATACACCGCAGGCCTATAGCTGACGTGGGCGGGGTGGGTGAGCGATGGGGGGGGGGGGGGTACGCAGGGACCAGGACTTGGCTTTCTTATACTAAACTCGTCTGCAAAGGACTTTATCCTTCATCCCCTATTTTGCCCAGTTTTTAGCTTAGCTCTTCGTTCAGCAGCCAAAATCAATTACAAGGGGACTGTAAACGCCTGATATCGGGGGTCGGCAGGCCAGTAAAGCGGCTCTGGGGGGAGGAGGGGGGCAGCAGCCACCCCCCCCCAACCACCAAACACCCAGGCCTCCACACCCTCACCAGCCCCCGCCTGACCCCCTCATTTCATAATCCCCCCCCCAAACCCTTTCTATGCATAACGCCTGACTCCCTTATCCCCTATCATTACCACAACCTCTATCTTTTAAGGTGAGCTTCCCAACCCCCATTCCTCCCAGCACCCATCCACCCCATCCCATTTTTTTTCACTTTAATCCCCCGCCCCTCCCCCCTCTACCAAACAGCTTGGGCAAACCCCTCCCCCTATCCCCAAATCCTCGCCCCCGCTACACCGGCCCCCATGCAAATTTAGCTTCTCGCATCTTATATCCCACAGCCGTTACCCCCATCCCCCCCCCTATACCCCATCACCGCCCCTCCCCCCTCCCCTGGACCAGAAGAACGCACACACCACCACCCCCATGATGCAGTTTCAAGTCTCAGGAAGCAAATCCTCCATTCCCGCTACTGCTTCACCCCTGGCTACCAACCCGCTCAGTTTCTCCGGGCCAAGGAAATCCTGACCCACCGGCACACGCTTCTACCCCGAACCCCCCACCCCCTACCCCCCATATCCATGGTATTTTTTTTTCTCTCTCTCTCTACCTCTCTCTCTCTTTCTATCTCTAGGTCTACTCAGACAAAACCACGCCGGCCTCCACCCCCACCCCACCCTATCCCTTCCTGGTCCTGCCTTGCCATACCCCCTCCCCATTCTCCGGCACAAGCCATCCCCTCACCCCACCACCCCGGTTTGCCGTTGAAGCAATTACCCCGGGGCAGATCCCTTCGCCCGGCTCCCAACTCATCAATC
The DNA here is from genome assembly GCA_964019135.1 of Arenicola marina. Classification (NCBI taxonomy): domain Eukaryota; kingdom Metazoa; phylum Annelida; class Polychaeta; family Arenicolidae; genus Arenicola; species Arenicola marina. The sequence continues at coordinate 11,652,637 of OZ025264.1, forward strand.
AAATCCGAGGCACGACGTTGGGGAGGGGAGATGTAATGGAGGGGGTGTGGAGGGGGGTGGGGTGAGAGGAGCAGAAAGAGGCATTGGAGGGAGGGAGGGAAGGGAGGGAGGGGAGGGAAGATGTAGAGGAACGAACGGGGTGTAGGAAGCATCGGGAGGGAAGAGAAGCTTCGAATGGGTACAGGAGGGTGGGTAGGGGGGTGGGGGTGGGGTGAGTAGGGTATGGAGGATGGGGGATGGAGACGGGAGAGGAGGGACAAAAGGTGGACCCATATGCCCAATTTCCGGTCTCCATGACAACGGTGTCCCGAATTCTCGAAAGGGTACGTGGAAGTGATCCCTGAGGGGGGGCGGGGGAGGAGGGGGAGGAGGGGGGGGGGCGGCAATGAGAGTCAGAGGGTTGTGGGGAGGGAGGGGGAGACGGAATCGGAGGGGGAAGGAGAGGGGGAAGGAAAAGAGGAGAACGCAGAGCAAGAAGAAGGGAAATGTGAGGAGGGTATGGAACCGAGGCGGCAGGCAGGGGGGGGGGTGATCGGGAGGGGGATGTGCGAAAGCTGGCAAGAACAAGGAGAGTCCCACCCGGGAACAGACAACAAGTGGATGGGGTGGGTTGCTGCGGGTGGGGGGCGTCAACGCACGTGACAACTCCCTTAGATCCCAGTCCTCCCCTACACGTCATCCCTGATATAACATCCACACCCCGACACGCTGTCTACCCGAGAAACCCAGGCGACGACAACAGAGTTCAATCAAAGAAACAATGGCGCACGTTTCTCTCCGCAATCTTACTACCGGTATGTACAACACTACAACCGTCATGTAAAGCAATCCCCGAAACCAGATGCCGAACCGAATTACACAGGCTCGAACCCGCGACCCACTGGGTTACGGAGGTTAATGCCCCACACATATAATGCCGTCTGTATTCCATACGCACTGCATCCCTATTTACGTCCATGCGGGGCATTGAACCGGATATAACCTTTGCCCTACATACAGCCATGCGCTGCAATACCACCAGCAATTTGCGCTGATCTGTTCAAGGTGAACACTGGCGGTGCAGTCCACCATTACAAACAACACCATGACGCACAGACAGACCGACAGAGACCGATAGACGCACAGACAGACCGACAGAGACCGATAGACACGCAGAGAGACCGATAGACGCACAGACAGACTGATAGACGCACAGACAGACCGACAGAGACCGATAGACGCGCAGACAGGCCGATAGACGCACAGACAGACCGATAGACGCACAGACAGGCCGATAGACGCACAGACAGACCGATAGACGCACAGACAGACCGACAGAGACCGATAGACGCGCAGACAGGCCGATAGACGCACAGACAGGCCGATAGACGCACAGACAGGCCAATAGACGCAGACAGACCGATAGACGCACAGACAGACCGATAGACGCACAGACAGACCGATAGACGCAGACAGGCCGATAGACGCACAGACAGACCGATAGACGCACAGACAGACTGACAGAGACCGCAAGACGCACAGACAGGCCGATAGAGGCACAGACAGACCGATAGACGCACAGACAGACCGATAGACGCAGACAGGCCGATAGACGCACAGACACACCGATAGACGCACAGACAGACCGATAGACGCACAGACAGACCGATAGACGCAGACAAGCCGATAGACGCACAGACAGACCGACAGAGACCGATAGATGCACAGACAGACTGTAAGACGCAGACAGACCGTAAGACGCACAGACAGACCGATAGACGCACAGACAGACCGATAGACGCACACAGACCGATAGACGCAGACAGACCGATAGACGCACAGACAGACCGTAAGACGCACAGACAGACCGATAGACGCACAGACAGACCGATAGCCGCACAGACAGACCGATAGACGCACAGACAGACCGATAGCCGCACAGCCAGACCGATAGACGCATAAACCGATAGACGCAGACAGACCGATAGCCGCACAGACAGACCGATAGACGCATAAACCAATAGACGCAGACAGACCGTAAGACGCACAGACAGACCGATAGTCGCACAGACAGACAGACAGAGACTGATAGACGCACAGACAGACCGATAGACGCACAGACAGACCGATAGACGCACAGACAGACCGATAGACGCAGACAGACCGATAGCCGCGCAGACAGACCGATAGCCGCACAGACAGACCGATAGACGCACAGACAGACCGACAGAGACCGATAGACGCGCAGACAGGCCGATAGACGCACAGACAGGCCGATAGACGCACAGACAGATCGATAGACGCAGACAGGCCGATAGACGCACAGACAGACCGATGGACGCACAGACCGATAGACGCACAGACAGACCGACAGAGACCGATAGACGCGCAGACAGACCGTAAGACGCACAGACAGACCGATAGCCGCACAGACAGACCGATAGACGCAGACAGACCGATAGCCGCACAGACAGACTGATAGACGCACAGACAGACCGATAGACGCACAGACAGACCGATAGACGCACAGACAGACTGATAGACGCAGACAGGCCGATAGACGCACAGACAGACCGATAGACGCACAGACAGACCGATAGACGCACAGACAGACCGATAGACGCACAGACACACCGATAGACGCACAGACAGACCGATAGACGCACAGACAGACCGATAGCCGCACAGACACACCGATAGCCGCACAGCCAGACCGATAGACGCATAAACCGATAGACGCAGACAGACCGTAAGACGCACAGACAGACCGATAGAC
>OZ025264.1:11655591-11980690 GCA_964019135.1 Arenicola marina
TTGGCGTAGTGTCGCCTGGTGAAGGCAGTCCCTGGCGACCCAGCACACTTCAAAGGTGGCTAACCTCATTTCGGGGATGGAGGGGGGAGGGTGGACAGAAATATACCCATCATTGATGCCAGACGCCCCCCCCCCCTCTCCAACTCACACCACCCCTAAACTCCCCCCACAACCTCGCTAAGAACTGAAGAGCGAGAGAATGGAGTGGGCAAACAGTTGAACCGCCCCAGCTACTATCCTCCCCTTGAAAACTTTAAGAGGTGGAATACTAACAGACCATGCAGTTACTGGTTTCCGTCCCAGGCTCGTCGAAAGCGGGGGGGGTGGGGGGCAGGAGGGCATTTGCTCCCCCCCAAACAAATATATGGCAAGACATTAAGACGTCAGTGGTGGTGCCCCCCCCCACCCGATCGCAAGTCGGAGCTCTGGATGCCCATCCCCCCCCCTGCAACCTGTAGAGGTCCTAATGTGTAAGCCACCTGTGTCCTAATGTGTAGGCCACCTGTGTCCTAATGTGTAGGCCACCGCTGTAGAGGTCCTAATGTGTAAGCCATCCCTGTAGAGGTCCTAATGTGTAGGTCACCCCTGTAGAAGTCCTAATGTGTAAGTCACCCCTGTAGAGGTCCTAATGTGTAAGCCATCCCTGTAGAGGTCCTAATGTGTAGATAACCCCTGTAGAGGTCCTAATGTGTAAGCCATCCCTGTAGAGGTCCTAATGTGTAAGTCACCCCTGTAGAGGTCCTAATGTGTAAGTCACCCCTGTAGAGGTCCTAATGTGTAAGTCACCCCTGTAGAGGTCCTAATGTGTAGGTCACCCCTGTAGAGGTCCTAATGTGTAGGTCACCCCTGTAGAGGTCCTAATGTGTAGGTCACCCCTGTAGAGGTCCTAATGTGTAGGTCACCCCTGTAGAGGTCCTAATGTGTAGGTCACCCCTGTAGAGGTCCTAATGTGTAGGTCACCCCTGTAGAGGTCCTAATGTGTAAGTCACCCCTGTAGAGGTCCTAATGTGTAGGTCACCCCTGTAGAGGTCCTAATGTGTAGGTCACCCCTGTAGAGGTCCTAATGTGTAAGTCACCCCTGTAGAGGTCCTAATGAGTAGGTCACCCCTGTAGAGGTCCTAATGTGTAGGTCACCCCTGTAGAGGTCCTAATGTGTAAGTCACCCCTGTAGAGGTCCTAATGTGTAGGTCACCCCTGTAGAGGTCCTAATGTGTAAGTCACCCCTGTAGATGTCCTAATGTGTAGGTCACCCCTGTAGAGGTCCTAATGTGTAGGTCACCCCTGTAGAGGTCCTAATGTGTAAGTCACCCCTGTAGAGGTCCTAATGTGTAGGTCACCCCTGTAGAGGTCCTAATGTGTAGGTCACCCCTGTAGAGGTCCTAATGTGTAGGTCACCCCTGTAGAGGTCCTAATGTGTAGGTCACCCCTGTAGAGGTCCTAATCTGTAGGTCACCCCTGTAGAGGTCCTAATGTGTAGGTCACCCCTGTAGAGGTCCTAATGTGTAAGTCACCCCTGTAGAGGTCCTAATGTGTAGGTCACCCCTGTAGAGGTCCTAATGTGTAGGTCACCCCTGTAGAGGTCCTAATGTGTAGGTCACCCCTGTAGAGGTCCTAATCTGTAGGTCACCCCTGTAGAGGTCCTAATGTGTAGGTCACCCCTGTAGAGGTCCTAATGTGTAGGCCACCACTGTAGAGGTCCTAATGTGTAAGTCACCCCTGTAGAGGTCCTAATGTGTAGGTCACCCCTGTAGAGGTCCTAATGTGTAGGTCATCCCTGTAGAGGTCCTAATGTGTAGGTCACCCCTGTAGAGGTCCTAATGTGTAGGTCACCCCTGTAGAGGTCCTAATCTGTAGGTCACCCCTGTAGAGGTCCTAATGTGTAGGTCACCCCTGTAGAGGTCCTAATGTGTAAGTCACCCCTGTAGAGGTCCTAATGTGTAAGTCACCCCTGTAGAGGTCCTAATGTGTAAGTCACCCCTGTAGAGGTCCTAATGTGTAAGTCACCCCTGTAGAGGTCCTAATGTGTAAGTCACCCCTGTAGAGGTCCTAATGTGTAAGTCACCCCTGTAGAGGTCCTAATGTGTAAGTCACCCCTGTAGAGGTCCTAATGTGTAAGTCACCCCTGTAGAGGTCCTAATGTGTAAGCCATCCCTGTAGAGGTCCTAATGTGTAAGCCACCACTGTAGAGGTCCTAATGTGTAAGTCACCCCTGTAGAGGTCCTAATGTGTAAGTCACCCCTGTAGAGGTCCTAATGTGTAAGTCACCCCTGTAGAGGTCCTAATGTGTAAGTCACCCCTGTAGAGGTCCTAATGTGTAAGTCACCCCTGTAGAGGTCGTAATGTGTAAGCCACCACTGTAGAGGTCCTAATGTGTAAGTCACCCCTGTAGAGGTCCTAATGTGTAAGTCACCCCTGTAGAGGTCCTAATGTGTAAGTCACCCCTGTAGAGGTCCTAATGTGTAGGTCACCCCTGTAGAGGTCCTAATGTGTAAGCCATCCCTGTAGAGGTCCTAATGTGTAAGTCACCCCTGTAGAGGTCCTAATGTGTAGGTCACCCCTGTAGAGGTCCTAATGTGTAAGTCACCCCTGTAGAGGTCCTAATGTGTAAGTCACCCCTGTAGAGGTCCTAATGTGTAAGTCACCCCTGTAGAGGTCCTAATGTGTAAGTCACCCCTGTAGAGGTCCTAATGTGTAAGCCATCCCTGTAGAGGTCCTAATGTGTAGGTCACCCCTGTAGAGGCCCTAATGTGTAAGTCACCCCTGTAGAGGTCCTAATGTGTAAGTCACCCCTGTAGAGGTCCTAATGTGTAAGTCACCCCTGTAGAGGTCCTAATGTGTAGGTCACCCCTGTAGAGGTCCTAATGTGTAAGTCACCCCTGTAGAAGTCCTAATGTGTAAGTCACCCCTGTAGAGGTCCTAATGTGTAAGCCATCCCTGTAGAGGTCCTAATGTGTAGGTCACCCCTGTAGAGGTCCTAATGTGTAAGCCATCCCTGTAGAGGTCCTAATGTGTAGGCCACCTGTGTCCTAATGTGTAGGCCACCGCTGTAGAGGTCCTAATGTGTAAGCCATCCCTGTAGAGGTCCTAATGTGTAGGTCACCCCTGTAGAAGTCCTAATGTGTAAGTCACCCCTGTAGAGGTCCTAATGTGTAAGCCATCCCTGTAGAGGTCCTAATGTGTAGGTCACCCCTGTAGAGGTCCTAATGTGTAAGCCATCCCTGTAGAGGTCCTAATGTGTAAGTCACCCCTGTAGAGGTCCTAATGTGTAAGTCACCCCTGTAGAGGTCCTAATGTGTAAGCCATCCCTGTAGAGGTCCTAATGTGTAGGTCACCACTGTAGAGGTCCTAATGTGTAAGTCACCCCTGTAGAGGTCCTAATGTGTAAGTCACCCCTGTAGAGGTCCTAATGTGTAAGCCATCCCTGTAGAGGTCCTAATGTGTAGGTCACCCCTGTAGAAGTCCTAATGTGTAAGTCACCCCTGTAGAGGTCCTAATGTGTAAGCCATCCCTGTAGAGGTCCTAATGTGTAGGTCACCCCTGTAGAGGTCCTAATGTGTAAGCCATCCCTGTAGAGGTCCTAATGTGTAAGTCACCCCTGTAGAGGTCCTAATGTGTAAGCCATCCCTGTAGAGGTCCTAATGTGTAGGTCACCCCTGTAGAGGTCCTAATGTGTAAGTCACCCCTGTAGAGGTCCTAATGTGTAAGCCATCCCTGTAGAGGTCCTAATGTGTAAGTCACCCCTGTAGAGGTCCTAATGTGTAAGCCATCCCTGTAGAGGTCCTAATGTGTAAGTCACCCCTGTAGAGGTCATAATGTGTAAGTCACCCCTGTAGAGGTCCTAATGTGTAAGCCATCCCTGTAGAGGTCCTAATGTGTACGTCACCCCTGTAGAGGTCCTAATGTGTAAGTCACCCCTGTAGAGGTCCTAATGTGTAAGCCATCCCTGTAGAGGTCGTAATGTGTAGGTCACCCCTGTAGAGGTCCTAATGTGTAGGTCACCCCAGTAGAGGTCCTAATGTGTAGGTCACCCCTGTAGAGGTCCTAATGTGTAAGTCACCCCTGTAGAGGTCCTAATGTGCAAGTCACCCCTGTAGAGGTCCTAATGTGTAAGTCTCCCCTGTAGAGGTCCTAATGTGTAAGTCTCCCCTGTAGAAGTCCTAATGTGTAAGCCATCCCTGTAGAGGTCCTAATGTGTAAGCCACCACTGTAGAGGTCCTAATGTGTAAGTCACCCCTGTAGAGGTCCTAATGTGTAGGTCACCCCTGTAGAGGTCCTAATGTGTAGGTCACCCCTGTAGAGGTCCTAATGTGTAGGTCACCCCTGTAGAGGTCCTAATGTGTAGGTCACCCCTGTAGAGGTCCTAATGTGTAAGCCATCCCTGTAGAGGTCCTAATGTGTAAGTCACCCCTGTAGAGGTCCTAATGTGTAAGCCATCCCTGTAGAGGTCCTAATGTGTAGGTCACCCCTGTAGAGGTCCTAATGTGTAAGTCACCCCTGTAGAGGTCCTAATGTGTAGGTCACCCCTGTAGAGGTCCTAATGTGTAGGTCACCCCTGTAGAGGTCCTAATGTGTAGGTCACCCCTGTAGAGGTCCTAATGTGTAGGTCACCCCTGTAGAGGTCCTAATGTGTAAGTCACCCCTGTAGAGGTCCTAATGTGTAAGTCACCCCTGTAGAGGTCCTAATGTGTAAGTCACCCCTGTAGAGGTCCTAATGTGTAAGTCACCCCTGTAGAGGTCCTAATGTGTAAGTCACCCCTGTAGAAGTCCTAATGTGCAAGTTACCCCTGTAGAGGTCCTAATGTGTAAGTCACCCCTGTAGAGGTCCTAATGTGTAAGTCACCCCTGTAGAGGTCCTAATGTGTAAGTCACCCCTGTAGAGGTCCTAATGTGTAAGTCACCCCTGTAGAGGTCCTAATGTGTAGGTCACCCCTGTAGAGGTCCTAATGTGTAAGTCACCCCTGTAGAGGTCCTAATGTGTAAGTCACCCCTGTAGAGGTCCTAATGTGTAAGCCATCCCTGTACAGGTCCTAATGTGTAAGTCACCCCTGTAGAGGTCCTAATGTGTAAGTCACCCCTGTAGAGGTCCTAATGTGTAAGCCATCCCTGTAGAGGTCCTAATGTGTAAGCCATCCCTGTACAGGTCCTAATGTGTAAACGTCCCCTGTAGAGGTCCTAATGTGTAAGCCACCGCTGTAAAAGTCCTAATATGTTAACGGCTTGAAATGTTTTAATGGCTATCAGCGTTTTTGTTACAACTCAAGGTAGCAGTGATTGACTGATTGATTGACAAATGTGAGGATGAAATGTGACAAGTGGCATGCTAACAGTATAATAGGGTACCTGCTGCATGATGACATGATATGGCCCCACAGGGTGAGAGACCACATGGGCGGTGACATCACCTTACTAGGAGCATGCTGAGTATTTTCACCATGTTTACTTACAAAAAGCATTGCTTTCATGTATTCTCCTTGGGTTACAATATCCCATTACTATGCAGCGCTAGATATATCAAGTGATGCACAGTATTCATACAAGGTTACTCCCATGAAACAAATTCATATAAAGTAGTAAAAGTAGTGAACAGGGATTAGTAGAATGTTATAAGGTACATTACCTGTTTTCTCCTTAATTTCACATAATACTTGAAACAAGGCTGGCTTCATTCTGTGGCAGTTCATCGTGTGTTTCCTGAAACAACACACAAAACAATTGTAGATCACTTTGATGAAGACAGGATATTGCATACTGAACAATAACTGATTATAAAAGCTTAAAGCGAAATAAGCAAGGGAAGGGGATATAGCCAGGAAGAGCAACAAAAGGTACTGACAGCCGCTGGAAATGTTTCCATCACCACAAAAAGCTACAGCCACTCTGTATAACCTGACAAAATACCCCAAAAAATGGCTTAAGTATGCTAACAAATAATACACTTGCACTAAAAATTACTCACTTTTAATAAACAGACAACAAATAAACCAGTCACCACACTTGTCTTGCACTGTGTAAATAGTATTGTTTACAATAAGGGACTGTTTTCGTGAAACACGATGGAGCTGTTTATTTGCATCTCTGGCAGTCTGCTGCAGGTCAAGAAGGCAATTATATCTTCTTGCCATTGTGGAATAAACCAGTGAACTTTAACTGACGAAATGTCTTGTATAATGGTAGATAGATCTTACTTTTTTTCGTCCAATGGCAGCAACTGCCCATCACTGGAAGGGCCGTGCGCCAAGCCTCTGCAAATTTTACGGAAAGACAGCCCACTTTACAAGTACACAGGGCAATACAAATGATATGTGACAAGTTGCTTTAATTCATATTCCAGTGAATTTTGTATCACATATTGGTGATATTTGTCTCCAACACTAACCAGGTACAGGTCAACCTATCAAAAAACATAACTAAGTTGATAACAGAAGAAAAATGGCTAATCTGGTGCACTAACAGCGTTGTAATATTCATCAGCATCTGATGAAAATCACCTGCTGATATGCTTTCCCTTACCATAACCATACTGACAGCAGACCCAACATCCTGATGAAGCAACGAATCTATATCAAATCATATATATATATATATACAACAGCTTATATACCTGTCTTCAAGAAATGGCCTTTGCTGCTGAAAAAGTATATGTATATATTCACCATGACGCAATTTGCTCTACAGAGAGGAAATTTAATTATTTAATTTCATTGAAGTATTGCAATCATGGGCCATAGCATAACTTGGTCTTTTCTAGCTTTCCTAGCCTTTCTGTGCATATATATAGCCTTTAATTTTTACTGGATAAACAGTGATTCTGATATTCTGTACGCCAGTGGGTGGAATCCTGCATCCCAGAGCTCTTTAAAATGATGAGACACCCGCAAAAATAATGGGACATTAATTTGAATAAAATGTTGCATACCGGTAGTCTGTATGCTATTTTTTTATGAAGGAAACCTCTTAAATAATTACACTGGCCTGTACAATTGTTGTCAGATTATTAATTTCTGATATTTAGCACCTAGACCTATATAGTTACTTACAATTTGTAACATGCATTGCAAATGGCTGATAGCTATTCAACTGAACTTCATCATATAGCTGCTTTTGGACTTTTGGACTGGGGGTGCTATCAATACTACTGCTCACTATATAGATATAATACACCCTGTATCCCTTCACAGCTCAAAAACATGTGCCATTGGAAATTTGTGTGCGACAAATGATGCAAGATGCATAACTATCAAAATTGCTGGATGAAAAACTACAGACAATCCTGATTGGACAGCTCATTAGAACTGAATGGCAGTGAAGAGCTTGTTTACTGGAAAAAAAAAACAATACTAAAAACTATGCCTGGGTAAGGTTCTTTATCCTGGACCAGTCCAACCCCATGAATCATGGACTTAATGAACAATACTTTCACTATGTTTATCAACAATATTATACAGCTACTGACAAATTAGAAAGAAGGCTTTTATTGGTATTTAACCACTGATCAATGTTGTACATCACAATTTCAATTTCGGTGATGGACCAGCTGAACCAAAATGTGACTCTTCCTTCTGTAAGCCTGTGGAAAATGTATAAAACTTCTTCAATTTGCCCACTCACTGTAAGAGAACCTTAAGTGTACCTGTACTGAGACTCAGTTTTAGACATGGAATTTTGTGAAGAGTTAGCCTTATAGGTTTTTATTTTACAGCTAGGAACCTGCTAATAATAAAATTCCCTCTACATTGGCTGTCTAACTATCACTTTCTTGGTGCTCAGCTGCAAAAAATATATTTTCTCCCTAAGAAGCCACATCTATACATTTGTCTAAAGTATTAATACTTACAATAACTCAAAAGGAATTTTCAATTTTAAGTCCTGTAATATAGCTGAAATCAATCTTTTCACTGCTTATGATCAAAAATAATAATAGAGAATACCAGAAATGTAACAAGACATATAACACAAATTGAATTAAAATTAAATAACAAATATAAGCTTATCTAAGTAATATGTAACAAATACTATCTGCATTTGACTACAGATAAGAGGTACCACAAGCTGTTATCAATGCTTTTGACCTAATTATGATTTAAGCTTATTATATAAATAAGTCTCTACTTTAATTAATCAACATTTATGCAGAAAAATATATATTTGAAGCTAAATGCTAAGATATATATCCGTAAAGCATTTATATCTTTCAAAATCAGTAAAATTAAATCAATTTAAGTGTAAAAAATGTTATCAAGATAAATATTTTACAAACAAATATTTTAAACAATATTTTAGCACTAAGCTGTTTTAACTTGATTTTATTGTTTCTTTACCAAGCTTATTACATATTATTAGTATGAAAATTATAAAAGAGAAGGATTTACTGAAATATTTATCATAGTTTTGACTCATACATAGATATTTAATTTTAATAACCCTACCCAGACACATTTTATAAATATGGTTGAGTATGTGATAAGCTTATATATTATATGTGTCATTGTGTGTCTGCATGAAAGAGACATCATTGTTGGGGGGGGAACGATACTGGTACCTGGCTTGTGCTTCATCCAGACTCTGATCCGTTATTGTCATGATCTGTTGTAAAATGTCACCAATTTCTTGTTTTCGAACTTCAGGCTCCCCCACATTGTGGTCTTGTCCATGCATGGGGTAGCCACTTTGCATACCCGCCATGTGTTGCTGGTATCTACTCGGATCATCCATGATGGAATCCACTTTGTGCTCAAATCTCTTTACTGTGGTTGTTACTCACTCGCTGTAGAACTCCTCAACTTTGAGGAGTCTATGCTAAGCTTGGACCAACGCCACAGTCCATTAAATTGGCCTACTATACAGCGAGTAACACATGTAACTCCCCTTGCCTGGTAACAAGGCGAGGAGCACAATATACGATGCACAACCGCCTATCCTATCTTGAAGAGATCTTGTCTTCCACCTGGTTGGTTGGCTGTTTGTTACACGCTCCCTGTATAACGCTTGAGTCGGTGAGTTTCACATTTACGATGACAACAAATGCCTGTCGATTGCCTTCCGAATGACGTTCCCCGCCATGGACCAAGTGCTGCACGGTCAGCTTCGACAACAAACGTCCGTCATAAAAACTGACACAATGTTGTATATCGCCGCGGTGCAGATTTTGACGGACAGTTCTACGGACAGCCCCGGGGAGGGAACGCTGAAGATGCCACTCAAAGCCGCAATACATAGACAATGTCGGTCAGAGAAATGGCGGCCACTGCTCGCCCCGCCAGGATAGCCAATCCGAGACCGCCCTCATTTCATATCAGCCAATCAGCGGCCTGAAAGACGAGCTCTCTCGGCCCAGGTCATTCTGCTGGGTCACTTGCAGCCGTGCACATGTGCGATGCATATTATAGGGGGGAGAAAACTGTTGTGATGTGCAGTCGGCATTATCGACACTTACCTTTTACGACTCTCTATTAGCGATAATTATTCCGCTCCTTTGACTGGATTTAGATCAAAGAAATACTGATGGGCAAAACTATTGTGAATAGCGAACATGGTAAACAACGGATTATTAGGGTACGCCCCCCAATGGGGTGCACCCCCCGCGGCATAAGCCCCCCATGGGGTACGCCCTCCCTCATGTGCATATGCCCCCCCCCCCCCACCCCCCCATTTGGGTACACCCCACCTCCCGATACACGCTTCGTAGAAATAACTTTACTTTAGTGCGGCAATTGCACCGATCGAATCCGCCCCTTTCATAGCATCATCCCTCGCCAGTTTTTTGAATAATTCACTCCCTGCCCCCCCCCCCCCCCCCCCCCACTCAACTCGCGCCTTATACATTTGCAACGGCGGATCCAGGCCCAGAGAGGGATCGAGGGGCAACCGCCTTTGGTGTGGATTGGACGAGTCCAAGGGGTCATACTCAAAGGGGATCAGACGCAACAATTAAGTAGGGGTGGGGATGTGGCCGGATATGCTCAACTCATTAAAGTTTTCGTGCCACGATTTTGTCTTGCTCAGAGTTAACTTGGTTTAGGGAAGATAAACAAATAACAATTTGTTTTAATGGGAGCTTACATTTTTTATTCCACGATATCACTATAAACTCGTTCGTCAAAATAGCAAAAGTGAGATCCGGCGGATTTATTTCTGGGAGCATTGCACCTGAGCGTTATTTAGAAATTCCCCAATGATGTCACAAGATTGACAGGTGAGCTTTGATGCAGTGCGTAGACATCTGTAGTCGAGGGCGTGTATTGTCCTCATGGTTGAGTGCATTTTGTTGAGTTCAAGCTAATGAGCAGAGAGAATCTGACTCTCAATGCAAAAGCACATGCGTTTGTATTCCCCTTTGACGTCACTTTCCTCGCTTGCAGAAGTTAAATTGGTAGGTGCGAAAACAAGTTGAAAAAGTATGCCCTTCTACTATTTGGGGCGTTACAGCTCGATAATATAAGCGTGGAAACACAGAAGATTAATATGAGCTGGAGTTGTTTTGGCGTAGCACGAACACTTTAAGAGCACCGGCTTCCACGCTAACGCCGACTTCGGACACTTACTAAATATTCATAAGATTTTACTCTTAAGCAGCTAATCATAGGGTATTTGAGCTACCGAAAGAACATTACAGAAATTCGCTGAAGCTTTTATCGTTGAAATCCTTCATATGTAAACAGAAATTCGTGCCTGAACTAAAATGGGGCCTCTAAATATCATTTTGTAGTGGCACTGGTGCGACTACCTTTGCCCTTCTTCGTCGCTATTCAAAGGGGTCCAGCGTCGATTTGGCAGAATTCTCAGTGTCGAATGTTCATTTGTCACTGACGAGGTTCAGCCTCGTATTTTTCTGAAATGACACTATCTGTCTCGATGTCGCTCTTTCAAATGAGTCCTCAGTGACCGAATTTTGTTGTTTGTTTCCTTTTTTCAAATATGCCTGCAGGGGCGAATCCAAGGGGGGGGGGGCGACCTGGTATAAATTTCGGCCTTAAAAGGAGGGGCCGGGTCGCCCCCCCCCCTCCCCCAGTTTACATATGGTCTGGGTGATCTAATTTGGGGTATACTGATATTATGTAAGTGTAACGTTCTCTGTGTATACTTTGATCCATATCTGTTTTTATCCCTGGAGGTTTCTTGGCCTAGTTTGATATAATGATAGATGAACTAAAAATAACCACTTATGGTTGTTATGCAAATGTCGTCAAACGCGTCATAATAGTCATTGTGACTAGTGACGACATGCATCGGCTGTCTTGGTGACCTGCACCTGGAAGAATTGGTTGTCATCAACGACCGCATATATGTTTCATTAAAAAACCTAAAAATAGTCCCTTTTTTATAGTCGTAATCAAGTTAAGTGTCGAGCTAGTAGCTAGATCTACTGTGTGCGCCACAGTGGCCGCACGAGTATAGGTTGCACTGGCAGATTCCGGGACGGGTGGGGGTAAGGGGGGTGCCCTTGGACCCACAACCCCAGCTGATGTTACTATCAAACAGTCAAACACATTGATCAGCATTCCGTTGAAGCACCGTGAAACAGTTCACACTTAAGGCCACCAATGAGGGTTCTCCATTTTGTCAGGGTCTTCAGTGAAATCAGAATCCGTGTACCATTATTCCATACATACTAATATATAGTGCTTAATAAATAAAAGAGATATGGTATGTCTTGTATAAGAAAGTATGGCGGCTTCATTCTGATATTTAACATAAGATAACCTTGGTAAGTAGATAAACGATTCTTGAGCACGCTGATCAGACAAAACGTCCAGTAAATTTCTTTTAAACGTAATTTGAAAGTGATTATATTTATGCTAAATGTGTGGAATGCGTAGAGCAAGTTAACTAGTTTTTTTACGAAGATAGCCCCACCATATACACTATATGGTATGAGTAGTCACCCCCTAGAAAAATGCAACTTTTATTATCAAGTCAGTCCTCACTCATTTCTCTCCACCCGCCAGGAGATTGGCAGCGCATAAAAGGCCGACAGACGAGGGGTGGTCAGGTGCCTATCCTGTGCCATAACTGATCTAAGCGACGTAATTTTGCGTTTAAAAAAAAAAGTAAATGCGAACTAATCACGCCAACACCTTTACAGCGGGGTTTTTACTACCTTTTTTTCCATAACTACGATTTAAAGATCATCAAACGTGTTCATGTGCGATCGCGACCACAAGCTGTGTCCCCTATTACGAGCCACCTTTGAAATCTATGGTTCACCTTCGGTCTGGTCCACTGTGTGGCTCAGTATTCGGTTGCGTATTGTTAAAATGAAAAGTTACGTGGCCTAAAAATCGACACAAATGTTATTTCTCGGTTGGTATGACCCTATGTTTGCGCTGTATAGCCGGGACAATATAAGAGGCACACAATCCAGGCGCATAGTGAGAAGTAGGAGGGGGCTTGCGGCTGTCAAATATAGGTCATTTGCATAATTTACAACCAGCCCTGCCGCCGGAAGTTCACTGTGCGCATGCGCAAATCCGGAAATAAACACTGGATAGTCCATGTCAAAATTGGCCCAAGTTGCTGCTGGTTTGCAACAAGTTTTTGTTAATAATGCATTAAAACATAGAGAATATGGTGGTTTCTTGAGTTAACTGTTTACCGTCGGTGGAGTGAGTCTACAGGATCAATATCTGGAAAACGCACGAGGAAATAAATACATAAAACTTGAAGTAGAACTTGTAAGTTGTGCAAACTTGCCCAGCTTTACGCAGTTTCGGCTGACTTTGTCGGCAAAGCCAATGCAACGGTACCCGGTAGGGTAGGAGTCGGCGTGGGGTTGGGTGGAGGGTGAGGTATACTTTAGCAGTTTAGGAGAGGTACTGCTCCATCTGTCCATGCACCCCTTCGAGAGGGGAGGGGCCAGTGTCACATGGCCAGCGGAAGTGTCCCCCCCCCCCCCCATGCTCAGCTGTCCCCCTTAAATAACATTCATGATATTTGAGACCCTTTCCATTACATGTGTCTCTATGATGCCATGGCATTATGATAGATAAGCCTCATAAGGGGGACATCTCCACATTTTCACTATGGCCACACAGAGTCTAGTGTGGCTGGACTACGGGCAACACTGATGTGTAAAATAGGATGGATGCCAATGATTCTTATAACCAGATTATGCTAGCATTCAATATTGCCTAGTGACAAAGCAATTTCTCACTTCGTTCATCAGTCAATATACTATATAGATCTAGGTATACTTCGCATAGTAAATGATTTCTCAATAGACTTTACAACATTAGTCTATATAGATTATATTCCTCTGCAAAAATATAACTCAGTCCTTGCGTTCTAACATATTCATCATTATTTTTATCATCAGCCAATGTTAAAATATTTATACTTTAGTCTGCTATCAATTGCATTGATGCGTAAGATTCATTTAATGCATAGATGAATCAAGATTCACTTACTATGCAATCTGTCAGATCAGTTCTTGCAGATTACCATAACTGTAGGGATCTAACTATATGATCGAAATGGTTATAAATCAAGATTCATTTACTTGTTAAATGATTTGTTGCCCTATCGCCAGAAATTATATTAATTAATTATTTAGGCAGTGTTTATATAGGTATCTAATTATGACTTGGAAAGCAGTACAGGACAGTATAACTTGATACAGCTGCAGTCCTATACAAAGTTGTTCATACACTGGGCAATCAGTTTTCCCAAAGCTGATCACCTGGTTGGTGACCAAACTACATACTTTAGGAGAACTATCTGCTCCATGCACTCAGCCACATAATGCTGTGGATCACCATATGAGTTTGGAGCATGTGTTTAAGGCAGCATCTGAGGATATAAGGGATTTACATCTGAGTATGTCAGCAATAGTTATGGGGAGTGGGTGGAGAAGGGGTATGCTGTTTCAATATGTGATATTACCACATAATAACTAGAGACGTCTGTTCAGGTTGCCGGCTGTCAAGTCCGCTTCCAGAGTCTTTCCGAAGATGTACTCTGTTTCTCCTGTAGACTCCTCCCGCGTCAGTCGTCACTTCATAGGATCTTTCATCCAGTCGTTTCGACACCATGGCCGGTTCCCAGGTTTTTTTCCCAAGGATAAACGGCTTCATCCGGACCGACTCCTCTTCCTCCAATGGAGTCAGGTCTTTCGCATTCCGGTCATGATACCAGGCACTGCGTTGATTGCGCAATTCCTGCGTTCGTCTCTCCCTAGCAACGTCAGTCCCTAGCGGCTTTAACAGCGCTGCGGTTGTTGGAAGTAACGTCCTAGTCCGTCTGCCCATGATCTTCATAGCAGGACTGCCCTCATTGGATCCAGATGGCGTGTTTCTGTGATCAAGTATAGCCATATACGGATCCTGACCACTGTCAACAGCTTTTAGCAACAGTCTCTTAGCCGTTTTCACCGCTGACTCTGCTTTCCCGTTTGACTTGGGATAGGCTGGACTGCTGGTACAATGGTCGAAATCCCATCTTCGGGCGAACTGTTTGAATAAATCATTATCAAACTGGGGCCCATTATCGCTCACAAGCTTGGATGGAGAGCCATAACGTGCGAAGTGTGCTTTGAGCTTGCGAATCACGACTGTTGTTTTTGTGTTCTCAAGACGATCACACTCCCAAAAGTTACTAAAGAAGTCCACTGTTATTAGGTAATCCACTCCCTTTAGTTGAAACAGATCAACTCCGATGGTTTGCCATGGACGATCAGTGAATTCGTGTGACATCAAGGTTTCCTTCACTTGCGACGATGGATACTTGTTACACAGTTCACATGTGCTGATGAATGATTTAACTTCAGCGTTCATTCCTGGCCAATAAACGCACTCTCTTGCCCTTCTTAGACATCCCTCTACACCAATGTGCGATGAATGTAACGCAGCTTTGATCTCACCTCTGAGACTATTAGGGATTACTACTCTCTCACCCTTGAAGATGAGTCCATCATTTGCTGTCAATTCATCCCTGATGTGGTAGTAAGCAGAAATCAGGTGGGACACTTCAGCTTTAGTGGCAGGCCATCCCTGCAAGATAGTCTGCTTGAGAGAGCATAGTATGTCATCATCACAAGTTGCATGGCGAATCTTGTCAATTCTTTCCTGTCGGATAGGTAAGAATTTCACCATATTGACAGATTCAAAGTTTTCGCCTCCTTCATTGTTTAGCAAATATGCCCTTGACAAAGCATCAGCAATGAACATTTCCTTTCACATTGGTGTAGAGGGATGTCTAAGAAGGGCAAGAGAGTGCGTTTATTGGCCAGGAATGAACGCTGAAGTTAAATCATTCATCAGCACATGTGAACTGTGTAACAAGTATCCATCGTCGCAAGTGAAGGAAACCTTGATGTCACACGAATTCACTGATCGTCCATGGCAAACCATCGGAGTTGATCTGTTTCAACTAAAGGGAGTGGATTACCTAATAACAGTGGACTTCTTTACAATTGATTGTAAGGGCTTGTGATCAGATAGCACAATCGTTTGTCTTCCAAAAGTATACTGATGGTATTTCTTTAATGCAAATAGTACAGCAAGCATCTCCTTTTCGATTTGAGCATACCTTTGTTCCGTTGGAGTGAGTGCTCGACTTGAGTAGCACAGCGGCTTTCCTTCCTGCATCAGACATGATCCAAGTCCTTTCTGGCTTGCATCGCATTGTATATATAAAGGTTTGCTAGAGTCGTAGAAAGCAAGTACAGGTACATTAATCATCAATTTCTTGATTTCACTGAAAGCATCTTCTTGTTCCTTGTTCCACTCCCATATAGTATCCTTTACAGTCAATCTACGGATAGGTTCCATGACATCTGATAGTCTGGTTAGGAATTTTGACAAGTAGTTTATCATACCAGCCAGAGTTTGTATTTCGTTCACATTCTTTGGAGGATCCATATTCACAATAGCTTCCACCTTCTTTGGATCTGGCTTCAATCCATCTTTCGTGATTACATGACCATGGAAAGCGATTTCAGTCTTCTTCAATTCTGTCTTATTCTCGTTTAACCGTATTCCCATCTTCTCGCATCTATCTAGCAGTTTTGCCAGATTCTTATCATGATCATCGTTTGCTTCCTTCATAGTGTCACCACAACCAAATAGCAATATATCATCTGCGATGCAGAAAACTCCTGGTAAGTTGTCCAATGTAGACTGCAATCTCTTCTGGAAGATTTCACTGCTGACAGCTAATCCGAAAGGTAGTCTACGCCAACGATATCTGCCAAATGGTGTCTGGAAAGTGGTAAGATAACTTGAATCGTCATCCAACACACAATGCCAATAACCACTGCGAAGATCAAAGCGAGAGAAAATCTTGGCTTTGCTAAGCTCAGGTAAGATATCATCAAGTATCAGTAATGGATGGAGTTCCCTTTTCAGTGCTTGGTTGAGTGTTTGAGGATCGATGCATACGCGAAGATCTCCATTCTTCTTAGTACCAATAGCCATGCGGCTCACCCAGTCAGTTGGTTTGTCAACTTTATCAATCACTCCTTGTTCATTGAGAGACTTTAAGTCAGTCACTTGACAGCCGGCAACCTGAACAGACGTCTCTAGTTATTATGTGGTAATATCACATATTGAAACATATGCCATCACACAGTCCTTGTTGATAATACCTCTCACCCTCCTACTTGGCATGCAAAGTTTCTTTGCCTGGCATCTTTGCATCAATCTTAACCAGTGGGACCAGAAACATTGGGGTGGGGAGGTAAATTACAGCATGTGAGGGGTGTGACTACCTTACAATCTTTGCCTGCTATTGATGTAGATCAAGTTTCATTTAATTCAAGAACATGGTAGGGCAGAAAATGATTCAGGGGCAGACCGTCAAATGGTCTTTACTTGCTTGGGTTCATGGCCAAGACGTATACCCTGCAAAGCACTGGCTCATTGCCCCCTCTGGTTATTGTTTAACACATTTTTGTTCTTGGTGTTTAATTTGTCTTAACGCATCTCAGCAATGAAAGAGGGAATTAAAAATGCTGGATATTTCGTCATATGATTTATTGATATACAAATGGATAAGTGTAATGATTCAGACATCCACCACATTTGTATGAGTTAGGGGCCTGAATGGCTACCAGAAAATTTGATTCAGAATACATGACTGCATTTGAACTTGCTGCATGCATGTTGACTTGGTATGCTCTGTTTCAATTGTCATTATCTCCCATTTCTTGCTAATTAAATAAGTGTGCAGTTTAATCATGCTTGTGGGATATATGATAAGCGACCTGTGCTTTAATAAAAATGACCAGGTGTCTACTTTCTAACATGTGAAGCAACTTGATTTATGCTATCTTCTTGTTGTTTAGCTTGCAGAACTGGTGGGCCAATTATCTAATCTTGTATGCAAACAAATTTATTTATAGAAATTATCTCTCATTTCAGTTGTATGCTTCCTATGCAATCTGTGAGATCAGTTCTTGCAGGTTACCATGACTATGGGGATCAAATTATCTAACCATGTCTGTTTATACATTAAGTCATTGGTTTACAGAAGATGTACCAACAACTCTAGTGAATAGCTTCTCATATTTATTAGTTACCAGTATATCACTGGTTTGTGCTGCAGATTTTTGGATTGTTGCTTTCTGCAAATATGTATATAAGAACTATATATATTTTTATCTTCTTCAGGTATCCAAGCTGAGACAACTAGATATTCAAATCAGAACTGATACTGCAATAGTGTGTCTGTGAAGACTGTCTGTGTGACACACAGTTCACAGATACCGGTACTTCACCATGGCAATGATGGATGATAAATACTTTCTCATCTCACATATACGAAACTCCTTTATAACCAGTGATGACACTGGGATGTGTGAGATGATTCTTGAAAATGACGAAGGGATGGCAGGAGACAGACTCAGCACTGGTGCAGAGAAAAGGCCAACAACATGGGCCGGAAGGTAAGATTAACCCAAAATAGTTCCATACATTCATTTTCCAGATCAGGAAAAATATTTTACGGGTACCAATTTATTGCCCTTATATAAATCTTTCACAAATATTGAAATATCAGGTGCATGGGGCATACATGGGGTATGTGTATTTTGTTTTGTCATGATTTCGCTCTTCAGGGAAAATGTTATATGAAGAGACGAGTAAGATTATGTATTCACCATATATTTTAGTTGCGGTGAAGCTGCTGAAAGTCTCAGTGATAGTGCCATGGAATCTGATACTGAGTTATCTCATTCATATGACATCTTGCCTGATATGGACTTTGGTAAGTACCACTGGTTTGTATCTGCAAGGTGCTAGCTTGCAATCTGCAAGCGTGTAAGGTGATTCTATGTTACAGCAAGAACAATGTACAATGACGGTCAATCTTGTTCCGCATGTCTATTACAATACAGTATGTTAGTGCTATGGCGCTGTTTCTTCCTGAGTAAATGACAATTCTATGTAGTATGAGCTTCATAGTTGAAACACTGATTAATGTGTAACACAAGGTTTGTTTTACTCATTGACAGCCAGTCACCGCCGGAGATCCAATACAGCTCAAAGGTTGGAAAAGCTGAAGAGAGAGAAGCACAAACAAAGCAAAATCAAACACATTCCCTGGAAAGATGTCCAGCACACAGGTGAGCATTGACCACTCTATCCATGTGTGAACGCTTAAGTACATATACGCTGAAATATATATGCATAATCTTGGTACGAAAAGTTATTTCTTTGTTTAGTTGACTTTGTACATGTATACGCTTTGCAATTACCGGTAGTACAAGTTTTGATTTCATCGATTTTAGCATGGCGATGATTTCTTCCCTGATACGGTGAATAACGGGTGATAACTTGGCCGGCATACAACAAATGTCAGTGTAATATTCATGTTATATCCACGAGTTATTTATGATTAACACCTGTGTGTTTTTCTCCAGTCGACGAGCTTGGGGAGTATTTTGAAAAGAAGGCGGTGGAGCCGCGAGGAGAAGTCCCCCGACGATCACTGTTGTCCATCCAACTGGAACAGTTTTCAACGGCGCCCAACAACCCATTCACGGAGTTTGCCAAGTTCGATGGCCGAGTAAGATATTTAGTATAAGTGTTATGCACGATTTCTGTGCCATAGTATCCTGCTGTCGTTTGTAAAACTATAGTGTCGGTGTAAAAGTATGAAACTCGAGAGATCGTGTGTTATTTTATACAATTAATAGCTTCTGCACGTCAGTCTCGCGTGGTTTGTGACGCACGTCACCAATACGGAACGGACAGGTATCACGTCCTGCTATTGATGCTTGGCTAAACTGTTTGTTTAGTCCATGTGTGCACAGACGTGGCCTTAAATACCAAAGCCATCCATCGTTTTTTCTCAACCAGTCTGTCGGCGGTATACCGACGAAGAAGATTGACATTTTCCTGACCATGGCGCCTGCCAAAGACCGCCCCTACCCGATGACGGTCATCGCCATATCGTCGGCAAAGATACATGACGTCATCGGACTCATCTGCTGGCAATACACCACGGAGGAACGCCAGCCGCCCGTCACGTGAGTAGCCGTGATTCCAGGAGTCTCCATGATCTCTGAGAGATTGCCTGGACAAGGTTGGATACAGGATATGGAAACGCGGGGAACCGATTTCGATGGAGAGCTGAAGATCCGGTGGCGGATTTCACAAACGCAATTTAGCCGACTGCGGGGCATAGTCCACTAAGTTACCATGTGCATGATGGGTGATTTTAGCCGTCTTAGCTCCGTAGTCGGCTTCCATGGTAGAGCCCGCAAAATGGATCATTATTCATCATTAATCAAATGTTAGGCATAGTAATACTTGAGCTATGTTGAAACAATGGTTGACCCGAACATCTAAGAACGACCGGAGTGGTTGGGAGCACCTAACAGGGCCTCCACGCTCAAATAGATGTAGAGGGGACTGCACCCCCCCCCCCCCACCCCATCTCTCCGTCCTGAATCCGTCAATGACTCCGCAGACAAGGATGTCTAAAGCAACTTTGAAATATGGATGGCATGGATACTTTATGTGCTTCATGTAAGTTGTTTGCTTTTAACTATTTAGTATATTCATTACTTTATTTTTTCAGTACGAACATTGACGCCTTCGCGCTGCACATTTCCGAGGATGACGGCGAGGTTGACATGGACTTTCCGGCCCTCGACCGACGTGAACCGCTCTCCAAGTTTGGCTTTGCCAAGCTGGCCCTCGTCGAGAAACGTCTTCCCAAAACTCCGGTTCAAGAGAAAGCTATTGTCGTTACCATGTAAGTGCCACCTATCGGGCTTGGTGCTGGCAACCCATGCCACCCTTAGAAATGACCCACCCGTGCAAATGTCTTATAACGATCCATGCTTTTTACTTTTAACACCGTTTAACATGAAATTAAACTGAAATTAAATCCGTTCTCTCGTTCTTACAGAAACACGCCCAGCAAGGAAAAGGTAGTCTTGGCCGTGGACTCCAAGTCTGTTTTAATGAAGAATATCTTGACTCAAATTATGGAAAAACGAGTTCTGCGACAAAGACCTGGTAAGCCCCATCTATCTTTACACGTACCGACTCCGCCTCACACTCAATCTGACATATGTCGGCGGTCTGCTGCGATGTATCCTTCGGTTTGTCATGACTTCAAATTATATGAGAGCGGAGTCGGAAGCTTCATGGACTATATTAGTTACTGATATGCTTCTCTCTTTTTGGGGGGGGGGGGGGGCGGGGGCTTTCGATTCTAACCAGTGAGGGTGCCTCTGTCTGGGAACCAGAAATGGTGAATGTATCATAAATGAAAATGGGTGGACCGTGGTATAATCGTGGTGTAACTGGTATAACCGTGGTATAACCGTGGTATAACGCTCATGGGCATTGCTTGTAACCTATTGTAACCTATTAAATTACCATGTACAAAATAGGGTTGCGAGCTGGTAACTCTTAGTGACATGATTGCCAGGTTTGGAGTACCGACTGGAGAAGCAGGAGGAGCCGGGAATAGCGGTAGACCTGGAGTCCCAACTGAGCGCTGTCGGCACGCTCGAGTTCTTCCTGCTCAGAACTAACAGTAAGTTACACAGTCATAATAGCCTCTATACACCCCACCCCTGTCCCCCCTCCACCACTGGACGTTCAGTTGGCTACAAATATTCAAGTTAGCTTCAGATTTAATGTCTTGTTCATTGCGAGTATAGATGCGAGATGACGTTATATGTGTTCATAAAGTCTCCACCATTCACAGATATGAGAAACTGGACAGACAATAAGTCCGTACCTTACACCCCCTATTCTACATGTTAGTACCACGTCTCTGTCTGTATGAACACGTTAATTCCCGAACCGCTATCGCCCGCTGATCTCCGGTTTCCCTACCCTGTCCAGGTGTGCGGGGAAACAGCAAGGAGGAGCCCATCCCGACCAGTATGTGTGCCATGGCCGAGTCCCTCAGCAGTCACCAGTACAAGTCCTTCATCGTCAACATGTTCCACAAGCTCCGCACCAACAAGGAGGTTCAGCTGGGTACGTCATCTTGGGTCAATATGTCATGGCAAACCACACAGAAAGTCCACGTGGTAATTCTGACATGTTAAGTATTTTACTTTCTGGCAGTAATATTATTTTTTATGCCAATTACTTTCTGGCAGTAATATTATTTTTTTGCGCCAATTACTTTCTGGCAGTAATATTATTTTTGACGCCAATATTATTTCTGCCATTTTCCCGTTTGTATCGTCAATTCCTTCATCGATTCCATTATCAAGTCTGACTCCATTATCCAATCTCGTTGACTCGCAGCCAGCACAATTACAATGACAATTCCTGAGAAAAATTCACGCTCTGGTTAATGTCAGCTTACAGATGCTTAAACAATATCATTGCCTATTATGCCCTTCTCGCTGCAAGCACCATAATAAAACAGCGCATTTTCTTATCATATTTAATCGTAAATATACTGCAGGGGTTGGAAAAATTAGTAAATTCCACGCTTTTTGTCAAAGAATGTTCGATCAATTAGATTTTTTGCTTCAGGTATCTCGGGCGAAAAAATTGAAATTGATCCGGTTTCCGGCAAAGGCATCATCTTTAAGCAGAAGGCAGTGACGTACGACACAGAACATATAGCGTCATGTACTCTGACAGACGACAGAGCGTCTGGTATGCAGTCCAGTCTAGAATCATGTCACTTGCTTAACTTAGTGTCTGTAAGCTACCAATAAACATATTTTCTCTTTCTCTCAACACCTTGATAGAATATATCTATTAAGTTATCGAATGAGGCAGTAGCATTTTTGGCTTACATTTTAGATCCATACTTTTTAATCAAATAGATACGTTATTGTCGGTCATTGGCACATTGCATAATGTATGTTGTTATTTTAGCTACCGGCGGTGTAGCATTGTACCCGATATGTTTACTCCTTGGGTTTTGCAGGGAAGTCTTCATTCCGGCTTGTGTACCACACTCCCGAGCACGGCTTCAAACACCATGATTTCGAGGGCGATAGCCACGTTGTCAAGGAAATTGTGCAGAAGATCAACAACATTCTCGAGATGCGTTCCAGTCCCGTGAGAAAAGATTACAAGGCTTACAAGGAGAGGAAAGCGCAGAAAAAGTATTCTTTAGTATGAATGAAGACTTGCTACTGTCAAGCATGCTGGGACTATCCAGGACACTTGGAATACGAAGTGTCCTGATTGCTGTCTACCATGGGGCAGTGCCCCCCACCACGCCTCCGACCTCGCTAGTCGTCAAGTATCGCTGCGATGTCTTTAATATGCTACATGAACTGATATTTAAACGTGGTATGCATCGTGATGTCATGAAAAAGTGCTTTATTATGTTGGTTAATGAAATGGATGACCGTGAATCGACTTTATCGAATGAAATAAAATTGTTCGTTGAGCGCTGTTACGTGGCGGGTTGAAGGTCTTTTATTACTCTGGTTGACAGTTTGCAGAACTTTGGTCTTTGCCGGGCCCATTGGGAAACGTAGAGGGTAACAGATCTGGCGATTGTGTAATCTATCATTCATCTCAGCATGTTTGTTGGGTCGCTTTAGCCTATGTGTCCACAAAGATGGCCCAAAAGGTCACTCCACGTTATTCATGCATGTACCGGGTGAAGCTACCCTGATATGTCTATGGTTTTCCAGTGCTAACATATATAATCCCAGAGAGTAATCGGCGGGTCACAGCTGCCATATTATCATAGATATGTAACATGTAATCATAACTAATTAATATAACAATAGCGGGGCTTTAGGCACTTTTATTGGTCCGATATCAAGCTGTAGCAGCCCGCCAATTTGCATTATCCGCCCGAGGCCGCGAATGAAAATGAAAATGAAGAAATGTTCGCTTTAACAGTCCTTAACGTCCCCTAGCTTGGCCTAGCTTGAGATGAGTGGGTTTACTCCGTCCCTCCCCTAAATCCGCCTTTGCCACCACGACTCACCAACGATTTGCGCCCCACGAGAAAGCTGAAAGGAGGGGGTGGGGATGGGGTACTCTAGCATAACGTACCCTGCATTCATAATGCACCCATCTAAGTTTTGAAGTAACTATCAATGAGCCCACGATTCTCTACCAGGTAGAACTTCATGTTCATGTCTGTCATACTGAGAAGCAAATGTGACAAATAAACCACTGGAGTAAATTACAGAAATCACAACAGGTGACTGAAAAAAAAGGACCGCTCCATCAATGCCCATGACTGCAGAGACATCTTGCGGCCGAGGATGTATGCTCATTTACTGCGGGGCGTCTCTTGTACTGTTTCCGTCGGCAACATGGCGGACAAGGGAGGCATTGCAGAGGAAATTCAGCATATTTCATTGTATAATGCTCGACCTTTGCTTCTTCATGGCTATATCGCCCCTTTCCTGGTTCTCTACATCAGTTGGCTCTATATTTGGCTCAGTATATATGGCATTGAAGAGTACTTCGAAGCGGGGTTGATCGTGCTGGCAGTAATCGGTCTGCTTCAGATCTTGTGCTGCTTGTTCTGCGCTTGGTTTGTACAAGTGAAGTGTTTCCTCACATGTTCCAAGGTGACTGATGTCCACGATATTTGCCAAAATGCTCAGTAGTGTTGTGTACAATAAAAGTAAAATGGCATAAGCTTAGACTTCTTGCAGCACATATATCTGTGGAATGTGGTTGGTTCCCATAGAACCATTGCATCAAATGGTACCATAAATAATTTTGTTTCACATATTATTATTTATTACTATATTAGTGGGTAAGCCTGCTTCTCTTGGGGCATAACAGTGTCCATGTTAAATTCTGTAGACACGAGTCAGGAATCGACTATAGATTTTATCATAATGTCTATAAATATAATCATAGATTTATGTATTCTATTTATTGAAACAGACTTCCAGTCATACGTATAACACTCGCTAGGTGGCGCGCTAAGCAAGGGTGAAAACAAACGCACATGGTTCATTTGTTGCATGCATTGCGTTATATTTCTCTCGTTATCGGTCGCCCTGATCTTGCCTTATATAGCGTTACCTATGCATATTAGGCAGTACTGATATCTGGCGTGCTCCTAAAAATCAACATACAAGGAAAAATTAGATCTTCTTTGAAATTTACTATCAATAAACAGACTCAACAGGCTGTAGATATAGGGGTCAGGAAGGGCCAAATGACGACACGCAACACAGGCTCAATTAAAACTTAAAGCTCATCGACAGTCGACATTGACCCTCAAACTCCGACACTGAAGATCTGAAAAAGCGATATCGACACAGATTTTTGTTTAAAATGACACTGAACTTAGCCAAAAAGTGAAACGAAACGTCGTGAAAAATCGACATTTGACACTGGGAATTTAGAAAAACCGCCCCCTCCAGAACCCTACATATAGCCCGTCTGGCATTCAACAAAAACATATGGTTTTCTTCCCTCCCGGAAGGCGAGAGGGGGGGGGGGGATTGGTCTTCTAAATGGGTGGTAGTGTGGTTTGTTTTTTTGGAACTTAACATTGTGTCCCTAAAGAAGCTGGCTTGCCTAAGGGCACTTACATGTCTTTTGACTATCACCGCCTCAATTCAAAGCTAAGCTTATGAAAATAATAAATTTATATGTATTTGAGAGTTTAGATATAAAGTAAGTTTTCCGATACACAGTCAGATTTATCTGTAGAATATTTGTAGTGGTCCCCCCCCCCCTTTCAACTCATTAATAATGATTATGCTTCTCTCTCTGCTCTCCAACCCTTATACCCTTCTTCTTAACTAATTAAAATTCTTCATTCCTCTGACAAGTCCCTTACCTTGACTTTACCAATAACTTTTAAATCAATCCTAAATAACTAGGTACCACAGAACTTCAGAAAAAACAAGTATACAATTATTCATATAGGTCTTCAGAAAAAAAAAAAAAAAAAAAAAATATAGGTCTTCAGAAATCTGTTCAATTTAAAGCTAAGCTGCCCCTGCTGTATTCAAAGTTAAGTTTATGCAGAAATGTATACATCATATCTATAAATGTATCTCTTACCGACCTTGATTTTAAGCAGAGAAAAGTATCGGCAAAAGTGACTTAATTTTCTGGACGGGTCAAGGAAATAAAAATATTAGATATGGAGTACGGAATAAAATTGTGTTATATTATGGTACAGTGGTCCCTGCATTATAGCTCCCTTTATATATACAACTCCTGGTTATGCTACCTTTTGCCAGGGACATTTGTTAATATTTAAAGTGTGTTTATTATGCAACCTCCCATTGCAAATACTGAAATTTAGTCTGTTTTCTCTCTTCCATATCATTTAACTCAAATATAAATATATGAATGAGACAGAGCTTTCAAAAAGAATTTCGCTCAAGTTGATTCATTACTGGTAAGGTATACATATTGTTATTTGCATTTTGATGAGAAAAAATTATAAATATATGAATGAGACAGAGCTTTCAAAAAGAATTTCGCTCAAGTTGATTCATTACTGGTAAGGTATACATATTGTTATTTGCATTTTGTTGTGATTTCTGTTACTTAGGTTTTACATTCGGTTGTTTCAGGCTAGCGACCCTTTTTCTGCCTCCTTGGCCAAGGTGGTACCTACACCTAACAATGGCTATACAGAGCTGGTCACACTTCAACGACAAAAGGTAGGGGCATGATATCAAGTGTTTGATGAGATAAAGCTCACAGGATTTATGCCATATTATGGCCGCTTTTTTATAATTCAAGCTGTGTAATGTTATAATATTTTGTTTAAAAAAATGTATAGTTTCTGTACTCTGAACATGGATGGATGCTGTTTATATGTTTTTACTTTCACTGCAGGATATTACAACAGGGAAAAATGAAATATCATTCACATTTCAAAAAATGAGATACCAGTATGATTCTGAAGAGAAAAAGCGATTCCAAGGCGTTATTTTCCCAGTGGATCACTCAGTCAAGCATTACATGGAATGGAAAGGTTACCAAGAAGATACTGACATTAAACAAGCAGAGAAACAATATGGAAAGAATAGGTGAGTGACAATTCAGTACAAAATACTTAGTTTAGAAACGAAATGGCCACTGTGTGTGCACATGAAGTCTAAACTGGGCAATATGGATTTTAAAGGGAACTTATACTTAGGGTGATTAAAGTCTCAAATGATATGGTCATTAAAATTGTGTGCACAAGACTGGAAATAAACTAAACATGATAACGACTTATAGTACTTATCATATTTTTTTGTATTAATATTTTGATACTTGAGATACCTGACAAACAAAATTATCTTGAGATTGGAGGTTAAATCTTGTTTTTCATATAGGTAGTTATGCAAAATTAGACATACCGTACATCAGCGTATATGTTGAATATGTCTTCCAAAAATACATGATCAATTAAAGAGACAGTATCGCATAATATTGTGTATTTGTAAATCATGCACATGATTTCTACAGGTACATCCAGTGTAATATAGATAACATGGCTAACCATTGCTCACCGCTCCACGCAGCATGCAGCTGGACATCCCTCAGTTCGCCGAGCTGTTCAAGGAGCGAGCCACGGCGCCCTTCTTCGTCTTCCAGGTGTTTTGTGTGGGGCTGTGGTGCCTCGACGAGTATTGGTACTACAGCGTCTTCACGCTCTTCATGCTCGTCGCCTTCGAGGCCACCCTCGTCCAGCAACAGCTGCGCAACATGACGGAGATCCGCAAGATGAGCGCCAAGCCCTACATGATACAGGTCGGTTCATTGGTTGATACATGATACAGGTCGGTTCATTGGTTGATACATGATATAGGTCGGTTCATTGGTTGATACATGATACAGGTCGGTTCATTGGTTGATACATGATACAGGTCGGTTCATTGGCTGATACATGATACAGTTCGGTTCATTGGCTGATACATGGTACAGGTCGGTTCATTGGTTGATGCATGATACAGGTCGGTTCTGTGGTTGATACATGATACAGGTCGGTTCATTGGCTGATACACGATACAGGTCGGTTCATTGGCTGATACATGATACAGGTCGGTTCTTTGGTTGATACATGATACAGGTCGGTTCATTGGCTGATACATGATACAGGTCGGTTCATTGGTTGATTTAACTAGGCGCCCTAATACATTATACAGGTCGGTTCATTGGCTGATACATGATACAGGTAGGTTCTTTGGCTGATACATGATACAGGTCGGTTCTTTGGCTGATACATGATACAGGTCGGTTCTTTGGTTGATACATGATACAGGTCGGTTCATTGGTTGATACATGATACAGGTCGGTTCATTGGTTGATACATGATGCAAATTGGTTCATTGGTTGATACAGGATACAGGTCGGTTCATTGGCTGATATATGATACAGTTCGGTTCATTGGCTGATACATGATACAGGTCGGTTCTTTGGCTGATACATGATACAGGTCGGTTCTTTGGCTGATACATGATACAGGTCGGTTCTTTGGTTGATACATGATACAGGTCGGTTCATTGGTTGATACATGATGGAAATTGGTTCATTGGTTGATACATGATACAGGTCGGTTCATTGGCTGATATATGGTACAGTTCGGTTAATTGGCTGATATATGGTACAGTTCGGTTCATTGATGGATTTAACTGGGCGCCCTAATACATTATACAGGTTGGTTCATTGGTTGATTTAACTGGGCGCCCTACTCCATGATACAGGTAGGTTCATTGGTTGATTTAGGTAGCACGCTCTAGTACATGACACAGGTCGGTTCATTGATGGATTTAAGTAGGACGCTCTAATACATGACACAGGTCGGTTCATTGGTTGATTTAGGTAGCACGCTCTAGTACATGATATAGGTCGGTTCATTGGTTGATTTAGGTAGCACGCTCTAATACATGATACAGGTCGGTTCATTGGCTGATTTAAGTCGGACGCTCTAGTACATGATATAGGTCGGTTCATTGGTTGATTTAGGTAGCACGCTCTAATACTTGATACAGGTCGGTTCATTGGTTGATTTAAGTCGGACGCTCTAGTACATGATATAGGTCGGTTCATTGGTTGATTTAGGTAGCACGCTCTAATACATGATACAGGTCGGTTCATTGGTTGATTTAAGTCGGACGCTCTAATACATGATACAGGTCGGTTCATTTGGTTGATTCAGCAGGGACGCTCTAATACTTGATACAGGTCGGTTCATTTGGTTGATCAACAGGGACGCTCTAATACTTGATACAGGTCGGTTCATTGGTTGATTTAGGTAGCACGCTCTAGTACATGATATAGGTCGGTTCATTGGCTGATTTAAGTCGGACGCTCTAGTACATGATATAGGTCAGTTCATTTGGTTGATTTAGGTAGCACGCTCTAGTACATGATATAGGTCGGTTCATTGGTTGATTTAGGTAGCACGCTCTAATACATGATACAGGTCGGTTCATTGGTTGATTTAAGTCTGACGCTCTAGTACATGATATAGGTCGGTTCATTGGTTGATTTAGGTAGCACGCTCTAGTACATGATATAGGTCGGTTCATTTGGTTGATTCAGCAGGGACGCTCTAATACTTGATACAGGTCGGTTCATTTGGTTGATTCAACAGGGACGCTCTAATACTTGATACAGGTCGGTTCATTGGTTGATTTAGGTAGCACGCTCAAATACATGATATAGGTCGGTTCATTGGTTGATTTAGGTAGCACGCTCTAATACATGATACAGGTCGGTTCATTTGGTTGATTCAGCAGGGACGCTCTAATACTTGATACAGGTCGGTTTATTTGGTTGATTCAACAGGGACGCTCTAATACTTGATACAGGTCGGTTCATTTGGTCGATTTAACAGGGACGCTCTAATACTTGATACAGGTCGGTTCATTTGGTCGATTTAACAGGGACGCTCTAATACATGATACAAGTAGGTTCATTGGCTGATTTAGGTAGGACGCTCTAATACATGATACAGGTCGGTTTATTGGTTGATTTAGGTAGCACGCTCTAATACATGATACAGGTCGGTTCATTGGTTGATTTAACAGGGACGCTCTAATACATGATACAGGTCGGTTCATTGGTTGATTTAACAGGGACGCTCTAATACATGATACAGGTCGGTTCATTGGTTGATTTAACAGGGACGCTCTAATACATGATACAGGTCGGTTCATTGGTTGATTTAACAGGGACTCTCTAATACATGATACAGGTCGGTTCATTGGTTGATTTAACAGGGACTCTCTAATACATGATACAGGTCGGTTCATTGGTTGATTTAACAGGGACGCTCTAATACATGATACAGGTCGGTTCATTGGTTGATTTAACAGGGACGCTCTAATACATGATACAGGTCGGTTCATTGGTTGATTTAACAGGGACGCTCTAATACATGATACAGGTCGGTTCATTTGGTTGATTTAACAGGGACGCTCTAATACATGATACAGGTCGGTTCATTTGGTTGATTTAACAGGGACGCTCTAATACATGATACAGGTTGGTTCATTGGTTGATTTAGGTAGGACGCATGGGGTTCCCATGGATTGTTCCCTACTTTAGCTCAGCAATGTTTCTTAGCTCAGTTTATCCTTAATGTGCACAAAAGTTGCCTAAAGCGCCACTTAATTTCCATATTTTAGCTTGTGTACGGTAGTATTTCACTTTACAATCGCCGTTTCAGTGCTACAGGAACAGGAAGTGGCGAGCCATCCTGAGTAATGAGCTTCTTCCTGGGGACATAATATCCATTGGTAAGTTCATTTCCCAGCGATGTCGCCCATTATCGCCCACGAGCCACGAGGCGAACGCTGGTCAGCGATATTCCACTGCCACAAAGACTGTTAGCCTTGGCTTCTGGCGAGAAACTATTTGAGCGCACATCTCTCTACTGATAAACAGAATGGTGCAGGTACCAGTCACATAAACTGCTTAGACCACATTGATTGATTGCTTTGATACGTTTGAGAGGGACAATGTAACGTGTAATTTTGTTCTTTTCTTCAAGCAAAAACGTGTGACAAACCAAAAGTGCGTAATATATGGTGGATGTTTATATGATTCATGTATCCCCATCTCGACAGTGTGATCTTTATGAGCATGGTAACGCGAAAATAGACGATGAGCTAATGCGTCGACGACCATGCAAGTCCGGCGTTTGAAAGTAACACTTAATAATATATATGTATTTTTTTGATGAAGTTTTTATTTGTCATAGACAATTTAGTACACGTACATTAACATAGCTGTTGATAAATGAATAAATTAAATTTACATAGCACTACAAAGTAACGACGTCAACACGCCGTACAGTGTACGGATTTTCATTGTATGTGTAACAATAATACTGTATGTTGTATTGTGTGTGTCACAGGGCGGTCGCAGGAAGACCGACTGGTGCCATGCGACCTGCTGCTACTGCGAGGCCCCTGTATCGTGGATGAGTCGATGCTGACTGGGGAGTCAGTGCCAGTCATGAAGGTACGCAATGGATGTAGATAGATATCTAAGGCTGACCTCCGGAACACCTGGGACCATGAAATGAAAGGGTGAAATGATCTCGGGTACCGGTGGGGTTTGACCCCGCCACCTGATGATCGGGAGCGCTCCCTCTCGACCTCTCCCTCCAGCCGACACGTTCAGGGGCGTACCTTCTTGGCCCTTACACCATTGTGTTCATGAAGTGGCCTAAAACACGTCCATGTCAATGCGACACGGCGACCACGTGATTAGCCTTACAAATCTAAAACCTGGACGCGCAAACAGTTATCGGCTGGCTGCAGCGCTCATGGTTTTACGACATAGGAATACCGGAAATGAGTCTCGTGTCTTTTATGCCGATTAACAGATACGTGTTTTAAACAACGTGGAAATTTCTCACTATGTTATTACTCAAATCCTAAATATGTCTGGTACATGAGATTACTATGAGCCCCGGTCACCCTTGCATTACAAGGGTTATTGTTAAGTGT
Organism: Arenicola marina; assembly: GCA_964019135.1. NCBI lineage: Eukaryota > Metazoa > Annelida > Polychaeta > Arenicolidae > Arenicola > Arenicola marina. The sequence continues at coordinate 11,686,922 of OZ025264.1, forward strand.
GTTTAGCGTGTAGCAAAGGACTGTAGCTTTAGACCTGTCCAATGTCGCTTCAGGAAGCTGTTGAAAATCTGGAGATGGACACTGTGTTGGACTTGGATCAGCATGGAAAGCTGCATGTGTTATACGGAGGGACTAAAGTTGTCCAGCATTCGCCGCCCAGCAAGACGGGCCCAGGTCTGAAAGGTAAGGTTTCCGTCTTGACTACGTGACCCTAGCATGTCTGTTGTCATGACATTGACAGAATTAGTCCAATATATGTCCGCTTGGTAGTCTGGCATCTAATCTATTGTAAGGATAATGTTCTGTGTTCCATCTATGAAACTACAATAGTAAGGCATTCTTCCTTATACGCGTTGTATAACATATAAATAGACTCCTAAGAATGTTTGTTGGTGTGTCTGTTTCAGCCAGTGATAACGGATGTATCGCCTACGTACTCCTAAGAATGTTTGTTGGTGTGTCTGTTTCATCCAGTGATAACGGGTGTATTGCCTACGTAATCCTAAGAATGTTTGTTGGTGTGTCTGTTTCAGCCAGTGATAACGGATGTATCGCCTACGTACTCCTAAGAATGTTTGTTGGTGTGTCTGTTTCATCCAGTGATAACGGGTGTATCGCCTACGTAATCCTAAGAATGTTTGTTGGTGTGTCTGTTTCAGCCAGTGATAACGGGTGTATCGCCTACGTAATCCTAAGAATGTTTGTTGGTGTGTCTGTTTCAGCCAGTGATAACGGATGTATCGCCTACGTACTCCTAAGAATGTTTGTTGGTGTGTCTGTTTCATCCAGTGATAACGGGTGTATCGCCTACGTAATCCTAAGAATGTTTGTTGGTGTGTCTGTTTCAGCCAGTGATAACGGATGTATCGCCTACGTACTCCTAAGAATGTTTGTTGGTGTGTCTGTTTCATCCAGTGATAACGGGTGTATCGCCTACGTACTCCTAAGAATGTTTGTTGGTGTGTCTGTTTCAGCCAGTGATAACGGGTGTATCGCCTACGTACTCCTAAGAATGTTTGTTGGTGTATCTGTTTCAGCCAGTGACAACGGGTGTATCGCCTACGTACTACGGAACAGCTTTAGCACCTCGCAGGGCAAGCTGCTGAGGACCATCCTGTTCGGCGTGAAGCGGGTCACAGCCAACAACCTCGAGACCTTCATGTTCATCCTCTTCCTCCTCATCTTCGCCATCGCTGCGGCCGCATATGTCTGGGTCAAAGGTCAGTGGTCATGACGTGTATTTAGATCAAAGTTCAGTGACCATAACGTGTATCTGAGTCAAAGGTCAGTGACCATAGTATGTGTCTGAGTCAAAGGTCAGTGACCATAGCATGTGTATATGGTTCAAAGGTCAATTACCATACCACTACTAACAATGGTTCAAAGGTCAGTGACTATAGAATGTGTCTGGGTCAAAGATCATTGATTATACCATGTTTTTGGGTCAAAGGTCAATGACCATATCAAGCATCTGGATCAGCGGTCTTTGTCGATAGAATGTGTCTGGGTCAAAGGTCAGGGGCCATAACATGTATCTAGATCAAGGTCAGTGACATGTATCGTGTGTGACCTATCGTGTATGTGTCCATTCCCATCACCTGTGACCAGGTCATAATATCAATTATCATCACTTTATCTTCCCGTCACTTTGCGATGAACAATATTTATATGTACCATATTATCTGATTGTTTGCATGGTTCTCATTGACGATTGTAATTTACTGGTACGCATTTACTACAATGTCAATCATGTCGGCGTCAATGAATAACGCCACATTGCCTGTTTATTCCTTCGGTTGGAGATGGAAGAGAGTGTCCAGTGCACACTGCCTGTCTGTTTCAGGCTCGGAAGACCCGAACCGCAACCGGTACAAGCTGTTCCTGGAGTGCACTCTGATCCTGACGTCGGTGGTGCCTCCGGAGTTACCCATCGAGCTGTCTCTGGCGGTCAACACCTCCCTCCTGGCCCTCACCAAGCTCCGTAAGTCCGCACACCGTGTCTGTATAAAACCCGTGATAGACCAACACCTCCCTCCTGGCCCTCACCAAGCTCCGTAAGAAAGCTCACCGTGTCTGTATAAACCCCGTGATACACCAACACCTCCCTCCTGGCCCTCACCAAGCTCCGTAAGACAGCTCACCATGTCTGTATAAACCCCGTGATACACCAACACCTCCCTCCTGGCCCGCACCAAGCTCCGTAAGACCGCTCACCGTGTCTGTATAAACCCGTGATACACCCACACCTCCCTCCTGGCCCTCACCAAGCTCCGTAAGACCGCTGACCGTGTCTGTATAAACCCCGTGATACACCAACACCTCCCTCCTGGCCCTCACCAAGCTCCGTAAGACAGCTCACCATGTCTGTATAAACCCCGTGATACACCAACACCTCCCTCCTGGCCTTCACCAAGCTCCGTAAGACAGCTCACCGTGTCTGTATAAACCCGTGATACACCAACACCTCCCTCCTGGCCCTCACCAAGCTCCGTAAGACAGCTCACCGTGTCTGTATAAACCCCGTGATACACCAACACCTCCCTCCTGGCCCTCATCAAGCTCCGTAAGACCGCTCACCATGTCTGTATAAACCCCGTGATACACCAACACCTCCCTCCTGGCCCTCACCAAGCTCCGTAAGTCCGCACACCGTGTCTGTATAAACCCCGTGATACACCAACACCTCCCTCCTGGCCCGCACCAAGCTCCGTAAGACCGCTCAGCGTGTCTGTATAAAACCCGTGATACACCAACATCTCCCTCCTGGCCCTCACCAAGCTCCGTAAGACCGCTCACCATGTCTGTATAAACCCCGTGATACACCAACACCTCCCTCCTGGCCCTCACCAAGCTCCGTAAGTCCGCACACCGTGTCTGTATAAACCCCGTGATACACCAACACCTCCCTCCTGGCCCGCACCAAGCTCCGTAAGACCGCTCAGCGTGTCTGTATAAAACCCGTGATACACCAACATCTCCCTCCTGGCCCTCACCAAGCTCCGTAAGACAGCTCACCATGTCTGTATAAACCCCGTGATACACCAACACCTCCCTCCTGGCCCTCACCAAGCTCCGTAAGACCGCTCAGCCTGTCTGTATAAAACCCGTGATACACCAACATCTCCCTCCTGGCCCTCACCAAGCTCTGTAAGACAGCTCACCCTGTCTGTATAAACCCCGTGATACACCAACACCTCTCTCCTGGCCCTCACCAAGCTCCGTAAGACAGCTCACCGTGTCTGTATAAACCCGTGATACACCAACACCTCCCTCCTGGCCCTCACCAAGCTCCGTAAGACCGCTCACCGTGCCTGGATAAACCCCGTGATACACCAACACCTCCCTCCTGGCCCTCACCAAGCTCCGTAAGACAGCTCACCGTGTCTGTATAAACCCCGTGATACACCAACACCTCCCTCCTGGCCCTCACCAAGCTCCGTAAGACAGCTCACCATGTTTGTATAAACCCCGTGATACACCAACACCTGTCAGTATCAAAGCGTTGGCAAATTTGAGGCAGCATAGTTGCGGTTGCAAAATGTTGGTAAACAAATGTTGATTGCAGTGTCGGTAACAAAGTTTCAGTAAGTTAAATGGCTGCATCGCTCCTTCGCACGTGACCATGTTCTCTATTATCAATACAGATGTGTTCTCTGTTACATGTATTGCCACTACAGACGTGTTCTCTATTATTGTCATTAAAGACGTGTTCTCTATTATTGTCATTAAAGACGTGTTCTCTATTATTGTCATTACAGACGTGTTCTCTATTATTGCCATTAAAGACGTGTTCTCTATTATTGTCATTAAAGACGTGTTCTCTATTATTGTCATTAAAGACGTGTTCTCTGTTATTGCCATTACAGACGTGTTCTCTATTATTACCATTACAGACTTGTTATCTATTATTGTCATTAAAGACGTGTTCTCTATTATTGCCATTAAAGACGTGTTCTCTATTATTGCCATTACAGACGTGTTCTCTATTATTGCCATTACAGACGTGTTCTCTATTATTACCATTACAGACGTGTTATCTATTATTGTCATTAAAGACGTGTTCTCTATTATTGTCATTAAAGACGTGTTCTCTATTATTGCCATTACAGACGTGTTCTGTACGGAGCCTTTCAGAATTCCGTTTGCTGGCAAGGTCGACATCTGCTGTTTTGACAAGACTGGCACCTTGACAAGCGATAACCTGGTCGTGGAGGGAGTGGCAGGGTTAGAGTAAGTAGTCGTATAACACCTTCCTAAAAATGCCCACATAATAACCGCTTTATTAGTAATGGCATTATTTAAGGCTGTACTGTGTACATTGTTTAGGACGTGTATTTTACCGTATCTTGGGGAGCCCGGGTGGCCGTGTCTCAATACTGGGTCACCGGACTTCTAGCAGCAGAAAGGTTTGAAGCTACTGGAATAAAAGAACAGAGTTTGCGGTATTAACCTACGTAATCATGACCTGGGTAATATGGTTGAGGATATGTATAGAGTAGATTGGTTGTATATTCCGGACGCTTTAACCGCTTTTGGTCATATCGCGTCAGTGTGAGAAGGAAGGTAGAGTGGAGCCATGTCCCCGGGCGTAACCTCCTACTCTTTGCGAAGAAGGACGTTATCCTGCGACCACACAAAACTGGCCGCAGCAGGGTTCGAAACACCTATCCAGGTGCCGTTAGGCTCTCAGGTGGCCAGAGCACTCAAGGCGAGCGTTCTGACCCACTGAGCTATCGCGGCGGCCCATATATATATAGAGTAGAAAACCGGGAGATTAGATATTCTAGATCAGCTCCAGGTAAGTTAATGCAGTTCCCTTGTCGCTCCAGAGGCCGGACGGGAACCTCAGTGGCCGAGCGGTAGATTCGAAACGCGGTTTGAGTCATTTAATCTGGGCCATATTTCATCTAAATCGTTCATTGTCCCCGCGGTTAATTCCTTTACCCACTTTGGTCCTCGTGAGTTCAGAACGGGTGTAAAGAAAACAACAATCGTGTGATTTGCAGAGGTCGGGATAAGATATGTCCCGTGTCGGAGGCGCCCCTGGAGACTGCCCACGTGCTGGCCACGTGCCACTCGCTGGCTCAGCTCGAGGATGACCTTGTCGGTGACCCTCTGGAGAAGGCGACGCTCCACGCCGTGGAGTGGAATCTGACCAAAGGTGAGTAAACTCGCTATGCCGTGGAGTGGAATCTGACCAAAGGTGAGTAAACTCGCTATGCTGTGGAGTGGAATCTGACCAAAGGTGAGTAAACTCGCTATGCCGTGGAGTGGAATCTGACCAAAGGTGAGTAAACTCGCTATGCCGTGGAGTGGAATCTGACCAAAGGTGAGTAAACTTGATATGCCGTGGAGTGGAATCTGACCAAAGGTGAGTAAGCTCGCTATGCCGTGGAGTATAATCGGACCATAGGTGAGTAAGCTCTCCATGCCGTGGAGTGGAATCTGACCAAGGGTGAGTAAACTAGATGCGTCGTAACTGTTGGTCAACATTGTAGACCTCTATGTATCTAAGTGTCAAGTTAGTGGAGCAATTTAATCTGACTCGTCTTCCCGCCTACAGTTAACCCATTGATGGCCGCGGAGATCATTGTCTTCCCGCCTACAGTTAACCCATCGATGGCCGCGGAGATCATTGTCTTCCCGCCTACAGTTAACCCATTGATGGCCGCGGAGATCATTGTTGCACAGGATATGATGTATCTGCTGTTTGTCGCCAGGTGACGCTGTGGTTCCCCGGAAGGGCCGGACGCACGGGCTGAAGATCTTCCACCGCTTCCACTTCAGCAGTGCCCTCAAGCGGATGTCTGTCATCGCCGGCCACAACCCCACGGGCTCCATGGAGACCGAGTACATGGCCAGCGTGAAGGGGGCGCCCGAGACCCTCCGGTCCATGGTCAGTGTGGGGCAGGGACGCTGGGGCAGTGTGGGGCAGTGACGTTGGTTCAGTGTGGGGCAGGGACGTTGGGGCAGTGTGGGGCACTGACGTTGGTGCAGTGTGGGGCAGGGACGCTGGGGCGGTGTGGGGCAGTGACGTTGGTGCAGTGTGGGGCAGGGACGTTGGGGCAGTGTGGGGCAGGGACGTTGGGACTGTGGGGCAGGGACGATGGGGCAGTGTGGGGCAGGGACGTTGGGACAGTGTGGGGCAGGGACGTTGGGACAGTGTGGGGCAGGGACGTTGGGACAGTGTGGGGCAGGGACGTTGGGACAGTGTGGGGCAGGGACGTTGGGACAGTGTTGGCCAGGGACGTTGGGACAGTGTGGGGCAGGGACGTTGGGGCGGTGTGGGGCAGGGACGTTGGGACAGTGTGGGGCAGGGACGTTGGGACAGTGTGGGGCAGGGACGTTGGGACAGTGTGGGGCAGGGACGTTGGGACAGTGTGGGGCAGGGACGTTGGGGCAGTATGGGGCAGGGACGTTGGGACAGTGTGGGGCAGGGACGTTGGTGCAGTTTGGGGCAGGGACGTTGGGGCAGTGTGGGGCAGGGACGTTGGGGCGGTGTGGGGCAGGGACGTTGGGACTGTGGGGCAGGGACGATAGGGCGGTGTGGGGCAGGGACGTTGGGACAGTGTGGGGCAGGGACGTTGGGGCAGTGTGGGTCAGGGACTCTGGGGCATCTTGCAAAGCGACAAGTTTGATACTACTTGAGGAATCGTTGAAGCTGTGGAACGCGATAGGTGGCCTGAAGTTGTTGTTTTGTCAAAAATCTATATCTGTATGTATATGTATTATTATAATTACTATGTGTTTTTATTATCATTAATTATTATTTTTATTTATTTTTATTATGACGAAAATTTTCAATTTTCGTCATATGTCGGTCGGTCGTGTTTGTATGTTTGTTATGACGAAAATTGAAATTTTCAATTTTCGGAATATGTCGGTTGGTCGTGTTTGTGTGTATGTATGTATGTATGTATGTATGTATGTATGTATGTATGTATGTATGTATGTCTGTCCCACTCAAAAACGGGAAGTCTCTTTGTGGCCTAACTGCTGCATGTATCGTTTCGCAATCTTTAACATCTTATAGCTAGCTAATAGGGCTACAACATTCTCGTCACGCAGGTCGAAAGGTCAAAGGTCAAGGTCACAGCGATTTTTTGAAAAAATAACTAAAAACGCGTATATCTCCGTTAATATTAAAGCTAGAGATCTCGAATTAGTTTCAGAATGTGCCCCTCTTTTAGGTGCAGTTTTCGGGTATTGTTCACTTTTTGATGCGTAATACTCATTTTCGAGGAAAACGAGGTCATAGGTTTTGCGGAAAACGCACTAAATTACCTCTGTCAGTTTTTTCGCTTTTTGGCATATTTGCCATCAAGCTATCGCTATGATGTCCAAATATGTCATAGAAATATGAATTGTGATGACTTGTGTTGAATCTTAGAGTTTTCTGATACGTCACGTGACGTCACGATGACGTCACTTTCGGTACTTGCAAAAAATTAACAAAAATCAGAAAAAAATCACAAAAATGCGAGAGTAACATTATATTGTAGGAAAAGTAGTTCCTCGTATAGCTACAAACTAAAAGCAATACGTTCCTATCTTACTTCCGGTTCCAGGGCCGGGGGAATTTCTCTATAGGACTTCCCATGCTAAAAGGGCTGTATCTTTAGGCTGGGAAAAAATGTTTTGTCACGTATGTCGCAAGTGCCTCCAGCAAACAACACCGGGATTTTTTCGTTAGTTGAACATGTCGTCTAGTAGCCACAGTGCTTACCATATGCAATTAGATCAAATAGTGACGTCACAGGATTTTTTTAAAATTTAGCCAATGGTGAAAGATACGGCTTTTTGGTGTTAGCAGAGGCTCCCACGGGTGTCCTATTCAAGCCATCACTCAATGCTTGCAGCTGTGGATGGATACTTCTAAGCTGAGTCATAATCTGTCAACATGGTTCCATAGCCACATTACTTTTCGGTATATAGTCGAAATCGTTTAACATGGGATCCTATGGGGAAAAATGAACTTGATCGAATATGACCTACTTCCGCTCAAGCTATTTCAGTCTCCCTCGCCACACAGTGAGATAATATCATCTTAAAGCAAGTTATAAGAAAAACACGGCGATCTCTGTATTACTTTTTGTTTCCATGGCAACGAAGCCACTGGCCTAATGATAAACATACAGATTCCTGCCATTGAAAGAAAAATCGTCAAAAATCAGATAACAATGCTAAAATTGCATTCTTTTCGCCAACTAGTTGTCAATAAGCATCTTCAGATCACTTAGTGCTTTAACTAGGCGGATCTTGTCTAGTTATGGCGCTAGAGCGCTCCAAAGTGGGACGACACCTTTGCGGGGCAGCCAATGATGAGTGAATGGAGATTGTGTCCATCTTGAAAAAATCGTCAAAAATCAGAAAAACAAGCTACAGCTGTGACGTTTGCGTCAAATGGTAGGGAACATTGATGGTCAGAAAAATAGTGAAAGAAACAAATTAGTTGCTATATCACTTCGCTTACAGTGTTCTTTGTTCTTGTCGTCGGTCTCCGTGTTTCCGCAATGATAAGCTAATGCAATTTTTGACCATTTCGCCAAGCCATAGCTGAAGGACTAATCTTACTATCGGCTAGCTCTTGAATCGAATAAGTTGTGGCAGTAAAGCTTGGCATATTGCCGCTTGGACGTTGTCGTGCGTTACGTCATAACGTCACCATGACGTCATGACGTCACATATCTTAAGTAGGCTATTACTCAGCTATTACAAGGTATGGCGACTTTCGGGTTGCTTGACGTTGCAGGTCGTGTTCAGGGACAGTTTATGCCCTGTGTAACTTTTTTGGCGCAGGGGATAAGTATGCGTCAAAAATGACGTCATAGCTAACGTGCTCCTACGACATGTTGGATTTGCTTAATTTTCAGCCACTTTGGCAATAGCTGTCATAGCCCGAGTTGATACGTAGGTATATTAAAGAAATAGAAGCCACCTTAAGCATTTTTGCAAACGTCAAATGACGTCATGTCGCGTCACGATGACGTATTATTAGATAAAAAGTAAAATTCGTAGCGCCATTCATAATGAGTCAAGCAATCGCTGTTGAGAACAAAATTTCATGGTCACTTAAACTCTAATATGGCATTAAATTGGCGGGCGGAAGATGCGTTACACGACGCGATCCTCACGTCACCGGCACAAAGAATCTGTAATTCTGTTAATATCGGTTAATTGCTGATTGCACATTGCTCAAAATAGAGCCTGCGGTGCGCACGTTGTCGGATGAATGCGCTATTTGGCTCAAATTTCCCGTTATGCGCGCTGTTTAGCCCGAATTGTCCCCATATAGGCGCTGTTTATCCAACATTGCCCCCATGTATGCGCTGTTCAGCTCAAATGACCGGATATATTCGCTATTTAGCCCAAATTGCCCGTTATACGCGCTGTTGCCCGTTAGATGCCCAGTGCACATCAAATTCCCTGTTATACTTGCCATTTAGCCCAAATTGCCCGTTATGTCCGATATTTAGCTCAAATTGCCCGCCGAAAGCTCTAACTTTCGAACTAAAAGCTCCATTTTGCCCACAGAAAGCGCTATTTTGTCAATAGAAAGCTCAATTTTGCCCACAAAAAGTGCTATTTTGTCAACAGAAAGCTCAATTTTGCCCACAGAAAGCGCTATTTTGCCAACAGAAAGCTCCATTTTGCCAACAGAAAGCTCCATTTTGCCCACAGAAAGCGCTATTTTGCCAACAGAAAGCTCCATTTTGCACACAGAAAGCGCTATTTTGCCAACAGAAAGCTCCATTTTGCCCACAGAAAGCGCTATTTTATCAACAGAAAGCTCTGTTTTGTCAACAGAAAGCTCTATTGGGCATAAGTTGCTCTTCCAGGCTGCCAGCTATGCTGAATTGCCCTCTGAAGGTTATATTTGGTCCGCCGAAAGCTCTATTTACCTCAAATTATGCCTTAAAAGCTCTATTTAGGCCAAATTGTATGTGTAATGGCCTACTTAGCCAAAATACTCACTAAAACTCTATTTTGCCTGCTCAAACCTTTATTTTACCCAAATTGTCAACTGAATGCACTAACTGACCCCTGATACCCCAATTTGACCCTTACATCCAGATTTGACCCCTCAAATCCAGATTTGTCCTTTGAGATCCACTAGTGTCCGTGAGATGGCTACAATATCCATCAAATGCTTACCATGAAAGCAATGAGGGTTACAATGTTACATATTTATTATCATAAACAAATATTATACATACATAAGGCCTACCATAGCTTCATAATACAACTTATGGTGATCGATACATGAATTAATCATTCCTAGCAGCGAAATTAATCATTAAACAGAGAAATATACTTAAATCAGGCCAATCGCTAATACATTGATGACCGATAAGTCCTTCGATAACTTGATCATCCAACGTATGGTGACCGATATATGAATTCATCATTTATAGCAGCGAAAAAAATCATTAAGCAGAGAAATATACTTAAATCAGGCCAATCGCTAATACATTGATGACCGATAAGTCCTTCGATAACTTGATCATCCAACGTATGGTGACCGATACATGAATTCATCATTTATAGCAGCAAAATTAATCATTAAGCAGAGAAATATACTTAAATCAGGCCAATCGCTAATACATTAATGACCGATAAGTCCTTCGATAACTTGATCATCCAACGTATGGTGACTGATATATGAATTCATCATTTATAGCAGCAAAATTAATCATTAAGCAGAGAAATATACTTAAATCAGGCCAATCGCTAATACATTGATGACCGATAAGTCCTTCGATAACTTGATCATCCAACGTATGGTGACGGATACATGAATTCATCATTTATAACAGCGAAATTAATCATTATAAACAGAGAAATATACTTAAATCAGACCCATCGCTAATACATTTATAACCGCTAACTTTTTAATATAACATATCATAATCGTGGCATGAATTAATCCTCATCGCATGATATTCCACGTAATTCAAAACAATGGCGATAAATAATTGTGCAGTGCTGTATCTATCATTGCCTCGTCTCGTATTGGAGAAGCATGCATTCCTTCGGGGCGGCCCCCAGAATTGCCACCACTGCATATCCTGTAAATATATGTCTTAGTTGGGGTAACATGTATATCTCAGTCAGTTGATCAAGCCAATTGGCAATTCTATTAGTAAAATAGACAGTTGAAGGCCAATATGATTTAAAGAAAAACAAGTGGATTTGTTTAAGATTGGTAGGCTACTTGGTACATGAAATATAACACACTATACCTATCCAGTGAGGCGGCGCGTTTTGGCTAAACTAGTTTTAAAAATATCATGTGACACTCGACATGTCATAAAAAATAGCAGCACACCAGCCTTATTAAGCTGGGCGGCTCATATTGTCGCTCATTCAGGCATACCAAATTTACTAGTATTCCACTACACACGTCGTTCTGCCCTCATCGAAGCAATTAGATACGCCAACCTTAGGTCAGATACTTTCAATAAAATCGCACTAAACACTTACCTGCTTCACCTTTTAGCGAATTCAAATCCATTTTCGTTTTGGTTCGCCGCCTGGCCGCCCGCCAATCGTTGTTTAGGTTACACACCAATAGAAACCATCCCCATGTTAAGTAATGCAAAAGCCCAAATTTGCAACCCCATGCTAGAAAAAAATCGGTAACTAGGTTTGACTATATGGACCATAGGAAATTATAGAGCAAGTATCCAACTTTATTTTAAAAACAAACAGAATATAGGTTCACGTGCGATATTTTTAGCTACAGCTACAGTATGACACCCCCCGTAGCGTGACCCACCAAAAATGAAACAACCAGCGAATCAGCATGTGATGAGGTCGACCGAACCACGCACCCGTAACGTCCGCAAGCATGATCAAATACGCCACAGATTAATGCAACAGGCAGTAATCCGGCCAATCATTTGTAAAAGAAACAATGTATACAAAGAAAGAAGTAACCAGTAACCATATAACCCTGATATACCATCATATTTATACGCACTACTTGACGGTATATACTTTTTCTACATACGCACCACCTATGCTATTGGTGTGTAACCTTTACGCTCACAACGAACGTCTGCCCAAGGCTCACTTTCTCTTCATGCATGTATCGGGGGTTTCAGGGCCGACGGCATTTCACTATGGGACTTTTGTGGCGTTTCCACGTTCAAAGGGCCATAACTCGGTTAATATTTGTTATCTATGGTAAATGGCGATAAAATTGCTCTAGGACGCTTAGTTTGGCCGCTAGAGCGCTCGCAAGAGTTGCACCCCCCTTTGCTGAGGCTCCCATTATGAGTGAATAGCGATATCGACCGGCACTCCTTACTCGTCGATGGCCGCCGTTCGCTTCATAGCGACGCTAGAGAGTCGGGACTGGTTGCAAAATACACCCTTTTTGATCCAAAGTCGATTTTCGTCATCGTCAGTGTGCTCACTGACCTCTTGTTTGTATGTATGTATGTATGTCTGTTTCACTCGAAAACGGGAAGTCTCCTTGTGGCCTAACGGCTGTATGTATTAGTTCGCAGTCTTTAGTACCTAATAGCTAGGCTATAGGGCTACAACATTCTCGTCATGCAGGTCAAAAGGTCAAAGGTCAAGGTCACAGCGATTTTTTGGAAAAATAACTAAAAACGCTTATATCTCCGTTAATATTAAAGCTAGAGATCTCGGATTAGTTTCAGAATGTGCCCCTCTTTTAGGTGCAGTTTTCGGGTATTGTTCACTTTTTGATGCGTAATACTCATTTTCGAGGAAAACGAGGTCATAGGTTTTGCGGATAACGCACTAAATGACCTCTGTCAGTTTTTTTGCTTTTTGGCACATTTGCCATCAAGCTATCGCTATGATGTTCAAATATGTCATAGAAATATGAATTGTAATGACTTGTGTTGAATCTTAGAGTTTTCTGATACGTCACGTGACGTCACGATGACGTCACTTTCGGTACTTGCAAAAAATTATCAAAAATCTGAAAAAAATCACAAAAATGCGAGAGTAACATTATATTGTAGGAAAAGTAGTTCCTCGTATAGCTACAAACTAAAAACAATACGTTCCTATCTTACTTCCGGTTCCAGGGCCGGGGGAATTTCTCTATGGGATTTCCCATGTTAAAAGGGCTGTATCTTTAGGCTGGGAAAAAATGTTTTGTCATGTATGTCGCAAGTGCCTCCAGCAAACAACACCGGGATTTTTTCGTTAGTTGAACATGACGTCTAGTAGCCTCAGTGCTTACCATATGCAATTAGAGCACATAGTGACGTCACAGGATTTTTTGGAAATTTAACCAATGGTGAAAGATACGGCTTTTTGGTGTTAGCAGAGGCTCCCACGGGTGTTCTATTCAAGCCATCACTCAATGCTTGCAGCTGTGGATGGATAATACTAAGCTGAGTCATAATCTGTCAACATGGTTCCATAGCCACATTACTTTTCGGTAAATAGTCGAAATCGTTTAACATGGGATCCTATGGGGAAAAATGAACTTGATCGAATATGACCTACTTCCGTTCAAGCTATTTCAGTCTCCTTCGCCACACAGTGAGATAATATCATCTGAAAGCAAGTTATAAGAAACACACGGCGATCTCTGTATTACTTTTTGTTTCCATGGCAACGAAGCCACTGGCCTAATGATAAACATACAGATTCCTGCCATTGAAAGAAAAATCGTCAAAAATCAGATAACAATGCTAAAATTGCATTCTTTTCGCCAACTAGTTGCCAATAAGCATCTTCAGATCACTTAGTGCTTTAACTAGGCGGATCTTTTCTAGTTATGGCGCTAGAGCGCTCCGAAGTGGGACGACACCTTCGCGGGGCCGCCAATGATGAGTGAATGGAGATTGTGTCCATCTTGAAAACAACGTCAAAAATCAGAAAAACAAGCTAGAGCTGTGACGTTTGCGTCAAATGGTAGGGAACATTGATGGTCAGAAAAATAGTAAAAGAAACAAATTGGTTGCTATATCGCTTCGCCTACAGTGTTCTTTGTTCTTGTCGTCGGTCTCCGTGTTTCCGCAATGATAAGCTAATGCAATTTTTGGCCATTTCGCCAAGCCATAGCTGAAGGACTAGTCTTTCTATCGCCTAGCTCTTTAATCGAATAAGTTGTGGCAGTAAAGCTTGGCATATTGCCGCTTGGACGTTGTCGTGCGTCACGTCATAACGTCACCATGACGTCATGACGTGACATATCTTACGTAGGCTATTACTCAGCTATTACAAGGTATGGCGACTTTCGGGTTACTTGACGTTGCAGGTCGTGTTCAGGGACAGTTTATGCCCTGTGTAACTTTTTTGGCGCAGGGGATGCGTCAAAAATGACGTCATAGCTAACGTGCTCCTACGACATGTTGGATTTGCTTCATTTTCAGCCACTTTGGCAATAGCTGTCATAGCCCGAGTTGATACGTAGGTATATTAAACAAATAGAAGCCATCTTAAGCATTTTTGCAAACGTCAAATGACGTCATGTCGCGTCACGATGACGTATTATTAGATAAAAAGTAAAATTCGTAGCGCCATTCATAATGAGTCAAGCAATCGCTCTTGAGAAAAAAAAATCATGTTCACTTAAACTCTAATATGGCATTAAATTGGCGGGCGGAAGATGCGTTACACGACGCGATCCTCACGTCATCGGCACAAACGACGGTGTTACCTGTAATTTTGTTAATATCGGTTAATTGCTCATTGCACATTGCTCAAAATGGAGCCTGCGGTGCGCACGTTGTCGGATGAATGCGCTATTTGGCTCAAATTTCCCGTTATGCGCGCTGTTTAGCCTAAATTGCCCCTTAGATGCCCAGTGTACCTAGAATGTCCTGTTATACTTGCTATTTAGCCCAAATTGCCAGGTATGTGCGATATTTAGCTCAAATTGCATGCTGAAAGCTCTAGTTTGCAAACCAAAAGCTCCATTTTGCCAACAGAAAGCTCTATTTTGCGAACCAAAAGCTCCATGTTGTCAACAAAAAGCTCGATTTTGTAAACAGATAGCGCTATTTAGTAAACAGAAAGCTATATTTGGAATAAGTTGCTATCCCACGCCGATATCTATGCTCAATTGCTCTCTGAAGGTCATATTTGGCCCAGCAAAAGCACTATTTACCCCAGATTGTACCTTAAAAGCTCTATTTGGGCCAAATTGTATGTGTAATGGCCTACTGGGTCAAATTTACTCACTAAAACTCTATTTTGCCCGCTGAAACCTCTATTTGATCCAAATTGTCAAGTGAAGGCACTAATTGACCCCTCAGATCCAGATTTGACCCTTCAAATCCAGATTTGATCCCACAGATCCAGATTTGACCTCTCAGATCCATATTTGTCCTCTCAGATCCAGATTGACCCCTCAGATCCAGATTTGACCCTCAGACCCAGATTTGATCCCTTAGATCCAGATTTGATCCCTCAGATCCAGATTTGATCCCTCAGATCCAGAGTGACCCCTCAGATCCAGATTTGATCCTCAGATCCAGATTTGACCCTTCAGATCCAGATTTGATCCCTCAGATCCAGATTTGATCCCTCAGATCCAGATTGACCCCTCAGATCGAGAGTTGACCCTCAGATCCAGATTGACCCCTCAGATCCAGATTTGACCCTTCAAATCCAGATTTGATCCCTCAGATCCAGATTTGACCTCTCAGATCCATATTTGTCCTCTCGGATCCAGATTGACCCCTCAGATCCAGATTTGACCCTCAGATCCAGATTTGACCTCTCAGATCAAGATTTGACCTCTCAGATCCAGATTTGACCTCTCAGATCCAGAGTGACCCCTCAGATCCAGATTTGATCCTCAGATCCAGATTTGACCCTTCAGATCCAGATTTGATCCCTCAGATCCAGATTTGATCCCTCAGATCCAGATTGACCCCTCAGATCGAGAGTTGACCCTCAGATCCAGATTGACCCCTCAGATCCAGATTTGACCCTTCAAATCCAGATTTGATCCCTCAGATCCAGATTTGACCTCTCAGATCCATATTTGTCCTCTCAGATCCAGATTGACCCCTCAGATCCACATTTGACCCTCAGATCCAGATTTGATCCCTTAGATCCAGATTTGATCCCTCAGATCCAGATTTGATCCCTCAGATCCAGATTTGACCTCTCAGATCAAGATTTGACCTCTCAGATCCAGATTTGACCTCTCAGATCCAGATTGACCCCTCAGATCCAGATTTGATCCTCAGATCCAGATTTGACCCTTCAGATCCAGATTTGATCCCTCAGATCCAGATTTGATCCCTCAGATCCAGATTGACCCCTCAGATCAAGAGTTGACCCTCAGATCAAGATTTGACCCTTCAGATCCAGATTCGACCCTCAGATCCAGATTTGACCCTCAGATCCAGATTTTATCCCTCAGATCCAGATTTGATCCTTCAGATCCAGATTGGACCTCTCAGACCCAGAATTGACCTCTCAGATCTAGATTTGACCCCTCAGATCCTGATTGACCATTCAGATCCAGAGTGATCCTTCAGTTCCAGATTTGACGTATCAGATCCAGACTTGACCTCTCAGATCCATATTGATCCCTCAGATCCAGATATCATTCACAGACGCCTATTTTGCCTCTCAGATCCATATTGACCTTTTCAGCTCCCCATTCGACCTGGACATCCACATTTGCCCTCTCAGATCCCGAGTAGTCATCTGGCATCCCCACTAGACCCGTCAGACCCAGATTTAATCTGTCGGATCCAGATTGGACTCATATGATTTTTATTGACTCCCTCAGAACCTGATGGAAGCCGCCAGATAGAGATTTGACAACTAGGATGCAGATTGACCCGTCGCATCCCTATTTGACCTTCAGATCCCGATTCGACCTTGGTGATCCTGATTGAACATTGCTAATCCAGATTGAACCCAACGAAACCAGCTTTGACCCGTCGTATACCAATGTGTCCCACGGATCCCGTTTCGAACCGTCGACTTCGACCCTGCACATCTCGATTTGTCCCACACAACCCTAATCGACCCATCAGATCCCTATTGGTCCCCCGAATCCTGATTAGCATCCCTATTCGAAGACCCTGCGGACCGCCACTTGCGAAGGACAACCCAAGGCATCATCGATACAAGTCCACACTAGGTCGGCACGAGCATTTGTAATACCATTCACTCAAGCCGCTGAGCTAATTCCGAGGCCCCGTCTTGACCTCAAAACCACGCTATCATATTCAATGTAAAGTTCAAGCCAGGGGACCGAGCATATGTACTCAATGTACCGGAATCTAGAAATGGCCCTCATTCCCTTAATAATCATCGTGGAGGGTCGCGGTTTGGATCACCATGTTCAGAAAGACACGCTCTTTGACCCGAAGTAGATTTTCGTCATCATCAGTGTCCCACTGAGTTCTTGTTATTATTTATTACTTTATTTGTTATTATTTTTATTATTATTATAATTTTAATATATTATTATTATTATTATTATTATTATTATTGTTCTTATCACGACTTTTTGTATTTTTTTCATTATTGTTTTTATCATGACTTTTTGTATTATTATGATTATTATTATTTTGCAGTTTTGCTCCGTGCCTGAAAACTACGACTCCGTATACCTGGAGATGGCTCGGCGTGGCGCGCGCGTCTTGGCGCTGGGCTACAAGAAGCTGGGGCAACTCTCCCACCAGGAGGTAAGCCGCCAGCCTCACCCCCCCCCCACGCCACCCAAGCTTACCCCGCGCCGCCGTTTCGTAAATTGTAAACGCCCATCAAATTACCTTATATTATTAATAATATTAACTATTTACTGAACACCCAGTGATTTCGTTTGTTAATATAAACCAAAATTGGAATTACATATGTTTTAAATGTCTTTCAGGTTCGCGACCTGTCACGTGACCAGGTGGAGACGGACCTGGTGTTTGCCGGCTTCGTCGTCATCTCCTGTCCTCTCAAGGTCGACTCCAAGGCCGTCGTCAAGGAGATCCAGCAGGCCAGCCACCACGTGAGGGTCACAGCCAGGGGGTCCCTGTGAGGGTCACAGCCAGGGGGTCCCTGTGAGGGTCACAGCCAGGGGGTCCATGTGGGGGTCACAGTCAGGGGGTCCATGTGGGGGTCACAGTCAGGGGGTCCCTGTGAGGGTCACAGCCCAGGGACTCCTGTGAGGGTCACAACCAGGGGGTCCTTGTGAGAGTCACAATCAGAGGGGCCCTGTGAGGGTCACATCCAGGGGGTCCCTGTGAGGGTCATGGTCTTGGTTCTTAGATAACTCTTGTTGTTTTATGCTCAAAAAGCTAAATTAATGCAGTGGTACATGACACGAATATCACTTGGCGAGCGTGGCAGCCGAGTGGTGATTATATTGTTGACAACCAGCGTTTCTATTGAATGTCAAAATCGTTAGATTTTTATGTTTTTTTCGTGTGATAAGTTTTCTCTAGATATAGTATGTTACTTAATTTCGTGGTAAAGCCACGTATTTTTACACAGGGACGCGACGCTTACAAAAAAAATATACTTCCTACATGATCATTACATAATCTATTTTATCACTAATTATTAATTCTTAGCTAATAATTAGACTTTTGGTATTGCGTAAATATTTAATTACGTTTTCTTTTGATGAAATCGGATGCTATGCAGAGATGTAATATGGCAATCATAAAGGAAAGAATCTGATTGAATTTCTCTAATTATTTCAGGTGGTGATGATTACTGGCGACAACCCGTTGACCGCGTGTCACGTGGCCAAGGAACTGCGCATGACGAAGAGGACGCACACGTTGGTGCTGACCCCTGGCGGGCAGACCGGTGAGTGCCGGCCATTCTGTGGAGAGCAATGGAACCCATAACACCGAATAACTCACTCCTGCGTTATGAAACCTGTGGTGGGTTTCACAAAGATGGTATTAGGTAATACCAGTATTAACTTTAATACCGGCAAATTTTGTCTTAGGTAATACCGACTCGTCATACCGTTTCACAAACGCAAATAAAGACGGTATTAGCTGTGACCGGTATTAAGCGATTTAATACCGACTTTAATACCGATCAGTGACGTCACAACATATCGCGACAAAATGCTAAACGTAAACGTGGTACGTTTCGATTTCTAAATCGAACTGTTTTTACCCACCAATGGGTCAGATTCGGGCAAACTTACCTCATTTAGGTAATATGTGTGGTCTAACGCTATATACAACCAACGCTTTATTCCAAGGCGCCGGGTGAAGGATTACACACGGTTGACAGATATTTCACTTTTCAAATACATGCTGGTATGGAAGTATAATCATGGCAAATATGACCTCGAGGTCGTTATATGCACCGTAAAACTCTTGTTTCAGCTATCAAATAAATGTTATCAATGTTTTGCCCATCTGTTTCGAGATCAATAAAACATCTACCGAGACCCAACGGCGGAACAGAGTGGGTCTCCCGAGACTATGTGGCATGATTATCGCATCGGTCTGAAGGCTGAGGTGAACTACGAGTACAGCTGGACCTATATCCTGCTGTGAGACAATATAAGCGCAACAATGTAATACAAAGTTTCTAGCTCTATGACGACATGAACTCGCCACGCGAACATATGACGCAGGCCACGGTCAATTATGCTCATGAAAGCGTAACATGCTAGATCGTGGCTCGATCTGTTTGTAAATGTGGCATCGATGTGGAATGATTTCCAACTGCTTAGATTTACCGCCCCTTTCGTCAGTTTTATTTTAAATCATAAAGCATGGAACACGAAAAGTCTATGTCACAATATATCTTGAAACGATGACACAGACAAAACCGGATTGCCTGCCCATATGAATGTGCCGTCGACTGCATTTTGGCCATAAAATCAAAGGACTTGTGCCAAGTTGTGGCTCCTCAATAGGTCGGTATTATCAGCGCTAAACCTGCTACGACTCAGTATTAAAGTTAATACCGAGTTTAATACCGACATGCCCTTAATACCGTCTTTGTGAAACACGTCATAAAATTGGTCTTAAGTTAATACCTATTTAATACCGGTATTAAAAAGCTTTGTGAAACCCACCACTGATGGCTGTATTGTTTTTTTTAAGCCACCTTGTCGCTTGGTTATCTAAGCCGATGTTAATCTAAACTCTTTGTGATAATGACGTCTGTGATAACGCCCTCTCGAGTAATGGTGATCATTAGTGGTAGCCATGGTAACAATCCGCCGAACTTGGTCAGCCGCCGACGTGGTCGTCATGGTTACCGGGCTCCGTGGTGGGACTACTGAGTGAGGAATTGGTCATTATGTTGTAATTCGTTTATGTAAATGTTATCTTTGGAAGCAACTCAATTGAAGGAAGGAATTTCATGCTGAGCGTTCCAAAGTAATAGTGAAACTGTAATGCGTTTATATTTCCAATGTGTTCCAGCTCGAAACGAAGTGATTGATTGTTTTGTTGTATTTATTAGTTAAAAAGTGGCATTGGCGCTCCATAGACGACACATTGAATTGTTTGTATTTATTAGTTGAAGAGTGGCATTGGCGCTCCATAGACGACACATTGAATTGTTTGTATTTATTAGTTGAAGAGTGGCATTGGCGCTCCATAGACGACACATTGAATTGTTTGTATTTATTAGTTGAAGAGTGGCATTGGCGCTCCATAGACGACACAGTGATTCTGCCGTTGGTGCCAGAGGGGGGCAAGAAAAAGAAATCATTCTACGGCGAACACGATCTCTGTGTCACCGGCGAGGTACGGGATAGGCCTTAACCCTTTACCTATCGTAGTAATTAATGTATTACACATTAATAATAATATTAATTTCTTACGGAATCAAAATACAAACATTTTATCCATCGTAAAAGTGACGGTATTACTCTGCACAACGTCTATGCAACTGAAAAGGTACGGAAATCAAAATATTAACCTTTAACTCTATACATCGTCATGATAAAGATACCAGTCGCAGTCGACGCGTCAGTAAAGCGGTGCCTAATGTTTTTTCAACTTCTACTTGCCTACACTAACCCCTTTTCTCACGTTGTAACGTCACTTCCTGGGTTATCACGTCCTGTACCAAAGCGTTCCAAAATTCATTATAACTACCAACATTTTTGGATCCTAAAATTTATAGTTTTCACATGACAAACGTGTATAATACTGTGTTTCTCACATCTGTAGGGTTTGACGTACTTGGCCACGGAGCAGAAGCCCTTGTTGCGTAGGATCTTGCCGCAGGTCAAAGTTCACGCGCGTGTGGCTCCAAAGCAAAAGGTAAATGGCGTCTCCGTAAAGTAGTCGTTTTCTACGGTAAACCTTTCTCTTCCGCTCTCTCTTTCGTCACGCCTGGTCCGCGTATGGTTGTAATTGTTTCCCCATGTAGGTCAGTATTGTATTGCAAACTGTTTGTTGCTCTGTCTATGTCGAGGAGGCCCCATGTTGGTTGCAATGTGACTCGGTGTATCCTCCATAATAAATAAGTTGATACCACATGGTTTCTCCCTACTTCTGATTAAATTTAATAGTTTTATACCGCCCGGAATTTCGTTATGTTTTCTTGGAAAAAAACTGTTGTCAACTGCTGTGAGATACTGATGCCCTCGAGGTGACGTTACCGTGTTATTACTTGATGACGAGGTGACGTTACCGTGTTATTATTTGATGACGAGGTGACGTTACCGTGTTATTATTTGATGACGAGGTGACGTTACCGTGTTATTACTTGATGACGATGTGACGTTACCGTGTTATTACTTGATGACGATGTGACGTTACCGTGTTATTACTTGATGACGATGTGACGTTACCGTGTTATTACTTGATGACGATGTGACGTTACCGTGTTATTACTTGATGACGATGTGACGTGTCAATGTGGCTGTCACGTTTCAGGAGTTTGTCATCACGTCCCTGAAAGACCTGGGCTTTATCACGTTGATGTGTGGAGACGGAACCAATGATGTGGGAGCTCTGAAACACGCTCACGTCGGTAGGTGTAAAGTGTGACATTCACTGGTTGGTGTGGGAGCTCTGAGACACGCTCACGTCGGTAGGTGTAAAGTGTGACACTCACTGGTTGGTGTGGGAGCTCTGAGACACGCTCACGTCGGTAGGTGTAAAGTGTGACACTCACTGGTTGGTGTGGGAGCTCTGAAACACGCTCACGTCGGTAGGTGTAAAGTGTGACACTCACTGGTTGGTGTGGGAGCTCTGAAACACGCTCACGTCGGTAGGTGTAAAGTGTGACATTCACTGGTTGGTGTGGGAGCTCTGAAACACGCTCACGTCGGTAGGTGTAAAGTGTGACATTCACTGGTTGGTGTGGGAGCTCTGAAACACGCTCACGTCGGTAGGTGTAAAGTGTGACATTCACTGGTTGGTGTGGGAGCTCTGAGACACGCTCACGTCGGTAGGTGTAAAGTGTGACACTCACTGGTTGGTGTGGGAGCTCTGAAACACGCTCACGTCGGTAGGTGTAAAGTGTGACACTCACTGGTTGGTGTGGGAGCTCTGAAACACGCTCACGTCGGTAGGTGTAAAGTGTGACACTCACTGGTTGATAACCTGGGACGGGATTCATAATAATTGCGTATTTAACGCACACAAAAGTGTTTTTCCGTTAGGGGTTGTCCAGCGCGTAGTGATCGTGTTTATATCCGAAACAATTATAAATAGAAACTTCATTCTGAAAATGCATTTGGTGAATGATAAGCTGGGAAAAACGTTAAAAAGCTATTTTTCTGTGCTTTAAGTAGATTTGCGTTAGAGCTAAGTTGTGTTTCGTAAATATCCCGCCATATTGCGTGTAACCGTAAAAGGAGAACAGGAGCAGGTAAGTTGTGTGTTTATATAATCCAGAGATACTGTGCCGCTGTATGCTCAGTCAAGTATATGGGGGGGCGGGGGGGGGTAAAGGGGGTAGTCGCTTTGAAAATGCAAACAACTCTGGGATTATTTTACCAAGAGTCAAGAAACTCTTTCCCTCTTGAACGCTAAGCTAATGTACACTTATATATGCAAGCTGTTAAAGTTACCTAATGACATATGAGGTAGAAATACCAAACTTAGCAAAATTTTCAAATGCAGCGCTTAACGAAAGACTTCACTTCTTTGAAAACGAAGTTTGTATATACATTTATGTATGGTAATTTACTAAGATCTTTATACGATTTACTTGCTTTCACTTGTTTACTTACTTGCTTACTGCACTGTTTCGTTTCTCTATCATTGATTTTGTGTATGTGTATGTACCAGAGGCTGTGTGCCTAAAGTGCGACGTAAATAAACATACAAGTTACTTAAGGATGCATGAAGCAAAAGCGTTATACCTCGCCCGCAATTGTCCAACAGGAGGTCACCATGCTTCAGCTGCAATGTTAAATATGTTACCGGGATACACGTGTGTTAGGGCCCAAAACGTCATAGTGACGAAAATGTCAGACCACACGGTCTGAGCCATCTAGGAGCAAATATACAGTTTCACATTGTGCCTCGATCGCAGTGTCTGTTGATGGGGGCTATGAACATATGAGGCAGTAACTCTTCAGTTTCAGATATATTTAAGTGCTTTCATAAACGATGGAATATTGGTATCGCCCCCCCCCCCACCCCTCCCTCCGGGTCCATCCCTTGGAACCTTCTATTCCAAGAAACCTTAGATTTCCTTATTTTCCAGCGCCTTAATTCGCAAATGTCGTCCCCCAAGAGGTCTCTAATTGTCAATCAATCAATCCTTTAGCCCCGAGTGGCCCCGCCCTGCCTCCTTCAGAAACGCCTCGCAGGGTTGTGTGAGCGATAACCGGGATGGTTGAAATTAAAGTTTAAACTGTATATTTCATTCTACCAAGGTATGACGATTTGGTCACTATGACGTTTTGGGTTCTAACACACGTGTACCTTCCTGTTTTTCAAAAATATCGATTCTCGCTGTTTTACCATTGTCGCTAGGTGTCGCCCTACTGGCCAATGCCCCGGAACGCGCCCCAGAGCCAAGGAAGAAACCGAAAGAGGAGAAGGAGGTAAGCATACTCAGAGGAAAAATAAACTTGTGCCAATTGGTGAAGAAATGTTCATATGTGTAGATACAACTTTCAACGCCATTGAAGATACTTGAGATAATTGGAAAGTTGTGTATTAAATGCTCGGGTTAAATATCGACCTGCTTATTATATTCGTATCTCGGAAATCTGAAATGATTATGATGCGCGACAAACCTGGAAATGCAAAACAAAAGAGTGATTCTTCCATGTTATGGCGATCCATCGTTTCGACATAGCTCACATATGGCTTGCTGTCGTACTGTGTTCCGAAATCGGTTATTGTAGTCACATGAATCACGCCTACCGTATACTACAATTCGTGGGCTGTAGCATGTAAGATGAGACCTATACGACGGATTGATTGGTTGGTTGTATATTCAGGACGCTTTAACCACTTTTGGTCATATCGGTAACCCCGTACTCTTTGCGAAAAACGACATGGGATCTTTCTCCTGCGACCACACAGACATGGCCATAGCGGGGCTCACACCACCGATCCACGTGCCGTTGGGCTTTTAGGTGGCCAGAGTAAGGCGAGCGCTCTAACCCACTGAGCTACAGGGCCGGCCCCCGGCTTGACTTGACTAATAATATGTATGTCTGTGTGCGTTGTGTTTTCAGCCTGTGGACCATGCTCAGAACGGCACGGACGGTCGCCTGGTGACCGCGGCTCCCCCGGGCCGGGCCGGGCGCACGGTGGGGCGGGGCGGGCGAGTCCGCCCGGGGGCCAGGGGCGAGATGGCCGCACTCACACGACTCCCAACCGACAACCAATCGCCGGCACAGGTGAGACCTGGGAGAGCGTTGTCATGGCGACACAGCTCTGTGGGAAGCCGCTTTATAGATTGCGTCACTGGGGCGTGGGGGAGGCGGGGTTTCTCTGTAATGTTTGAATGTGTTTAATACTCCCGCATTTTAAGTAAGAAATGTTTATTTCGTCGCGTGAAATCACGCATCGTTACACTGAAATTAAATTAAAGGAAATAAAAGGTTTTGTGAACATGATGAAGGCTATATCGGGCTCGTGAGTTTTTGGATTTTGATTTTGAGGCGGCTGTTGAGTGAGCTGCTATCGTGTGTTACAGAAGCGGATCGCTCAGATGATGAAGGAGATGGAGGAGGAGGAGAAGTCACAGGTGGTGAGACTGGGTGACGCCAGCATCGCGTCTCCCTTCACCTCCAAGCTGTCCACCACTATGTGCGGTAAGCATACACACACATTGGGCAGGGCCGCTGTTATACCCCCTTTACCCCTCTCTACCCCCCCCCCCCCCCTTACCCCTCACAGGTGGTGAGACTGGGTGACGCCAGCATCGCGTCCCCCTTTACCTCCAAGCTGTCCACCACTATGTGCGGTAAGCATACACACACATTGGGCAGGGCCGCTGTTATACCCCCTTTACCCCTCTCCACCCCCCCTTACCCCTCACAGGTGGTGAGACTGGGCGACGCCAGCATCGCGTCTCCCTTTACCTCCAAGCTGTCCACCACTATGTGCGGTAAGCATACACACACATTGGGCAGGGCCGCTGTTATACCCCCTTTACCCCTCTCCACCCCCCCTTACCCCTCACAGGTGGTGAGACTGGGTGACGCCAGCATCGCGTCTCCCTTCACCTCCAAGCTGTCTACCACTATGTGCGGTAAGCATACACACACATTGGGCAGGGCCGCTGTAGCACCTCCTTTACCCCCCCCCCCCTCTACCCCCCCTTTACCCCCCCTTTACCCCTTTCAGTGTGTCACATCATCAAGCAGGGCCGCTGTAATACCCCCTTTACCCCCCTTTACCCCCATTTCAGTGTGTCACATCACCAAGCAGGGCCGCTGTGATACCCCCTTTATTTACCCCTTTCAGTGTGTCACATCATCAAGCAGGGCCGCTGTAATACCCCCTTTACCCCCCGTTACCCCTTTCAGTGTGTCACATCATCAAGCAGGGCCGCTGTAATACCTCCTTTATTTACCCCTTTCAGTGTGTCACATCATCAAGCAGGGCCGCTGTAATACCCCCTTTACCCCCCGTTACCCCTTTCAGTGTGTCACATCATCAAGCAGGGCCGCTGTAATACCTCCTTTATTTACCCCTTTCAGTGTGTCACATCATCAAGCGGGGCCGCTGTAATGCCCCCTTTATTTACCCCTTTCAGTGTGCCACATCATCAAGCAGGGCCGCTGTAATACCCCTCTTTACCCCCCTTTACCCCCATTTCAGTGTGTCACTTCAGCAAGCAGGGCCGCTGTAATACCCCCTTTACCCCCCTTTACCCCCATTTCAGTGTGTCACATCACCAAGCAGGGCCGCTGTGATACCCCCTTTATTTACCCCTTTCAGTGTGTCACATCATCAAGCAGGGCCGCTGTAATACCCCCTTTACCCCCCGTTACCCCTTTCAGTGTGTCACATCATCAAGCAGGGCCGCTGTAATACCCCCTTTATTTACCCATTTCAGTGTGTCACATCATCAAGCAGGGCCGCTGTAATACCCCCTTTATTTACCCCTTTCAGTGTGTCACATCATCAAGCAGGGCCGCTGTAATACCTCCTTTATTTACCCCTTTCAGTGTGTCACATCATCAAGCAGGGCCGCTGTAATACCCCCTTTATTTACCCCTTTCAGTGTGTCACATCATCAAGCAGGGCCGCTGTAATACCTCCTTTATTTACCCCTTTCAGTGTGTCACATCATCAAGCAGGGCCGCTGCACGCTGGTGACGACGCTCCAGATGTTCAAAATCCTGGCGCTGAACGCGCTGATCCTGGCCTACAGTCAGAGCGTCCTCTATCTGGAGGGGGTCAAGTTCAGCGACGCCCAGGCTACCATGCAGGGGCTCCTCCTGGCGGGCTGCTTCCTCTTCATCTCCAGGTCAAAGGTGAAGGTCACAAGTGGAACAAATATGTAACAATAAGATGTGTGCGAGAGATATTGGCGAACGCTTGCGTAGTCTTTTTGATTTTTAATTGATATTAAAATTGTCAATTTCTCAATACAATGTTATTTTTGACCATGTTGGCATCTTTCCCTTGTTTATTCAAAAAAAACATTTGGTAATATCCCTGGCTGAGTTGGTAAGCAGGCTGAGCTGCAGATCAACAGGTCGTGGGTTCGCGCCCTGGTACCGACATATGTGGCAATTTGCATCCAAACCCAATTCACTTCCTCAGAGCGTTTTTTGCTCCATTTCAATCTTCTTGGGCACAAAAGTGGCCTAAAACACCCGACATTTCATATATACAAATTGGATTGTAATTATGTTATTTCTAATCGACTCCTACCTTGGTACCCTGTGTGTTAACCTCACCCTTGTTATTTCTAATCGACTCCTATCTTGGTACCCTGTGTGTTAGGCTCACCCTTGTTATTTCTAATCGACTCCTACCTTGGTACCCTGTGTGTTAGCATCACCCTTGTTATTTCTAATCGACACCTACCTTGGTACCCTGTGTGTTAGCCTCACCCTTGTTATTTCTAATCGACTCCTACCTTGGTACCCTGTGTGTTAGCCTCACCCTTGTTATTTCTAATCGACTCCTACCTTGGTACCCTGTGTGTTAGCCTCACCCTTGTTATTTCTAATCGACTCCTACCTTGGTACCCTGTGTGTTAGGCTCACCCTTGTTATTTCTAATCGACTCCTACCTTGGTACCCTGTGTGTTAGCCTCACCCTTGTTATTTCTAATCGACTCCTACCTTGGTACGCTGTGTGTTAGCCTCACCCTTGTTATTTCTAATCGACTCCTACCTTGGTACCCTGTGTGTTAGCCTCACCCTTGTTATTTCTAATCGACACCTACCTTGGTACCCTGTGTGTTAGCCTCACCCTTGTTATTTTTAATCGACACCTACCTTGGTACCCTGTGTGTTAGCCTCACCCTTGTTATTTCTAATCGACTCCTACCTTGGTACCCTGTGTGTTAGCCTCACCCTTGTTATTTCTAATCGACACCTACCTTGGTACCCTGTGTGTTAGCCTCACCCTTGTTATTTCTAATCAACTCCTACCTTGGTACCCTGTGTGTTAGCCTCACCCTTGTTATTTCTAATCGACACCTACCTTGGTACCCTGTGTGTTAGCCTCACCCTTGTTATTTCTAATCGACACCTACCTTGGTACCCTGTGTGTTAGCCTCACCCTTGTTATTTCTAATCGACACCTACCTTGGTACCCTGTGTGTTAGCCTCACCCTTGTTATTTCTAATCGACTCCTACCTTGGTATCCTGAGTGTTAGCCTCACCCTTGTTATTTCTAATCGACACCTACCTTGGTACCCTGTGTGTTAGCCTCACCCTTGTTATTTCTAATCGACTCCTACCTTGGTACCCTGTGTGTTAGCCTCACCCTTGTTATTTCTAATCGCCACCTACCTTGGTACCCTGTGTGTTAGCCTCATCCTTGTTATTTCTAATCGACTCCTACCTTGGTACCCTGTGTGTTAGCCTCACCCTTGTTATTTCTAATCGACTCCTACCTTGGTACCCTGTGTGTTAGCCTCACCCTTGTTATTTCTAATCGCCACCTACCTTGGTACCCTGTGTGTTAGCCTCACCCTTGTTATTTCTAATCGACACCTACCTTGGTACCCTGTGTGTTAGCCTCACCCTTGTTATTTCTAATCGACTCCTACCTTGGTACCCTGTGTGTTAGGCTCACCCTTGTTATTTCTAATCGACTCCTACCTTGGTACGCTGTGTGTTAGCCTCACCCTTGTTATTTCTAATCGACTCCTACCTTGGTACCCTGTGTGTTAGGCTCAGCCTTGTTATTTCTAATCGACTCCTAACTTGGTACCCTGTGTGTTAGCCTCACCCTTGTTATTTCTAATCGACTCCTACCTTGGTACCCTGTGTGTTAGGCTCACCCTTGTTATTTCTAATCGACACCTACCTTGGTACCCTGTGTGTTAGGCTCAGCCTTGTTATTTCTAATCGACTCCTACCTTGGTACCCTGTGTGTTAGCCTCACCCTTGTTATTTCTAATCGACTCCTACCTTGGTACCCTGTGTGTTAGCCTCACCCTTGTTATTTCTAATCGACTCCTACCTTGGTACCCTGTGTGTTAGGCTCAGCCTTGTTATTTCTAATCGACTCCTACCTTGGTACCCTGTGTGTTAGCCTCACCCTAGTTATTTCTAATCGACTCCTACCTTGGTACCCTGTGTGTTAGGCTCACCCTTGTTATTTCTAATCGACTCCTACCTTGGTACCCTGTGTGTTAGCCTCACCCTTGTTATTTCTAATCGACTCCTACCTTGGTACCCTGTGTGTTAGCCTCACCCTTGTTATTTCTAATCGACTCCTACCTTGGTACCCTGTGTGTTAGGCTCACCCTTGTTATTTCTAATCGACTCCTACCTTGGTACCCTGTGTGTTAGCCTCACCCTTGTTATTTCTAATCGACTCCTACCTTGGTACCCTGTGTGTTAGCCTCACCCTTGTTATTTCTAATCGACTCCTACCTTGGTACCCTGTGTGTTAGCCTCACCCTTGTTATTTCTAATCGACACCTACCTTGGTACCCTGTGTGTTAGCCTCACCCTTGTTATTTCTAATCGACACCTACCTTGGTACCCTGTGTGTTAGCCTCACCCTTGTTATTTCTAATCGACACCTACCTTGGTACCCTGTGTGTTAGCCTCACCCTTGTTATTTCTAATCGACACCTACCTTGGTACCCTGTGTGTTAGGCTCACCCTTGTTATTTCTAATCGACTCCTACCTTGGTACCCTGTGTGTTAGCCTCACCCTTGTTATTTCTAATCGACTCCTACCTTGGTACCCTGTGTGTTAGCCTCACCCTTGTTATTTCTAATCGACTCCTACCTTGGTACCCTGTGTGTTAGCCTCACCCTTGTTATTTCTAATCGACTCCTACCTTGGTACCCTGTGTGTTAGGCTCACCCTTGTTATTTCTAATCGACTCCTACCTTGGTACCCTGTGTGTTAGCCTCACCCTTGTTATTTCTAATCGACTCCTACCTTGGTACCCAGTGTGTTAGCCTCACCCTTGTTATTTCTAATCGACTCCTACCTTGGTACCCTGTGTGTTAGGCTCACCCTTGTTATTTCTAATCGACTCCTACCTTGGTACCCTGTGTGTTAGCCTCACCCTTGTTATTTCTAATCGACTCCTACCTTGGTACCCTGTGTGTTAGGCTCACCCTTGTTATTTCTAATCGACTCCTACCTTGGTACCCTGTGTGTTAGCCTCACCCTTGTTATTTCTAATCGACTCCTACCTTGGTACCCTGTGTGTTAGCCTCACCCTTGTTATTTCTAATCGACTCCTACCTTGGTACCCTGTGTGTTAGGCTCACCCTTGTTATTTCTAATCGACTCCTACCTTGGTACCCTGTGTGTTAGCCTCACCCTTGTTATTTCTAATCGACTCCTACCTTGGTACCCTGTGTGTTAGCCTCACCCTTGTTATTTCTAATCGACTCCTACCTTGGTACCCTGTGTGTTAGGCTCACCCTTGTTATTTCTAATCGACTCCTACCTTGGTACCCTGTGTGTTAGGCTCACCCTTGTTATTTCTAATCGACTCCTACCTTGGTACCCTGTGTGTTAGCCTCACCCTTGTTATTTCTAATCGACACCTACCTTGGTACCCTGTGTGTTAGCCTCACCCTTGTTATTTCTAATCGACTCCTACCTTGGTACCCTGTGTGTTAGCCTCACCCTTGTTATTTCTAATCGACTCCTACCTTGGTACCCTGTGTGTTAGCCTCACCCTTGTTATTTCTAATCGACTCCTACCTTGGTACCCTGTGTGTTAGCCTCACCCTTGTTATTTCTAATCGACTCCTACCTTGGTACCCTGTGTGTTAGCCTCACCCTTGTTATTTCTAATCGACTCCTACCTTGGTACCCTGTGTGTTAGGCTCACCCTTGTTATTTCTAATCGACTCCTACCTTGGTACCCTGTGTGTTAGCCTCACCCTTGTTATTTCTAATCGACTCCTACCTTGGTACCCTGTGTGTTAGCCTCACCCTTGTTATTTCTAATCGACTCCTACCTTGGTACCCTGTGTGTTAGGCTCACCCTTGTTATTTCTAATCGACTCCTACCTTGGTACCCTGTGTGTTAGCCTCACCCTTGTTATTTCTAATCGACTCCTACCTTGGTACCCTGTGTGTTAGCCTCACCCTTGTTATTTCTAATCGACTCCTACCTTGGTACCCTGTGTGTTAGCCTCACCCTTGTTATTTCTAATCGACTCCTACCTTGGTACCCTGTGTGTTAGGCTCACCCTTGTTATTTCTAATCGACTCCTACCTTGGTACCCTGTGTGTTAGCCTCACCCTTGTTATTTCTAATCGACTCCTACCTTGGTACCCTGTGTGTTAGCCTCACCCTTGTTATTTCTAATCGACTCCTACCTTGGTACCCTGTGTGTTAGCCTCACCCTTGTTATTTCTAATCGACTCCTACCTTGGTACCCTGTGTGTTAGCCTCACCCTTGTTATTTCTAATCGACTCCTACCTTGGTACCCTGTGTGTTAGCCTCACCCTTGTTATTTCTAATCGACTCCTACCTTGGTACCCTGTGTGTTAGCCTCACCCTTGTTATTTCTAATCGACTCCTACCTTGGTACCCTGTGTGTTAGGCTCACCCTTGTTATTTCTAATCGACTCCTACCTTGGTACCCTGTGTGTTAGCCTCACCCTTGTTATTTCTAATCGACTCCTACCTTGGTACCCTGTGTGTTAGCCTCACCCTTGTTATTTCTAATCGACTCCTACCTTGGTACCCTGTGTGTTAGCCTCACCCTTGTTATTTCTAATCGACTCCTACCTTGGTACCCTGTGTGTTAGCCTCACCCTTGTTATTTCTAATCGACTCCTACCTTGGTACCCTGTGTGTTAGCCTCACCCTTGTTATTTCTAATCGACTCCTACCTTGGTACCCTGTGTGTTAGCCTCACCCTTGTTATTTCTAATCGACTCCTACCTTGGTACCCTGTGTGTTAGGCTCACCCTTGTTATTTCTAATCGACTCCTACCTTGGTACCCTGTGTGTTAGGCTCACCCATGTTATTTCTCCCGCTGTTGTTCTCCAGCCGCTGAAGACGCTCTCCAAGACTCGCCCCCTGCCCAACATCTTCAACGTGTACACCATCCTGACTGTGCTGCTCCAGTTCTTCATTCACTTCGGCAGTCTCGTGTATCTGCGGCAACAAGCGCAGGAGTGGTCGCCCCCCAAGTGAGTGCAGCAGTACCGCCGTGTGAACATTGTACCGCCGTGTGAACCTTGTACCGCCGTGTGAACATTGTACCGCCGTGTGAATCTTGTACCGCCGTGTGAACCTTGTACCGCCGTGTGAACCTTGTACCGCCGTGTGAACATTGTACCGCCGTGTGAACCTTGTACCGCCGTGTGAACCTTGTACCGCCGTGTAAACCTTGTACCGCCGTGTGAACCTTGTACCGCCGTGTGAATCTTGTACCGCCGTGTGAACCTTGTACCGCCGTGTGAACCTTGTACCGCCGTGTGAACATTGTACCGCCGTGTGAACCTTGTACCGCCGTGTGAACCTTGTACCGCCGTGTAAACCTTGTACCGCCGTGTGAACATTGTACCGTCGTGTGAACATTGTACCGCCGTGTGAACATTGTACCGCCGTGTGAACCTTGTACCCCCGTGTGAACCTTGTACCCCCCGTGTGAACCTTGTACCGCCGTGTGAACATTGTACCGCCGTGTGAACATTGTACTGCCGTGTGAACCTTGTACCCCCGTGTGAACCTTGTACCCCCCGTGTGAACCTTGTACCCCCCGTGTGAACCTTGTACCGCCGTGTGAACATTGTACCGCCGTGTGAACATTGTACCGCCGTGTGAACCTTGTACCCCCGTGTGAACCTTGTACCCCCCGTGTGAACCTTGTACCGCCGTGTGAACCTTGTACCCCCCGTGTGAACATTGTACCCCCGTGTGAACCTTGTACCCCCCGTGTGAACCTTGTACCCCCGTGTGAACCTTGTACCCCCCGTGTGAACATTGTACCGCCGTGTGAACCTTGTACTGCCGTGTGAACCTTGTACCGCCGTGTGAACCTTGTACCCCCCGTGTGAACATTGTACCGCCGTGTGAACCTTGTACCCCCGTGTGAAGCTTGTACCCCCGTGTGAACCTTGTACCCCCGTGTGAACCTTTTACGCCCCGTGTGAACATTGTACCGCCGTGTGAACCTTGTACCCCCCGTGTGAACATTGTACCCCCCGTGTGAACATTGTACCGCCGTGTGAACCTTGTACCCCCGTGTGAACCTTGTACCCCCGTGTGAACCTTGTACCCCCGTGTGAACATTGTACCGCCGTGTGAACATTGTACCCCCGTGTGAACATTGTACCCCCGTGTGAACCTTGTAACCCCGTGTGAACCTTGTACCCCCGTGTGAACGTTGTACCGCCGTGTGAACCTTGTTCCGCCGTGTGAACCTTGTATCCCCGTGTGAACCTTGTACCCCCCGTGTGAACCTTGTACCGCCGTGTGAACCTTGTACCCCCGTGTGAACCTTGTACCCCCCGTGTGAACCTTGTACCCCCGTGTGAACCTTGTACCGCCGTGTGAACATTGTTCCCCGTGTGAACATTGTACCGCCGTGTGAACCTTGTACCCCCCGTGTGAACCTTGTACCGCCGTGTGAACTTTGTACCCCCGTGTGAACCTTGTACCCCCCGTGTGAACCTTGTATCGCCGTGTGAACCTTGTACCGCCGTGTGAACATTGTACCGTCGTGTGAACCTTGTACCCCCGTGTGAACCTTGTACCACCGTGTGAACCTTGTACCCCCCGTGTGAACCTTTTACCGCCGTGTGAACCTTGTACCCCCCGTGTGAACCTTGTACCGCCGTGTGAACCTTGTACCCCCGTGTGAACCTTGTACCGCCGTGTGAACATTGTACTCCCGTGTGAACATTGTACCCCCGTGTGAACCTTGTACCTTCGTGTGAACCTTGTACCGAAATGGAAACCGCTTTACTATATATATAATTTACGATAATTCGGGGTTTGTTTGATATGTATAGCTGTATTTGTTTCACGCTCTAAAGTAACAATTTTTTGTTTACCAGAAACGAGGATTTCATTGATCTGGAAGAGGAATTCAAACCCAATCTGATCAACACCACGATGTACGTGATCTCCATGGCGATGCAGGTGTCTACCTTCGCCGTCAACTACAAGGTGAGACCTCCTGCCAACCTACCCGGCAGTCCCTACGCTTAAGTGCGTCCTTTACTCATGGATACGCATGGGCACTCGTTTCGTGCTTTTAAGTTTGTTTATTGTAATACAATTTTATAGACATTAATGCACAAACAAATTATATTTCAAATTCTTAATTTTTTAAGATTCTGTAGCAACAAATAATAAATAACGTAGTAACGAACGATATAATAATGGATTTTTTGATAATAATAAGCAACGTTTAATACTAATTTAATTTTAATAATAAATGCATTAAATCCTTGTGGAAGTGTTCTTCAATGTACTTGGGAATTCGATTTGTTCTTCTGATACGAGCCACCACCTAGCCTTCCTCCGGTCCTCTCCCCCCCCCCAGGAATGTTAACATGTTCCCGGCCTCTCCCCCTCAGGGATGTTAACATGTTCCCGGCCTCTCCCCCTCAGGGATGTTAACATGTTCCCTGCCTCTCCCCCTCAGGGATGTTAACATGTTCCCGGCCTCTCTCCCCCTCAGGGATGTTAACATGTTCCCGGCCTCTCCCCCTCAAGGATGTTAGCGTGTTCCCGGCCTCTCCCCCTCAGGAATGTTAACATGTTCCCGGCCTCTCCCCCTCAAGGATGTTAACGTGTTCCCGGCCTCTCCCCCTCAGGGATGTTAACAAGTTCCCGGCCTCTCCCCCTCAGGGATGTTAACATGTTCCCCGCCTCTCCCCCTCAGGGATGTTAACGTGTTCCCGGCCTCTCCCCCTCAGGGATGTTAACAAGTTCCCGGCCCCTCCCCCTCAGGAATGTTAACATGTTCCCGGCCTCTCCCCCTCAGAGATGCTAACATGTTCCCGGCCTCTCCCCCTCAGGGATGCTAACATGTTCCCGGCCTCTCCCCCTCAGGGATGCTAACATGTTCCCGACCTCTCCCCCTCAGGGATGCTAAGATGTTCCCGACCTCTCCCCCTCAGGGATGTTAACATGTTTTCCGGCCTCTCCTCCTCAGGGATGCTAACATGTTCCCGGCCTCTCCCCCTCAGGGATGCTAACATGTTCCCGGCCTCTCCCCCTCAGGGATGTTAACATGTTCCCGGCCTCTCCCCCTCAGGGATGCTAACAAGTTCCCGGCCTCTCCCCCTCAGGGATGCTAACATGTTCCCGGCCTCTCCCCCTCAGGAATGTTAACATGTTCCCGGCCTCTTCCCCTCAGGGATGCTAACATGTTCCCGGCCTCTCCCCCTCAGGGATGTTAACGTGTTCCCGGCCTCTCCCCCTCAGGGATGCTAACATGTTCCCGGCCTCTCCCCCTCAGGGATGCTAACATGTTCCCGGCCTCTCCCCCTCAGGGATGCTAAAATGTTCCCGGCCTCTCCCCCTCAGGGATGTTAACATGTTTTCCGGCCTCTCCTCCTCAGGGATGCTAACATGTTCCCGGCCTCTCCCCCTCAGGGATGTTAACATGTTCCCGGCCTCTCCCCCTCAGGGATGCTAACATGTTCCCGGCCTCTCCCCCTCAGGGATGCTAACATGTTCCCGGCCTCTCCCCCTCAGGGATGTTAACATGTTCCCGGCCTCTCCCCCTCAGGGATGCTAACATGTTCCCGGCCTCTCCCCCTCAGGGATGCTAACATGTTCCCGGCCTCTCCCCCTCAGGGATGTTAACGTGTTCCCGGCCTCTCCCCCTCAGGGATGTTAACATGTTCCCGGCCTCTCCCCCTCAGGGATGTTAACGTGTTCCCGGCCTCTCCCCCTCAGGGATGTTAACATGTTCCCGGCCTCTCCCCCTCAGGGATGTTAACATGTCCCCCGCCTCTCCCCCTCAGGGATGTTAACGTGTTCCCCGCCTCTCCCCCTCAGTGATGTTAACATGTCCCCCGCCTCTCCCCCCCCCCCCCCAGGGTCACCCGTTCATGGAGAGTCTCCGGGACAACAAGCCCCTCCTGTACAGCCTGCTGTTCTCGGGCTGCGCCATCTTTGCCCTAGCGAGCGGCTTCCTGCCCGAGGTGTCGCAGCAGTTCGAGCTGGTCGAACTCAACCCAGACGTGAGTTCTCATCAATATCGCCACTGTGCATGTACATCTATTTACTGTTACTCAAGTCGAAAACGAATTTTTGCATTTGGGTCACTACCCTCAAAGCAAAAATTGATTTTTGCTCTGGGTCATTACTGCAGAACAAAAACTAATTTTTCCTTTGGTCACTCCAAACGCAAAATGGAATTTTGAAAGATCCATGATGCGAAGGATGCGTGTTCGCCAGTAATAATAACAATGAAATGTATTCATTTCTAGCATTTAGAGGACATTCCAGTTTTAGTTTCGATTTGAAACGATGTGGCGGATGAGTGTATTCAAGTAATAATGGAATCTATTGAACATCTTGTTCCATATTTAATGTTAGATTTTTATTTTATTTATGCAGCTTTATGTACTAATAACTGACTGCCCGTCCCTCAGAAAATTGTGGGAAATATTCATGTTATTACCTCAATATTATTGACTAGTTTTGAGGTGACGTTATTTTGCGGTACGCGTCAATTAGTGTGGTGCCCATAGTTCGAGCGAGTAACTCCCTCAAACATGTAACATGTTGTGTCTGTGGTGTTGCAGTACCGTAATATTCTGTTGTTTTGTTGCAGTACCGTAATATTCGGTTGTTTTGTTGCAGTACCGTAATATTCTGTTGTTTTGTTGCAGTAACGTAATATTCTGCTGTTTTGTTGCAGTACCGTAAGATTCTGTTTTGTTGCAGTACCGAGATATTCTATTGTTTTGTTGCAGTACCGTAATATTCTGTTTTGTTTCAGTAACGTAATATTCTATTGTTTTGTTGCGGTACCGTAATATTCTGTCTTGTTTCAGTAACGTAATATTCTGTTGTTTTGTTGCAGTACCGTAATATTCTGTTGTTTTGTTGCAGTACCGAGATATTCTATTGTTTTGTTGCAGTACCGTAATATTCTGTTGTTTTGTTGCAGTACCGAGATATTCTATTGTTTTGTTGCAGTACCGCAATATTCTGTCATGTTTCAGTAACGTAATATTCTATTGTTTTGTTGCGGTACCGTAATATTCTGTCTTGTTTCAGTAACGTAATATTCTGTTTTGTTGCAGTACCGTAATATTCTGTTTTGTTGCAGTACCGTAATATTCTGCTGGCCACACTGGCTGTGGACCTTGTCGGCTGCTTCCTCATCGACAGAATCTGCCAGTTCATCTTTTCCAAGGCCAAGCTGCGACAGAGCTAACGCTTGCACAGCGTTAGCCATTGTTAGCCTGCTAGTGTACAATTGTACAAATATTTTGATATAAGATTTGATGGTGGGAGTCAAATTTTGTGAGGCGGTTTTTTTTTTTTTAATTGGTGGTTGGTCTGTATTTAACTTATTACCAATGATAATTGACTTACCAGGCGAAATCAATTCTGTTCCCCAAGGTGGTTTAATGTCGTGAATTTGTTATAGTAAATTACGTGATAGTCGAATAATTTCATTTTAATCGTCGTAATGGTTAAATGTACAACCGTTATACTGTGAGATACACGTGGTGGAAATCAACATGGACTTTTATGGTGGTTGTGCCTATATTTGTCTACATTTGCGAGAAAGGGACTAAATATGTGATAACCGATAGGCTTCGCAGTCAAGAATCAAATGGTATATATCAACACCTCAACACAAGTTATGTCCTATTTCACTACCTCTGTCAACATTATTATCTCTATCAATGCCATTTTTAGATAGTTTTACCAGTCCTGGCTTAGCTGAACAAAGCTGAGTGGGTCAATATGAACACAACAGTCAACATTTGATGCCGGAATAAATAAGATTAGCGGTTATTCATGATATATTTACGTTGATAAATATCCTAGATAGAAAATATTACTGGTAATTTGAATGGGACATAACTTGTTGAATGTTTTATATTATGGTAAAGGTCTTCGCTTTGTTGCAATATCAGTAGCTTCAGGCTAATGATTCATTGTGTTTGTAAAACAATGTTGATTCGTCTGTAAGGAGGTTGATTGAGGAAGCACTTCACCCAACCAGATACACTACAACATAGGAAAACGAGGTTTTCCACGGTGTGAGTAAGACGTGAGCTATACCTAGAGAGGCCATGGTAGAAGAGTACCAAACGTCTTTTTGGCATCTGTATAAATTGCATCACCATCGAACAATTATGTGTTGTGAGGAAAATGGACAACTGCTCTGGTGTTGTTTAACTGTATTACGTTCCTTCCTTCATTGTTGGAGGAGCTCCTAGATTTTGATCATTCCGGAATACCCCCCCCGCTCCCCTCCCAGCGTGTTAGGCCCTCAGACCGTCAGGGGCCAAGTTCCTGCGACACCCGGGGTCTTCTCAAGGCATTCAGTAACATATATCTAGGTTCTTGATGAATAAAGACGTATGACGGGAGTTCAAGTTAACAATATTTGGAGAAACATACTCAGCTGTTCCGGTCCAACGGACGGAGATTGTGAAGGACAACACTTGAATGTTAAGTGCCCCGATGTGCGAAATATGCTGCCCTAGGTTCGACTCTCCTACCGACGCTTACTGAAGTCTACCAGTATTGAACATGATGTGTGTGCCGTGGTTTAACCAGAGTATATAGCTAGCTCTCGCTGGGAATTGTAAGTGAAATCAACACGTTTTTGTGTTAACTGTAGGATGGCATGGTTATAAAAATCATTATGAACATGGTTACGGTCTATTGTTGTTTGATTCTCGGACGAACGAAGAAAGCTTTCAAAATAAGCCTCAGAAGACCAGCGAGGTCCGTATTCAGAAACACTACTTAGCGCTATGCAAATATACTCTGCACTAAGAAGATTTGTCGTGCGTTTATCGGATCCCAAAGTAGAAAATATAGTTGGTTTCTTATGGAGGCCATTGTTCGGCATACCGTCCCAGGGCAAGTAGTTAGTCAACTATAAGCTACGTAAACTGCCTTTACGGCGAAAATGTCCACTTAGTAAATGCATTTATAGGACTGAAAAAGTGCAAAATGTTAAGCTGTTTTCAAAATCTTTGGGAGAAACACCCTCTTGTGTCTGTGTGAATGTTAACTGAATAAGGTAGATCCGTTATCGTATGTGAATAGGTCAAAAACTGCAGCAATGACCACATTTTGATGACGAAATACATAACCTTTACCACACTTACCTACAGGAGATATATTATATGCCCCCAATGGCCAAGAAAAAGTGGCTTAATTATTTATTTATTATTTGTGGCACACATTACATGCGTCTTTATGCGCTAAGAACCTAAATACATCTTTTCAAAAACATTGAACCGTTCTCAGGAATAATATATGATTATAAACACCGCCCAATGATCCGCATCACACAAAATGACTGCCTGTGCATGTCCCATCTTTTCATTTATCATTTACTTGGAAATGCCAACAATACAGTAATTACATACCTTGATAAACAGCCAATAAACCCCGAACAATTCATTAGTTAAAAATAGTGTATTTTATTATTCATATAAAAAATACACACATTCACTTCATTTACAACTGATATCGACAAGACGTGATCAGTAATCGCGCCACAGGGTCAATGGGGAAGGGAAGGGGCCGGGCCGGGATCGGATCACCAGGGCAGGGAGCAGATCACCAGGGCCGGGAGCGGATCACCAGGGCCGGGAGCGGATCACCAAGGCCGGGAGCGGATCACCAGGGCCGGGAGCGGATCACCAGGGCCGGGAGCGGATCACCAAGCCCGGGAGCGGATCACCAGGGCCGGGAGCAGATCACCAGGGCCGGGAGCGGATCACCAAGGCCGGGAGCGGATCACCAGGGCCGGGAGCAGATCACCAGGGCCGGGAGCGGATCACCAGGGCAGGGAGCAGATCACCAGGGCCGGGAGCGGATCACCAGGGCCGGGAGCGGATCACCAAGGCCGGGAGCGGATCACCAGGGCCGGGAGCGGATCACCAGGGCCGGGAGCGGATCACCAAGCCCGGGAGCGGATCACCAGGGCCGGGAGCAGATCACCAGGGCCGGGAGCGGATCACCAAGGCCGGGAGCGGATCACCAGGGCCGGGAGCAGATCACCAGGGCCGGGAGCGGATCACCAGGGCCGGGAGCGGATCACCAGGGCCGGGATCGGATCACCAGGGCAGGGAGCAGATCACCAGGGCCGGGAGCGGATCACCAGGGCCGGGAGCGGATCACCAAGGCCGGGAGCGGATAACCAGGGCCGGGAGCGGATCACCAGGGCCGGGAGCGGATCACCAAGCCCGGGAGCGGATCACCAGGGCCGGGAGCAGATCACCAGGGCCGGGAGCGGATCACCAAGGCCGGGAGCGGATCACCAGGGCCGGGAGCAGATCACCAGGGCCGGGAGCGGATCACCAGGGCCCTGATTCATGGCACTTTAAAAAGCAGGTCTTTTTTCAGGGTCAAAACAAGGCGGGCTTTTTTTAGGGACACGCGGCTTTATACTTAAGGGCCCGGGCAGGAAAATAGCCCTGGCTGGGGCAGTTTGTTCGCCCTGTTTTGGCCCCGTTATATACTTCCGTGCCCAGAGGTCTCCCTAGTCCGACAAATCGAGACCTGTTTAATCATCACGCGTTGTACAGACATATTTCTCGCGCAACAAACAGTAACTGGTAACGTCAGCAGAGCAAGATGGGAGTCTCCGGAATGAGATCAGCTCCAGGCTGTATCTGATAGTGCCGCTGTGCGCTATGAAGTGCTGAAACCATGGCGGCGGTTGTCCAACAGCTTGGACGGCACTAGTCTGTAGCCATAGCAACCGGAAGCTTTGCTTGGCCGGATTTTTCCTTCCTAATCGCTATGGCAACCATATCGGGGGCCACGTATGCCAGGGAATCCAGTCCCGACTCCCAAGCTTCCAAGCAGGCACCTACAGCTGGCCATTCGACGGTCTGGTCTCTATGGCGACCCCTGTGATGTCACTGGTCTGGCGCCCACAGTTTGAAGGTGCGGTCGTAGGAGGAGGTGACGATGTAGCTCTGGTCCGGCGAGATGTCCACGTCCATGACCTTGCCCTCGTGACCTGCCAGCGTCCGCAGCGGCGCCCAGTTAGGGTGAGACCAGATCTACAGCAAACAGGAGAAAGGGGTCACTTAGGGGTCAGAGCGCGTCACTTATGCGTTAAAGCGAGTCACATATGCGTTAAAGCGCGCCACTTAGGGGTCAAGGCGCGTCACTTGTGGGTCAGAGCGCGTCATTCAAGGGCTAGAGCGAGTCACTTAGGGGTTAGAGCGCGTCACTTAGGGGTCAGAGCGCGTCACTTAGGCATCAGAGCGCGTCACTTAGGGGTTAGAGCGCGTCACTTAGGCATCAGAGCGCGTCAAATTAGGCGTCAGAGCGCGTCACTTAGGCGTCAGAGCGCGTCACTTAGGGGTCAAAGCGCGTCACTTAGGGGTCAGAGTGCGTAATTTATGCGACAGAGCGCGTCAATTGTGTTTCAGAGCGGGTCACTTAGGGGTCATGTGACAGGGCGAGTCACTTAGAGGTCAAAGCGCGTCACTTATGTGACAAAGCGAGTCACTTAGAGGTCAGAGCGCGTCAGTTAGGGGTCAGAACGCGTCACTTAGGGGTCAACGCGTGACATATGTCAGAGCGCGCCACTTAGAGGTCAGAGCGCGTCACTTATGTGACAGAGCGAGTCACTTAGGGGTCAGAGCGCGTCTCTGAGGGGTCAAAGCGCGTCACTTATGTTTCAGAGCGCCACAGATATCAGATATGTGGTTGAATAATGGAATATAACATCAAGCCTTAACGATGTCAGATAAATCACGGTAAAATTCACCGTAAAAAGCCAAGCGGAACTACTGATGTTCACATTTCCTTTTAGTTACTTCAAACACATCCATTTTGTTAAGCATTACTAGTGTATAACAAATGTAAACACCGGACAGGCGGGGCCGCACACATTTGGCGGGGAGGGTTTCGTGAGTTCAGAAGCAGGCATGAGGCGTATTCAAACGCAGCCAGTGACCAGTGGAGTTCGGCTGGCTCAGGCGGTAAAACATCGGAATTGCGATCGTAGGGCTGTGCGTTCAATTCCTCATGAAGGGATTTCGTTTCTTTTTAATTTTGCATTTACTGATTGCAACAACCCTTGTTTTATCTCTTTGAAGAAAATTCTAAGATTACTTTAATTCAGGCGGCCGCTTACATCTTGTTACTTTAATTAATAGATTCGCTTTCTATAGGCTTAAACGGATCTGAAACAAACCTTGATTGTAACCATGGGCAATGGTTACACGATCGCGTTACTCACCTTGGCTGTGTTGTCGTATGATGTGGACACGATGTAGTGACCATTGTCCGCTGCAAACACAAACACACATCAGAATCTGATGATCATATTGATGGTTAGTTTCTGAATGGACACTTTAAAACCTAAGATCATTTCGCGTCAACGGAAAGGTCATAGAGGCATGTCACCGGGGGAAACCTAGACTCCTTTCGGAGGATGACATGCCCTGGGAACTTCCACGTTTGTTGATAAAGTCTCACAAACAAGGAAATGACAAAATAATATACATTGGGATAGTTTTAGTTAACTACTAGTATGCAGCCCATCTAGTGTAATTTCTTTCTATGGCGGATTTCACGAACGCAGTTTAGCCGACTACGGGGCTTAGTCGACTAAAGTTACCATGTAAATGATGGGCGATTTTAGTCGACTAACCCCGTAGCGGGTCTAAACTATGTTCGTGAAATAGGCCCCTGGACTATATTATTTAAGTTAATAGTATTGCGCTATTTATATTTACGACAAAATCATCTTCTTTCCAGTACTGCAATACAGCTGTTCAATATACGATCAAACGTGACGACATTTTAGTGGAACAACATCCACATACTTTCACGCAGACACGCCCCCTGAACCCCCCGCCCCTCCCCGCCTCCCCGGGGTTACTTACGCTGAAACTTTTATTTTTCGTATTGACTCAAATGGTATACAAAACAGAGAACATCAGGAAGACCTTGGCGTAGTTACAAAATTGTCTAGGACATAAAATTGTACAATGGATGCGGTAACAAACATTTTGTCTAGTTGTCTACGTATTTACATGACAGTCAATACACTCACGCTGAAACTTGACGCCAGACACGAGGTTGGTGTGCGCTGGAATGGTGTAAATGCACTTCCGGTGTCTGAGGTCCCACACTTTGACTGTGTTGTCTTGGCTACCGGTGACTATGTGAAAACTGACAGAGACAAAAACAGACTGGTGAGGCATGACTGACACCGGGTCACCCTCAATCTTAACGAGTGGTGATGTGTCATAAACTCTGCGTGCTACATGGAATATAGGTACCCTAATAAAGGTATGATAATAATATATTAATGTATGATAAAATGACCTTAAAATATCATATCAAACATTTTTTCTTAATCTTACCAATTTGGTGAGAAGTCTACACAAAGGATGGACTTCAGATGTCCCTCCATGAACATGATACAGCGTCCAGTGCGCAGGTCCCACACTCGTCCATAGGCGTCCAACCCTCTGTAAACACAGTCACATTGCCAAGTTCTCATTGTCTCATTGCCAAGTTCTCATTGTCTCATTGCCAAGTTCTCATTGTCTCATTGCCAAGTTCTAATTGTCTCATTGCCAACTTTTCATTGTCTCATTGCCAACTTCTCATTGTCTCATTGCCAACTTATCATTGTCTCATTGCCAACTTCTCATTGTCTCATTGCCAACTTCTTATTGTCTCATTGCCAACTTCTCATTGTCTCATTGCCAACTTTTCATTGTCTCATTGCCAATTTCTCATTGTCTCATTGCCAACTTCTCATTGTCAACTTCTCATTGTCTCATTGCCAACTTCTCATTGTCTCATTGCCAACTTATCATTGTCTCATTGCCAACTTCTCATTGCCAACTTCTTATTGTCTCATTGCCAACTTCTCATTGCCTCATTGCCAACTTTTCATTGTCTCATTGCCAATTTCTCATTGTCTCATTGCCAACTTCTCATTGTCAACTTCTCATTGTCTCATTGCCAACTTCTCATTGTCTCATTGCCAAGTTCTCATTGTCTCATTGCCAACTTCTCATTGTCTCATTGCTAACTTCTAATTGTCTCATTGCCAAGTTCTCATTGTCTCATTGCCAACTTCTCATTGTCTCATTGCCAAGTTCTCATTGTCTCATTGCCAACTTTTCATTGTCTCATTGCCAACTTCTCATTGTCTCATTGCCAACTTCTATGCCAACTTTTCATTGTCTCATTGCCAACTTCTCATTGTCTCATTGCCAACTTCTCATTGTCTCATTGCC
The DNA here is from genome assembly GCA_964019135.1 of Arenicola marina. Taxonomy (NCBI): domain Eukaryota; kingdom Metazoa; phylum Annelida; class Polychaeta; family Arenicolidae; genus Arenicola; species Arenicola marina. Next base: position 11,731,366 of record OZ025264.1, read on the forward strand.
AAGTTCTCATTGTCTCATTGCGAACTTCTCATTGTCTTATTGCCAACTTCTTATTGTCTTATTGCCAACTTTTCATTGTCTCATTGCCAACTTTTCATTGTCTCATTGCCAACTTCTCATTGTCTCATTGCCAACTTCTCATTGTCTCATTGCCAACTTCTCATTGTCTCATTGCCAAGTTCTCATTGTCTCATTGCCAAGTTCTCATTGTCTCATTGCCAAGTTCTCGCCTCGTGGCATCCAGGACCAACAGATGTAACCGATGAAGGCGATGGACCTCACAGTGGGAAATTGAGGTAAACTAATCAAGCCAACTGTCTAAGACGGACACCAAATAGATTCCACTAAACAGCATTTGGACGGTGGTTGTTAGAGTGGTAATTTAAGGTATAACCAAACCAAGGCAAGGAGCAAAAAACATATATATTGCGTGTTGATAAGCTTTTTAATAAAATTTGATAAACTTTATAATTGAAACAGAATCACACCAAAATAAAATATGTAGCCGACAAAAATTACGTCGCGGTTGAGGAAGTGCCTCCCCGGGCGCCTACGCCAAAACAGCCAACCGAATCGAGAGATGACATCAATAGCTTTAGCCGACGGACACTTGCCCCGTGAATTAATTCAATTATGTCACCAATAGATTTAGCGGACGGACACTTAGTGCGATGAACTAATTCAATGATATCACCAATAGATTTAGCGGACGGACACTTACGCGGTGGCGGCCAGCGCGCCGTCCTTCTGGAAAGCGAGGTCGTAGACGGGTCTGCTGTGGCCTTCCTGGTGCAGCACCTCCTCCTGTGCCTCCAGGTCCCACAGCCGCCACGAGTTGTCGAAACTGGGGAAAACCCAATACATAATCACCCAATGTACCCACATCCGTGTCAGCTACACTACAATCGCTGATTTCCCAGAGAGTTACATCAATATGTACATTACAGTAAGAACTTAAGATAGTTTATTGGTAACTTCAGGCATCAGGCCAATCGTACAATTACAGGTCACAAAAATAACATGCAAACGACCACAACAAACCTTGTTAATTAGACAGAACTGGGCTAAACCTTTTTTTCATATTGATAGAGAACGCTTTTCGGACGGACTAGTATAGTTACAACAGTAATCGGGCAAGGTTGAAGTAAAACACAATTGCAGTGAGAGAGCGTATCAAATGAATTCAGTAGGCAGAGGGTCTGTTTCTGTTGTACCAAGCAAGGGCGATGTCAGCGAATAGATAAAGCCACTGATGGAATCGCTTTGGAAGCAAGTAGCTAAAGGTGTTACTGACCAACACGTGCCGAGGAACCTTCCCGTCGGGTGGTAAGCTAAGTTGGACACCCGATAGGGGGCGTGACCCTCAATATCCGCAATGGGTTCGTCGCTGCAAGAAACAAATGACATGAAACTGACAGACAGAAAGACAGACACAGTGATTCCTTCCTTTGCTAATTGGTGATTTTCCACCATCCACTGTAGGTTTAAATTTAGCCGGCTACCGGGCTTAGTCGACTAAAATTGCCCATCAGTTACATTGTACATCGAGAAATCCGCCACTGGTTTAAAGAAATATCAACTCAGATCAGAGTATCGGTTGACTGAGTCACAATCCGCCACAGGTCTAAAGAAATATCAAATCAGATCAGAATATCGGTTGACAAAAGTCACATACACGATTCACAACTTCAAAATCAAGTTGGAAGAAGTTCCCTTTAAAGTAACAAATAAGAGGTTAAAACGACAAGCTGGTGATCGGATAACACCATTTAAGTTTGTTAAGTTAAGTTAAGTGTTTCTGTATTTAAAATAAGGCAGGGAGTATCTTATAATAATACACAGTGTGATTTACAAACTAACTAACGGAACATTATAACAATAAGGGAAAGGAATGGCGTCGGGTTTCCCCGCTGAGACACGCACCTGTCCAGACTCCACAGTTTCACAGCGCCATCTTGCGAGCAAGACGCCATACAACAGGCCTCTTTCTCCAGTGATATCGTGGCTTGTGGGTGGAACACGATACGCCCCACATTGGTATTGTGACCTACAACAGAACACGTGACGATACGTGATGTCACACGCTATATGCCCAGCATGTATGGGATAGAAAGCTGCGCTATAGCGGGACACAGAAGTCTGCAACGTAACTACACATAACATATTTCTTCAACCACCGTCTCCCTTTCGACCGAAGTTTCCTTAACGTTAGATTTATATTCGTTTCACTCATTACTTTGAAGTACCATCCTACTTTCAACCGAGGTTTCCTTAACGTTAAATTTATATTAATTTCACTTATTATTTTGAAGTTATTTTGACAACCCAATCTAAAATGAAATGTCGGTAGACACTGGGGTTAAATTGGGCCAAGGACCCTCCCGAAACGATGAAGGGTGAATGGATGGAACATCTCCCAGATTAGGTGCCCGGGCCCGGACTCGAATCCCAGACCTATTGTTTTGCGGTCTTACGCGCTAACCACTATACCAAGAAGACCTCCCCTCCATATAATTTTTTTTCATTTGTCATAGGAGACTCTGAGAGGCCTCCATGGTTACCATACCACCACAATGAAATAACAAGGACCCTCCAATCATAACGTTTTACACATTAGTAGGGCGTTAGGCTGAATGGAACCTCACATGGATTTGTGTTTTAGGCCACTTTTGGGCACACATGGCCGAACCAAGAAACCCATGGGATACAAATGAGATGAAAGGATGAAGCGGCCCCAGGTACGGGTGGGGCTTGAATCCGCAACTTGTCGTCCTCGGCGGCTCCCTAAATATGCCTCCCACTCCTGGACATGGGATGAGATTTTTGAAATGTGGTCTATAAAACACTTTGATATATTATACACAAACTAAGGCCCGGAGCGGTCATACACACGTGTCTAATCCGAGATAAACATTCATTGTTACGCAAACAAAGACAATCCTGGTTTACCTCTTAACGTGGCCACCTCCTCGAGATCTGGCACAGACCACAACTTGCATAGTCCACTCCTAAAACACAAAAACAGGAAGAGAATTTATTATACGAAGGACCGAAGGTGTATAATAATAATAATTAACAAGATAAACACACAAATTAGAATATGACACACATTGTAAAACGAGCACAAATTTTATGCAACGTCAGCTATAAAAATAAACAATAAAAACAAACATAGCTGTCATTGATCGAAACTGACCACATATCATAAACGTATCTTTGTTATCAGCAACATTACGAGTACATGCAGCAAGTTTTTCAAAATATAATGTTGGTCATAGGTCACATTGCTACTTGAAGGTAAAACCAAGCCATGCCATCTCCCGAGACAGTGTAATGGGTTGGAAGAAACATGACCCAGATGCAGAATCCCAGGGCGCGAACCCACGACCGCTCGGTCAGCAGTGCAGCCCGCTTACCAACTGAATTTGAGAGGCTGCCAGTTTTCTTACATAGACACGAACAGAGACTGAGTTTTAACGACACATGTATATAATGAGTTATGTTAGACAACAGGTAGTTTTCCTCCAGCCTCATACCAGGATCCGGTGACGATCATCTTTCCGTTGGGACTGAACTGGCAGGACGATATGGGGCGACTGTCTCCGATCTGACTGCACTCTATCGTAAGGGACTGCAAAACAAAAACAATGGCTTAAAATGTAAGATTGACCAAGTAGTCAGTTGTCACGTCCGATAAGACAAAATAAGCAGCCCCTCTTAAGGTCGACGACCGTTGAGACAAAATATGCAGTTCACCTTACGACCGGTAGGACAAAATATAGTTTCCTTTAATATCAAGATGACGAGTGAGACAAAATATACAGTTCTCTTAATGTCACCAAGAGCGCAAAAGCTAAATATACTGTCATCATAATGTAATGTATACACAATATTAAGTTCCTTTAATGTTACCAAGAGCGCAAAAGCTAAATATACTGTCATCATAATGTAATATATATATATACAATGTTATCATACATATAGACATCAATAAAATTAAAACTCGAACCATAACCAAAAATCAACTAATACTAGCAATGAACATCCGCGTCAGTGACGTTCAGTAAGAACAACTAGGGGGTAATAGATATAAGCTTACGCGGACTTTCTTTTGAGTATCTTGGAATTTGGCATTTCTCTGAGCGACGGGTATGGCAGCCTCTTCCCGGGCCAGTCTTAGTCTCTCTCCAGCCCTGGAGACAGAAATACACTGTTACTATACATAATTACGAGTTGATAATAAAATTTAAATAAAAAATGCCTAACGCCCTGCACATTCACGTTGACTAAGAGGCGAGACAACCCGCAGTAGGGAACATAATCTGTCCACGGTTCTCCCAGTGCATTTAGCCATTGCGTCACTGATCCTCGATCACATTTGACATTTTCAATTCAATTAATTTCTCAGTTTAAATTTATCAGGAATTCGCACCCATGCATCATCGACAGCGCGAATTTCATACAAATAAATTCCACATTCTCTTATCGGGAAAATATGACTATAGGGGTTTGGCCTCATACAACCACGACAACGGGGTTTCAGTCAGCAATCTACACCAAGTCTAACCTGGGCAAGGAGTGTTCAGCAATCTACACCTAGTTTAACCTGGGCAAGAAGTATTCAGCAATCTACACCGAGTCTAACCTGGGCAAGGAGTATTCAGCAATCTACACCGAGTCTAACCTGGGCAAGGAGTGTTCACCAATCTACACCGAGTCTAACCTGTGCAAGGAGTATTCAGCAATCTACACAAAGTCTAACCTCGGCAAAGAGTGTTCACCAATCTACACCGAGTCTAACCTGGGCAAGTAGTATTCAGCAATCTACACCAAGTCTAACCTGGTCAAGGAGTGTTCACCAATCTACACCTAGTCTAACCTGAGCAAGGAGTATTCAGCAAACTACACCGAGTCTAACCTGAGCAAGGAGTGTTCAATAATCTACACCTAGTCTAACCTGGGCAAGGAGTATTCAGCAATCTACACCGAGTCTAACCTGGGCAAGGAGTATTCAGCAATCTACACAAAGTCTAACCTCGGCAAAGAGTGTTCATCAATCTACATCGCGTCTAGCCTGGGCAAGAAGTATTCAGCAATCTTCACAGAGTCTAACCTGGGCAAGGAGTATTCGGCAATCTACACCGCGTCTAACCTGGGCAAGAAGTGTTCAACAATCTACACCTAGTCTAACCTGAGCAAGGAGTATTCAGCAATCTACACCGCGTCTAACCTGGGCAAGAAGTGTTCACCAATCTACACCTAGTCTAACCTGTGCAAGGAGTATTCAGCAATCTACACCGAGTCTAACCTGGGCAAGAAGTGTTCACCAATCTACACCTAGTCTAACCTGTGCAAGGAGTATTCAGCAATCTACACCGAGTCTAACCTGGGCAAGGAGTATTCAGCAATCTACACAGAGTCTAACCTGGGCAAGGAGTATTCAGCAATCTACACAAAGTCTAACCTCGGCAAAGAGTGTTCACCAATCTACACCGAGTCTAACCTGGGCAAGTAGTATTCAGCAATCTACACTGCGTCTAACCTGGGCAAGGAGTGTTCACCAATCTACACCTAGGCTAACCTGAGCAAGGAGTATTCAGCAATCTACACCGAGTCTAACCTGGGCAAGGAGTATTCAACAATCTACACCAAGTCTAACCTGGGCAAGGAGTGTTCAATAATCTACACCTAGTCTAACCTGGGCAAGGAGTATTCAGCAATCTACACCGAGTCTAGCCTGGGCAAGGAGTGTTCAATAATCTACACCTAGTCTAACCTGGGCAAGGAGTATTCAGCAATCTACACAGAGTCTAATCTGGGCAAGGAGTATTCAGTAATCTACATAGTCTAACCTCGGCAAGGAGTGTTCACCAATCTACACAGAGTCTAACCTGGGCAAGGAGTATTCAGCAATCTACACAGTCTAACCTCGGCAAAGAGTGTTCACCAATCTACACCGAGTCTAACCTGGGCAAGGAGTATTCAGCAATCTACACCAAGTCTAACCTTGGCAAAGAGTATTCAGCAATCCACTGTCTCGCCACCTTGAGACTATCCGAGCCCTCGTGGTACCACGTGACACTGTCTCTCTGTAAGGACACAAGCCAATGAAATCACGTGTAACAATTATGACCTGGACAGTTGTGTGTCAAGTTCCTCTTAGCGTCTCTTTCCTGGAATATGAAGGCTGTTAAACAGAATCAATAACAGATACACGGAGTGGTGCTATAGGAAACCGTCGTGAATATATATGTGACTTGCTTGAGAGAATTAATCACAGATTTACGGAATATAATCGTGGGCAATACATTCTGGGTTATGTCTCATCATTGAAACAACATTGTAAATACATGTATATATATATTATAAAATTGATCCAACAATGTTTTTGGAATAATTAAAATTAAAATTATAATTATTAGATAACTACACATATATTTAACAATTAAACCAATTGATCCGTAACTCATATCAAATCATGCTACATATCTATATCATGATACATAACAAACAGATATGCCATGCACTTCTTCTATAATTATATAAATATAAATATATTTTGTTAGAATACTAAACAAAGCTTTTCATAAACTAAAAAAAAAAGAGATAAAATGAAACAAGCTCAGCCCACTCCAAAAATGAAACGGAAATGGTCATCTCCCACAGGACTCACCGCATCTGAGTCCAGTTTCTCCACGTCTTGTTTCTGTTTCTGTCGCTTCCCGGCGTCCTGCCCGACCACGGAAAGCAGCTGTCGGAGCCGCTCGCGGCGGTCGGCGGGGCCCTCACCGAAAAGACCTACAGGCGCCAGCGCACGCCAGAGGGGAAGTGCACATTACCGTAATTATCCGCATAGAAGTCGCGCCGGTGTAGTATTATCCATAAATGGTTTTGCGTATCTTCGCGGGAGGTGCTCGTCCCAATTATGCAATTGTTATATTTTAACGCTAAGTACGTTGGATATCCGGATAGGTTATAATATATTAGATAAAGAGTCTGTATGGTATCTATATTGAATTTTATAACATATATTGAGTTTAATAATATATATTAAATTTCATAATATATATTAAATTTCAGAATCAAATTATAATTTCAACTTATGTATAGAATTCCAAATTATGTATAGAATTTTTCTAAATTATGTATAGAATTCCAAATTATGTATTGAATTCCAAATTATGTATAGAATTCCAAATTATGTATAGAATTTCAAATTATGTATAGAATTTCAAATTATGTATAGAATTTCAAATTATGCATAGAATTTCAAATTAAGTATAGTATTTTTCTAAATTATGTATAGAATTCCAAATTATGTATAGAATTCCAAATTAGGTATAGAATTCCAAATTATGTATAGAATTCCAAATTATGTATAAAATTTCAAATTATGTATAGAATTTCAAATTATGTATAGAATTTCAAATTATGCATAGAATTTCAAATTATGTATAGAATTTCAAATTATGTATAGAATTTCAAATTATGTATAGAATTTCGAATTATGTATAAAATTTCATAATCCTGGCATGATGCAGAACAGGGAAACAATCGCAAGGTACAAGTCAGTCTAGGAAGAGAGGTACCAATCTCCAGGGCAGAAGCCGGTTCATTCAGTCAGTGCTACCTGAGCGTTTGGTGAGGATCATTGATGTCGATGCTGGACAATATAAGGCAATGATATTGATGGTACTCACAAATGGGTTCTCCTAGTTGTCTGAGGTGTAACTTCACCTCCCGGTCATCAGTGGATACTTGTATATGTCTCGCTCTTTTCCGCCTCTCAAACTCCTCAAGCGCCTCTTGCTTGCTGGAGGTAATCTCATCCTCCATATCCATGAAGGCAGCTTTAACGTGAAAGAGCAGGAATCCAATCACCACAAGTAGGCCACAATACAACAATTTTACCAGCGGCAGCGGTTTTATAACAAATGGTTTATAAACTTGGTTTCAGTAGCCCTAGCAGTATACCACATTTGTATCATCTGATTCCCACCCTTGTATGAAAACACACCCATTGGTTACTCATTCTTATATACATGTATGCATATTAAACTTCACGAAAGTTACATTACCAGTATTTTATTTCATTTATCTAAAATATTAGTTTCAAAGAGATGAATTACAGGACAATTTATGATACTTAAGCAGAATACCTTCTCTGATGTTGATGTTTCCAGCGGATATGCCGGCCTGCAGCGCGGCGGCCCCCAGGGACCCCTCCCCGACCCCGGCCGCCACCCGCTGCCGCTCCCGCTCCTCAAGACTCCCATAGTGCAGGGAGGAGGTCTTTCTCGTGTAGGTCACTTCATCGTCATCCTCAGACATCGTCCCTCAGACCTACATGAAAAAAAGAGAAAACAAAATCATCAAGGTAAAGTTGCACACCAATTAATTCAAATTTAATTAAGGGTTACAGCCCTTGCCTCCACAAATGCTAAATAGTTGAGCAATGGTCCCTGCACTATATGATTGCTCGATGGTATCCCTCCCTGATACAATATTTTTCACTTAACTTTTTCATGATAAAAACAGCTTGATTATAACATTAAAGCTAAAATTTAAATGAAACTTATGCCCATACTGAACTGTCCATAGATAACATGTCAAAGTCTGAAGCATACATATCTGCAGCAGGTCTGTATAATGATCAGTATAATCTGTATGGTCTGTATAATGATCAGTATAATCAGTACAGTCTGTATAATGATTAGTATAATCAGTATGGTCTGTATAATGATCAGTATAATTACCGGTAGTATGATCTGTATAATGATCAGTATAATTACCGGTAGTATGATCTGTATAATGATCAGTATAATCAGTATGGTCTGTATAATGATCAGTATAATCTGTATGATGGTCAGTATAATCAGTACGATCTGTATAATGATCAGCATAATCAGTATGGTCTGTATAATGATCAGTATGATCTGTATAATGATCGGTATAATCTGTATAATGATCAGTATAATCAATATGATCTGTATAATGATCAGTATAATCAGTATGATCTGTATAATGATCAGCATAATCAGTATGATCTGTATAATGATCAGCATAATCAATATGATCTGTATAATGATCAGTATAATCAGTATGATCTGTATAATGATCAGTATAATCAGTATGGTCTGTATAATGATCAGTATAATCAGTATGGTCTGTATAATGATCAGTATAATCTGTATAATGATCAGTATAATCAATATGATCTGTATAATGATCAGTATAATCAGTATGATCTGTATAATGATCAGCATAATCAGTATGATCTGTATAATGATCAGCATAATCAATATGATCTGTATAATGATCAGTATAATCAGTATGATCTGTATAATGATCAGTATAATCAATATGATCTGTATAATGATCAGTATAATCTGTATAATGATCAGTATAATCAATATGATCTGTATAATGATCAGTATAATCAGTATGATCTGTATAATGATCAGTATAATCAATATGATCTGTATAATGATCAGTATAATCAATATGATCTGTATAATGATCAGTATAATCTGTATAATGATCAGTATAATCAATATGATCTGTATAATGATCAGTATAATCAGTATGATCTGTATAATGATCAGTATAATCTGTATAATGATCAGTATAATCAATATGATCTGTATAATGATCAGTATGATCTGTATAATGATCAGCATAATCAGTATGATCTGTATAATGATCAGCATAATCAATATGATCTGTATAATGATCAGTATAATCAGTATGATCTGTATAATGATCAGTATAATCAGTATGATCTGTATAATGATCAGTATAATCTGTATAATGATCAGTATAATCAATATGATCTGTATAATGATCAGTATAATCAGTATGATCTGTATAATGATCAGCATAATCAGTATGATCTGTATAATGATCAGTATAATTACCGGTAGTATGATCTGTATAATGATCAGTATAATCAGTATGATCTGTATAATGATCAGTATAATCAGTATGGTCTGTATAATGACCAGTATGATCAGTATGGTCTGTATAATGATCAGTATGATCAGTATGGTCTGTATAATGATCAGTATGATCAGTATGGTCTGTATAATGATCAGTATAATCAGTATGATCTGTATAATGACCAGTATGATCAGTATGGTCTGTATAATGATCAGTATGATCAGGATGATCTGTATAATGAGTTATTAAATTTACTCATACAGCAATTTTTCCTCTGATGAACTTTTTCAATCTTCTAAATAGAAATGATATGTGAGGTCCAAGCTGCTTAAATGAAGCAAATGCATAAATGCACAAGGCTATTATTAGGGTTATATTGTATATGACTACTTGACTTATACTGCAGATAAGTCACAGAAAACAGAATAATTTCAAACTACTATATATATACCTGTTCCAGTCGAAGCTCAACAATGAATATATATTGTGTACAACTTGTACAACTAAGTATAATGACAATATTTAAAAATTGTTTTTTGATTAATTTCTAGAATGCATTATAGAATTTCTAAAATAACGGTACTCTATCGTGTATGGCTGGTATGAGTGGAATATTATTGTATACTTGTAACTTAAATATAGACATTTGCCTCTCTTGTGACCCCCTTCCCTGCTACACCTATCTTTCTCTTCCAGCACTCCTGACTATCAGAATCAAATGCAGCAAAACGATGCCAAATACTCAAATAACTCAGACAACTACCGGTAACAACATTTACCTTTCCATCCCCCATTGCATCTCTTACCTAGTGTGACTTGGCTAGCTCTCCTAACACTGACTGAATATTGCTTCTAATATGTATGAGACTTCAAAAAGGCAGTTTACAGTAAATGGAAGTGAGGGGAGACAAGATTTGGCCATGGTGTCTCATTATCAACTTATGCCTCCACGGCGGGGCCATTACAGTGAAACCAGCCTAGGGTTATTTCTGATAGGTATAAGTTCTGGAGGTATAAGTTGACAATGAGACATCTTGCCTATCAAGCTTGAATAAAATTGTTCTGTTGTATGTGAAAATTTTGATTTAAGCAGTCATCTTGCCTGAATGAGTCTCCCCTCACTTCCATTTATATTAAGGAAGAAATCTGCTATTTCAATATGTAGCAGGGAGTCAAACCATTCCCACTAGCCTCGGCTAGAGGGATCACCCCTTTGGCTGAAGAGGTAGAGTAGTTGACTTGAGATTGGAAGATCGGGAGTTTGACTCCTGCTGGGAACTAAACTGGCCCCTACCATTACAATGGAGCCAGACACATGTAGAACCCATGGTGGTTCTGAGACTGAGTAGTCCTGGTCTGAGGACAGTGGTCTGAAGACAGCAGTCTAAGCAGTCTGAGGACAGCGGTCTGAGGACAGCCCTCTCGGAAAGAGGGGGGAATGTGTAGCAGGGAGTCAAACCATTCCTACTATTCCTATTCCTAGAGGGGTTACCCCTTCCTGGGCTCGCGTTAGCATTCGCCAATAGCCATTTGGCGAGAAAATTTGGGATTTGGCGATAAGAACTTCCTGGACACTCACCAAAATGGCGAATATAAAATTTCAACTACAAACACATTTTTTTTCATGTTCACATTACATGGTAGATCTACTACATTCGTCTCCAATTATGAGATTTATAACGAATTTATAACCAATATATTTGGCTAATTTTGGCTAATGTTTTTCCACGGAATTAGCCAAATTGGCTAATGAAAAAAATATCCTGGCACGAGCCCAGCCTTCAGCCGAAGAGGTAGAGTAGTTGACTTGAGATCTGGAGATTGTGAGTTCTACTACCGCTGGGGACCAAACCGGCCCCTGCCATTACAAATATAAGGCTGTTACTTATCATCCATTACCAACTGGCCTGGTTGTCAGGCTGCAAATATCACTGGCAATGCCGATATGCTGATTAAGATGTTGGGAGTTGATTTGAAATATACACATATATATAATTATAAATATATAGGAGAGTACAGTGTTAGGAGCTCTACACCTACTGCTATATATATAAATATATCAGTAGGTGTAGCGCGTCGTGGATTGACTTGGGTTTGAGTCGAGTTGTATAGAAACCGTGTCAACAGCCACGGGCAACAGCGGTACCGGCTTTGCCTTCGGCACCGGTATCAAACCACGAAGACGAGCGATAATACAGAACGTTCAATAACATAATCAACTAACAAGTTGCCTGCGATATCAGTTAACTACATCTCATACCAATTACTATAAGGGTAATATTACAATCACGCAATCGGGATTGTGTATGAATTATACCCACGAAACAAGCTTAGTACTTGGTTGTAAACAAATAAATCGGTCGCTTCGCTTGCGCACACTTTCGAGTCAATCGCCAGATGGCGCGCCGATACTTTGTAAGGTCTTCCACAACTAAATTTCCGAAGTAAATAGGCAAAGCCAAGTGAAAGCGAAGTCTCTGGCAAAGTGTCACCTGGTCACGGTATTTCATAAATGTGATTTTCGCCGGGAAGGGTTTCGCAAGCTAGATCCATAAAAAGCCCGGTTCGCTTATCATAACACAGTGAGACCGGCAACTGACCGCCGGTGTCTAATTTCCTTTACAATCGGGGGGAGGGGGAGGGGGGTAGGGCAAGTAAACACCTCAGATGGCAAATCTGCTGTCTTCCTCTTGGATCCGCCATTGGGTCGCGACTCACAATATTAAGTTTTTATTCTGCGAGGAGGGGGGCGGGGGGGGGGGGGGGGCTGCAACCCTCCTGTACCCCCTGGGGGCCCCCCTTGTGGCACGCGACATTGCCGTTTTTGAGAAACAGATACTCAACATAGATCTAGCTAGGCATCCAAATTTCGTCACCGAAAATTTCAAAATCCGACCCCGACGCAGTTTCACAATAACGTTTGTTTCTCAAATATCCGAGAGCGACACGGCACTTCAAAAATTGATTGTGGACATGCACTGTGAATATATAGAACCGAATGGACATCATATAGACATCGGACACCGCTCACTCTAAAACATTTCTGAGCCCATTGGTCCCGTTAGGTGTCAGTTTTAACAGGCGTCCAGTCGTACCTCTCTCCCTGCCTGACATCAGTGTTCTCAGTAACAACGCCACAAGGTTGGGGCTAGGACCCCATGCACCACCCTCATGCTTAAACACATAGGGGTTTAGTCCTAAACCTCATTCTGAAACACATCGGAGCCGCCACCCTCATAACATCACACATATGGACCCGTGTCGGTAGGGTCCAAGAGAAAAATCGTAATTCAATGTTTTATTTTTTTTTTTTTAATATAATTCTTTATTTCATCAAGGCACAGAACAGACAGTATACAGTACACGATAAACGTAATTCAATGTTTTACGGTTGAAAGACCGAGCTTCACGGATGTATTGGGTTGTTGTCCACAATCACATTGAAGCAGTATATCCCGTGAAATCAACGTTCAAAATCAGGCGCATACGCACCAGGAACACAACTATTTGGTTTGGCCTAGAAATCCACACTTCTCAAGTTTTAATTGGTGGTGTAATACATCGACGTCGTTTTTTGCTAGGTGGCGCTGTGTATGGTGTATGTTTCACATTTTTCGAGAGAGTTGCGAAAACGGTTGGCAGACGATTGTAAAGCTGTTTCATATTTGTTGACACCAAGCCCAACAACCAGTTGAAAGCATGTTGCGTCGAAGATTGACTCGAATAGAACAAAAGATTGACGACTTAGAAGAGTGGTACACGAGGAAGAAAGAACTGGAAGCTCAGCGAAAACTGAAGCAACAATCGGGAACTGTTGCAGCGGAAAGTCCTTTGATGGACATCACTCCAGATGCGCAATCCAGAATAGACATGATCAATGAACGAATAGGATACGACCCGAGACCAATGCTGCAGCCAATGAGACTGCCGATACACTGATGAACCTCAAGTCTGCAGCCTATGAAACTGCCGATACACTGATAACCTCAAGGCTGCAGCCTAGCCCTATGGCTATGAGACTGCCAACACACTGATTAGCTTCAATGATGCTCTTTATATTTCTGTGAAATGTATCACAATCTCAGACTCGAAAATCTGACAACTGCCAGTGCACACCAGACAAAGTGAGAAACTGGAGCCGAGAAACTCAGAAGGTCCCTTCCTGAACATCAGATGGATGTGATATCCAGAAATATCTTGAATTGGAACGGCTCCTAATTAACCAGGAGGAAAAAACTCAACCCTGCCCAGCTTCATTCATTTACAATTGACACTATCAATATAGATGTTATAGTGTGTCAGAATCAAAAATAAAAATATTTCTATACATCCAGTATTTGAGTATTCATTTATAGAACATTCTCGTGCTGACTCAGTTGTGATTGGTTACTTCTGAAACTGGTGATTTGCCATATCACTGGTTAAAATATATGAGAGTTATATGTATAAGCATACTGTATAGTTTCCTCCTATCAAACATGTACATCCACTAAAGTCTGAGTAACTATATCCCGACTTTAGCATCTACAGGAGAATATGATGTGAGATTTGTTCAGAGTTAAAAATACCTCTCACTAGAGCTAATGTCCTGTGCTTATCTCTGGAAGTTATAATATTATTTATATAATATAAAATGAAGGCCTATTAAATATTTAAAGTATTACTGGTGCTTAGCACGTGCCAATGTGATGTTATATTATGTTACATAATGGTTTGAGATCTATAAGTGTAATTTTGTGTATCAATACAATTTTGTATTCTGTACAACATTCCTGCCAATTAGTTTCATGTTCATACTTTTGAATAAAAGTCACTGGTTTTTAAAAGGAATTCAGGCATGATGGGGGTGTAGAAAGATCTTTGGGTATGGTAGCAGTGAGCTACTTAATTTGTTTCACTATAAAAATCTGTGTAGAACCTTTCAAATGGGAAGAGTATCTTTATCTCATGCATAATATGTGCAAGAAAGACAAACTGGATCATAACACCTTTTGCCAGAGTTTTAATTCATAAAATACTACCTCCAAAGAGATGTCTACAACTTATTCAAAAGACTAAGGTTCTAACCATCGAAGTTGAAAGTAAGTGAACCACTTTTTCCTACATGTGCTTTAATATATGCTTTAAACTAAGTAACATTACACATAATTGCTCAGCTTTGTTTCAACTATATGTCTTATCCATATACACAACACTCAACGGGTTCTATCGGCCGATAAGTCTACTTAACATTAATAATAACATACGCACGCGTAACATATACATGTATAAGTATCACAATCACTGATTGATTTATCCATAAATTACGCTGCTTGAAGTAATATATGAGACTGCCTGAGACATTCAAACTGTCGTTAGACTAAAGCTTCGATGACTGGTGGTTGGATATCTGTACTTCCCAACGAGCCCGTACCTGTTACTCATCACTGGCGCACATGATCTAGCACCTAATTTGTCGAACAAATGAGTCCTCGTTTTGAAAATATATTTGTAAAATAATAGAGTATAGGGTTAAAATGGGCAACATGTCCTGCACAGAAACATAACTTACTGGCTCAACGTTACAAACTCTACAGACCAGCATAAAGTCTACGCAGCACACTTGAGGTATCGAACCCAAACATAATAACATCAAATAATTTCAGCATTGACACCCGGTTGTCTCTTCTGTTCTCCTGTAGTTAGTTTTCACAATTTTCCTGGGCCACCCTCCGTCATTGTTTGAGCAGGACAGCGTAACCGGTTGTGTCCATTTTACTTTTCAGTTTGAAGCACTGGCGTAACCACGCGGTTGTCACGACGACGGCATCCATGGTAACGGCTCTCAAGTCCGATAGCTCCTGGGGAGAGCAAATCAACATACGCTGATCAGATTCCAACTTCAATGGCGGGGCGACACTGCATTATTGCAAATATAGCGCACTTACCACTAACGGGTGTCGTCACCCAATTTCCTAATATTTATATCCGATCTGTATAGCCTGTGGAAGAGGTTAACGAAACTCTTCACACACAGAGATTACTAATGGAGATTACCCATTATTTCAGTAAAATATTAAGTGGGTCATGCAATGCAACAGAAAATCGCAAAATTTGTAAAAAAAAAAAAAAAAAAAAAAAAAATATGCAGTGGTACCTCAACGTCATCGTCTGTTGTCGGGAATGTTGTGTCCACAACGATGTGTGTAGTGGAAGCGTCGACAGCCGTCTGTGAGTCTCCGTCATAAGCCACCAGATGGCGTCTCAGCTTGCCTGCGTGGTCTGCGTCAACCTATCGCGCAACCAATGTTATTGCATAGTTGTTTACATTTCTCAGTACTATGGAGTCATATACAGTTCAAATACTAAAATGCCAGACTAAATGCGGCGAAATTGGTCATTTTATTGGATTGTAAAAGACCGGTTGCGTACTTTGACATGGCGAGAAAATCGGCAGACTGATTAAACGCGATACAGCAAGTAAGTGTCCCCAAAACGCCTAATTTCCGAAACTAATACAGTGTACAACTGAAAAAACTAAACTGATCTTAATTAATACTGTTAATTCTACTAGTCAGTTTATTCATTCTTTGAATTAGTTGGCGAGACTTACCTTATAGAATGCTGCGGTGACACCCTGCATGAAGGATGGCAGGGGGGTGGAGGACTGGCGGGACAGGGAGGGCAACGACTCGAGGGAGGGTGATAGGCTCGTGGCCGCGGTGGGCGGGAGGAGGAGCTCGGTGGAGGAGCGTCTCAAGGGCACACGCCCGCCGCTCGTGCTCGGCTCATTGTCGTCTGACTCCGAACTGACGTCAGGGGCTATAACCATATGTATATTATGTTGTTGTCAAAATAACACTTGGACCAGACTGAGTTGCTTGATATCATGTATTTGTATCTCGTTGTTATTAAGTTTGGTTGAAGTGATGTAAATAATATACTGGTCTCGTTCTAGCTATCAAACTACCGAGGTCACGTAGCTAATCTGCGACTACAAATATCAAGTGATAAACAGATAATTTTCTTGTTTGAAATTGTTTCGCACTAAAACGTCTACAACTATAGAAACAAGTTCGATATACCGTAGATTAAGAATCAAGTACACATTCCGGTAGTTTTATACAAACCAAATTAAAGCCTCTTCTTTCTCACATAACTTACATGGAGTTTTTTTCGCATGGCTCATTGCTTTCCTCTTCAACGCGGCTCTTCTGGGATAATAGTATCTGGAACCTTTCGTTAAAGCACTTTCTAATAAAACTTTAAGTCATTTTAAGTACCATCGAACTTGAAATTATCACTGCAGGCATGTCGCCGCAGAGAACTTTATTTTACATATTAAATGATTTTACATTACAACTGAACTTAGGTTGGTACTAGTATCTTCACAGCCGCTTCTACCACAGCTATAATCACAGCAAAGGGGAGCTTCCCTAGCTCAGTTGGTAAGTAAGCGAAGCTGCAGATCAAAAGATCTAAGTCTTGCGCCTGCATATGGCTCAAGTTTCAGCCAACCCCATTTCATTGTCTGGGATATTTCTTTGCCCAAGTTAGCCTTCATGTACACACAATGTAGGATACATGTATGTCGGAATGCCCTTCGAGGCCAGCAGCTTGCGGATGAGGCGCTCAGTGCCATACCAGTTGAAGCCTGGAGTGTTGTGTCCAATTCGTGGTAGATGTACACTGGCTGCAAAAAATTCAAAATTCAAACGATAAAAGCGAATAGTATTCTCACTTGGAAACACTTTAATGATGGTGTGCCATCTCGTCACAGGATGCGCAATACATCACCGAATAATAAATATACAGTAAAAAGTACACAAACCGTTAGATGCATTAATCTTCATAAGGTACACTTCTCAAGGAATTCCAACTAACTCTCATAAGCAGATTGGAAGTTTCATGAAGAGGTTACCTGTTAAAATCCGCCAAATTGCGCTTTACTCACAATACGCCATTTTTAGTTGCTCTGTACATCTAAGATCACGCCCGCTCCGTCGTCAAGGTTACAAACTGTTTTAATATCACGAGCCGCTTTGTAGTCAAGGTTACAATACATTTATGTTCACGCACTGCTCCGTTGTCAAGGTTACTGTACCTTTAGGATAAGGTCTTAATAGGGTCTGTAAGTGGCGTCATACACAGCGCGCTCACATGTGGAGTTCTTTGTAATGGCGCGAAACGCATAGAAAACCAGAATCTTTCGATTCAAAACTAGTAGGATTATATGAAGGTACACCCCCAAACATTTACTCCATATGGTTTTCAACTCTAACAGTGCATGCACTCATATACAAAACATCACGGACTCTAGTTTGAGCCCCATAGTAAAGTATAGGGACCCGCTGACGCGTTGTACCCAGAACGGTTGTTTCTAGAGGTGGGCGCGCGTTGTCTGTGACGTCACTTACAGACCCTTATTGTAATCAAGGTTACTATACCGTTGAGATCACGCGCTGTTCTGTAGACTTTCTTCAGACCGGTACTCAGGGCAGACAGCTTGATCCCCGAGAGGTTATTCCGTTTGTCACGATGCTGAGCTACAATCAGCGCACACTGCACAACAAATACAGAAGTTACTTTGGGTTTATCCTAAGTATTTGGAAGCCAATATGTAACCAATTAAAACGAAATGTATATTTACGCGTCGTATCTTGTACACCCTACCACCTCGTGTTGTAGTAGAAGAGTGTCACAAGAAAGGCGTAAAATGAAACATGCCTTGAATATGCCATACAAACGTCCCCAAAAATGTGTCTCCTAAGTAAATATATCCTTAATGTGAAGTGAACCTGGGGCAAGGCAATTTTTTTGTTGTGTCTTTGCTCTATCGACTCAAACGTCCAGTTCGATACCTGATTTATATGGACTGTAGGTTTTGTAAACAGCACATGCGCGCAGCGACTGGCGTTAGTTCAGACACGTACCTGGTCAGTGCCCTGGTCTCTGCTCGGCGGCTCGTCAAGTGGGATAAGGTGAGCGTCTCCCAAAGCCAAGTCTAAAATAGACAGATACAGACTGAAACCACAGTAGTTATGACCCGCAACATATGAATGTTTTCGGTGTCAAGTTTTACTTTGGTTTGGTTTACCGTTACGCAAGATAAAGAGTACGGTCGCTGTGCCACGTGACACATAGCATCCAGAGACTGACACATAACCCATCATATTGAAATATACATCCATTGTCCGAAAAACAGAAGCTTCTTGTTCCAGTTTAGTCACATAGGGCTAAACTTTAATCAAGCCATATATCAGCCAGTAGACGCGATAAGTTCAGCAGATAAAATTCCAAGGGGTCAATTACCCTGCATAGCTCCCGCCTTGGTGTAAACATCGTCTGGATTAATGGAGCGAGCGTCCAGGGCTGAAAACAATCCCCCATTTCCCCATCTTCCGGAATCATCTGGAACCAATGATACAAGAGTCATTGTAGAAATGGGAGAAATATATGTATGCCACTTGTTCAAACCAACTGATTACGGCCAAACTTCATTAGTGCATATACACCATCAGCTCATGTAATTTCATCCATGCCGGCTAATAACACTTGTTCTAATGTTTATTTAAAGTTGCTTTTTTGACTTTTAAATATCGATTTCATATTAAGGTTTTTTTAAGGTATTAGGCTTTATCACATATTATTCGTTCACCTAGTGACCTGGGATTTGACGTAAGAACCACGAATGATCGCGTTCGGGAGCGTTCGATTCCAGCAATATTAGGGGCGATTGATAGGGGCAACTTCCGAAATAAATATTTTTCCGATAAGTCGTATAAATTAGAATGGAGGACGTTTCTTCAAAATCTTATTGGGACGGTGAGGAGAAAATATTTCCGAGAAAACAGTTGTTACCATCCGTAAATCTAACAGAAATAGGGGATTACAATCAACAACCCTACGCTCAACAGTTCAGTGCTCTACTGACAGGGCTAACCGGGCTTCATGTCGACCATGGTGACACATTTACAACCGGAAAGAGTTGATGCACGTACCAGGGTCCCACCGACGACCTGTTGATCTGTAGCTCAATCAGCATATCAACTGAGCCGGCGAAGCTTTTCTTTTTAGCAAACGATGAGCTAACCCTCAAGTCCCTAATTTGCGGAATTACTAACAAAAATAAAAATACAAAAATAATATGGCTAATCATTACAGTCATGATGGCGAACTCACCAACGCAGTGGACTAGGATGGCGTTGTGTCCGTCGACATGCTGGGGATGTGTGACGTCACCAACTAAGTATTCGATATCCCGGCGTCGCCGGCGTCCCTTCCGCGAAGGCCCAGCCTCTGATTGGTCCAGCCCGGCGTCACCTTCGTCCTCTGATTGGTCGAATCCGACACTCTCCTCCTCCGACTCCTCTCCCTCACTGTCCAGGTCGATGTTGTGGCTAGTGTAGCCGTTGGCAACCCACATTTGTTCGCTGAATTGACACATTGAATAGATACATAATATTCTTCAGTGAATTATAAACCAATTTTATGAGACAAAAAATGCATACTTTGGTTTAATCGAAACAGATCATTATGCATACGCGCTTAAGGATACCAAGGACAGTTCAGAATGCCCATGTTGGCTTTAACAGTCGTAAACTTTCACTTTTAATCATAGAGCGTGGAATTTTTAGACCACACCTGAAGTTCAATAATGGACTAAGACACCACACTATTATCTTGTATGTAGCAAAGTGTAAAACATCATGTCGCCCCACCGTTTCTTTTTCTGCGCTTGCGCTTTCTTGACTTCCGCCTCCTCTGCCTCCTTGGCTCGGCGAGCCGCCGTCTCGGCCCTCTGGCGGTGAAACAAGGAACAACAAATTACAAAACAACAAACAAAATAAAAACAATTCTAGGACAACGACAATTACAATGTAAAAGATAAACAATTGATCCTACATAAGCGCCCCGCCTGCTCCCAGTGACGTGGGTCACTTGTATGCATAACGCCTATACACTGCGGCTTTATAGATGCTCGCAATAGTAAAATGTATTATGGCAGTCTTCATAAATTAGTTTATATCTAACACAGAGCCAAATTATAAAGTACATTTACATTATGGCAATATATATATTTGGTATCTATTTAACTGCGAAAAAGCGATCTAGTAAAGTTAGTTCGTTGCATAGAAGGGTGTCATGCAAGATTTCGACGGATAGTACAAGCGATTCCACAAAGATAATAGTTTCAAAGATTGCTTCAAAGATAATATAGAGGACTAAAGTAATTTTTGTTTCGTTAGTATATTCGGCTTAGCAGTTAGGAGTACATACCTTCTGCTTCCTGGCTTCCAATTCCTCTTCTGTAAGTACTTTCCGCGGTTTGCGTCCTACTTCCGGGAATGCTGCCGTCAGAACGAGGCTCTTGTGCTTCCTGAGAGAGCGTCCTTCGGTTGTCGTCTGCTCCAGTACAGCTCTCTCGACTGAACATTCGGCGAGAATTCGGTGAGACAAACCGCAAGTACAGGGAAACACTTCATTTCTGCATTGTTCATATTTATTTAGTGACAATGAAGCATACATTTTTTTTTGGGGGGGGGGGGAGAAATATAAAATACATTTGTTTATATTATAGTGAGAGACATATAAATTAGTTTCGTTGAACATGCAGTAAAAGTCATGAGGTTCATTCTCGTGAGATATATAATTAGTCTCATCGCAGTGAGAGTGATATTATACTGAGAGAGACATAAATTCACGTATTGAGTTCACATTTTAATGCGCGCAATGGCTATAAAACCCGGTAACCATGCCTACCTGCCAACAAGTCCGCGAAGGTTTTCTTGGCCTGCGCCGAGGGTTCCGTCGAGTAATCCATGCCTTCAAACGTGTACATGTTCGTCACCCCCTCCCCCGCCGCCCCGTCTTCAGTCTCCATCGACTCAGACACCTGTCGCAGGAGAGACGCGCGGAATCGTGTTATAGGCCACTTTTTTGGGGTAAATCGGGCCACAGAAGGCCGGGATGAAACCGCTCCAGAGACGGGGTGGGTCTGTCACCGCTTGGTCTGTGGAATATTCTTACATAAACCTAAGACTTTAGTTAGCTTCACCGTCTTGCACAGCATTACTCATTCAGTCTCTACAAATTCCCCGATTCCTTTGTCAATCAGACAAACACTTACAATGTCTACCTGACGTCTGCACCACTGTACATTGTCTACCACTAACCTTAGCTGTCTCAATTTCTTGCCATACGCCGTCCTCGGTAGGTCCCAAGATGGTTTCCATGTTAAGGTCTTCTATGCTGCTCTCATCCGTTTCAAACAACTTGTCGACACCAAACTTCAGAATATCTTGCAGCTGAAGAGGCGTTGAATGTTGAATTACTCACAAGTAATTATGACTTTTTACGGACTTGTATTCCATGCGTAACACGTCACAGGTTTGGGGAGATTGATCAGACGTCAATCGGAACAGAACAGCTAATTTGTAACCCATGTCTTGTGAAACAATATCATAACTGGTTTGGAACAGATATCAGTGACAGAGCATTTAATGACAGTTGCTAAGTATGCTTTGTGAGACATACTACAATAATTCCTCCGTATCAATCATCATAACGAGAATGCATTTACAGACGGTTGCTAAGTGACACACATGGAGCACCAATCACGAGCATGAAATGACATGAATTGGTGCTTTCGTGCCCCTGAGGATTAAACTTTGGCCCCAATGGAACCTCCCGGGACGATAAATGATGAATGGATGAAACATGCCCCTGATTAGTTACCCAGGCGCAGACTCGAACCCAGGACCTATTGATATGCGGTCTAGGGCGCTAACCACGACACCACCAGAGAGCCCCCTCCCATACCCACCAAAGACGAACGTCCTACCTCGACGTCTCTGTCGGTGATGATGGAAGCCTTGGCCTCCGTGGACAGGTGCCCGCCCTCGATCACCGTGTTGGTCAGCTTTAGCTTCGCCTCCGCCCGCTTCAACACAATCTCCTCCACCGTGCTGCGTCCCACCAGACGGACGATCTTAACGGCCCTAAACACACAGAGCAGTGGACTAAACTGGGCGGAGGGCTGGGGTGGATTTCAAGAACGCAGTTTAGACCACTACGGGGATTAGTCGATTAAAGTTACCATGTAAATGATGGGCGATTTTAGCCCACTAAGCACCGTAGCCGGCTAAACTATATACGTGAAATATGCCCCTGGCCGTGGAGTATCTATGATAATTTACCGTAAGGACAGTAAACAGACGCCCAAATCCATTCTGTATTAGTGTTTGCATTACGTCGCTGAAATAAGAGGTACGAGTACAAAATAACTAACGAGATCCTGCGTCCTGCATCCGATGGATGGACATGTTGTGCACACGTGGGAGTAAAACCAGACCGCATAATGGAAGAGCTCATGCGCGATACAAACTTCACATTTTGTGAATTGGAGTGCGTGCTTTGGCAGATGCTCACAGCTTAGTCAAGACGCCTTCATGGCCACGTCGTCATTTATATATTCATATCAATGTATGTGATACAATATATGGTAATATTAAGGGCGCTCATGTAGTTGTCTTCTTGCATACATGCAATGCCATATTTATTTGGACACAATAAAGCAATAGAAACTTCCCTGTCAACACAGCGCTACAATGCCTTAATCAATACAGATTGAAACAGACAAGACACCACAAATCTGCCGTCTTTTGGGGAGTAAGTGCATAACATTCGCAAGGTTAATGCTTGTTACATGACCCTCCCCCGCCGTGTCCCCCCCCCCCCGTGTTCCTTCCGACGTCCCCCGTTACCTGGTCTGACCGATGCGGTGTGCCCTTGCGGCGGCCTGAAGGTCATTCTGCGGGTTGAAGTCGCTGTCGACGAAGATGACGGTGTCGGCGGCCACGAGGTTGAGGCCCTGGCCGCCCGCCTTGGTGCTCAGCAGGAAGAGGAATGTGCCCTCGTCCTCGTTAAAGTTCTGGATGGCCAGGTACCGCTCCTCCCCCCGCACCGAGCCGTCCAGACGCTCGTAGCTGTAGCCTGGTAGCGGCAAGGGGGGGGGGTGGAGGGTGGGTGGAGGGTGGCCGAAGGGGGGGTGGTGGAGGAGGATGAAGGGTGAGTGGAGTGTGGCGGAAGGGGGGGTGGTGGAGGAGGATGAAGGGTGAGTGGAGTGTGGCGAAAGGGGGGGGGGGTGGAGGAGGGGGGTAGTCAGTGCGAGTTAGTGCAGTAAACAGACGGCCAAATCCACCTTTAATCAGTCTTTTCATTTCGTCGCTGGAACAAGGAGTACCAAATAGCTAACGATTACTTTTTCGGGATGGCAATCACAATATGCAATTATATGTTCGTCTCTGACATCGAGAACCTAAATGTCGATGCATGTGAACGTTAGGAAAAAAAAGATATATTATAAATTTATAAACTGAATAACCTAAAATAATTATACATCTACACATTATTTGTGGACGTGGAGTCGAGATAACAATCCAGCTACTTTATAATACTGACATAGATATTTTAAAATCTTAACAAAACAACCCAACTAACTCATTCCGACCAATATTCCTTATTTCGTTTCTACCTCTGTATCCAAGGTAATCCTGAATGATATCCAACATCCGGGTCATCTGGGAGAAGAGCAGCACCTTGTGACCTTTGACCTTGAGGTGGTGCAGGAGTTGGTCGATGATGACCAGTTTGCCGCTGGCCTCCACAAGGTGTTCACCCAAGGCAAAGGGCTCGGGCTCCACTCCTACCAGTCACAGTCACAACGATACAGTCATTGCTTTTTGCCCAGATCAGCAGTTTCACAACAAAAATGAATACCGTATCAGCATTTCATTTTATTATGAGTTACGAAGAGATCGAAGTTTCCGAACAACGAAAATAAGCGTCATACAGTATTATTCGGCGCAGAATATATTCGTAAAATACTTTTGTTAGACAATAGTATTTGAATTAATTCAGGTGTATAATTACGAGAATGGATGAAACAATCCGTCAATCATAGTTTAGCTTAAACATGTGAGAGGAATTGTCTGTATGTTGCTTTATAACACAGCATGTGAAAAACTTCCCTTAAATATCGTGCATGAATGGAATGATATTGACACAGCAAACGATCGCTGTGTGTGCGGAAAAATATTGTCCGCTGATTGGCTCAAACAGGTTGTACGTAATTTAAAACGTGCGATTCCGGTCGCCGGGGGATGATGTTATTTAATCCTGGGATTGTCCCTGAAGCTGGGTTTCACAACATGGAGTGTTTGGCCCCCTTACTCACCGTCAAACAGGTATGGGTGGTTGACACACTTTCGTAGTTGCATCAGAATATTCATCAATCTAGTCTTTGAAGTGCCAAGTGGATTTTCAAAGGCCTCTGGAGCAAAGTACGTTACCGTTGTTACTTATGTACTATCGTAGTTAGTAACATGAATGGCGTTTATCAAGCATTGCGACCAACACGTAAAGTTATCAAAAGTGTCAGAATTTGTACAATATATTGGTTTTAATTACATGCTCTTTATGGTATATATATATTTTTAGAATAATAGGCTACCTAACATATACAGATATAATAAGAGCGCAGCCAGGTTTCCATTATTCACCAAGTTCAAAAGCCCTCACCGATGTCTTTTGTCAGAATGGCCTTATAGTATTTTTTCTGTAGGGCAGAGAGACCATGGTACAGCAAAACCTCGGACTTCTTGGGCAAGTCTTTGACAACTTCCGATTTTATCCGCCTCAGCAGAAATGGCTTCAGTAAATCATGAAGTTCCGATACATCTGAAAACATTGTGGTAAAAACAAACAATTGTTAGCAATAGTCAGAATCAATATATGCCATAAGATCTTTCATATTCTTTAAATTGTGTATTTTATGCATATAGAAGAGCAGCTCCACGGATATATAAAAGGAAAGGAAAAACAAATTTATCAGACATTAGTTCAATACTTGTAATATAGTTCTCATTTACAAACACATGTGTATGAGTGCGTACAGGTATTAACTGTGAAAAATAGTTCTAATAAGAATACACATTTTTTTACATGAGCAATGTGTGTTGATTTGATACGAGCCCACAAAGACAATATGAATTGGACGCTTGTATAGCGTCACAAAACATGGTGACGTCATGATTGTTCAAGCAGCTCTGCAATTCATATCTATCGATTATCACACAAAAGCATATACATATTGATATAAATATCACACAAAAGTGTATACATATTGATATAAATAGAGTGCATTTTAACGTTCTTTAAGTCAATGATTAAAATCGCTGCTCATTCTGCAACCAGAATTTCATTTCTTAACTCAATGTTATCTATACTGATGTCTCCCCATTAAAAAAAATGGCATAATATATTGCAATGAAAAATAAATTCACATTTACCAGATCCACAAATTTGTCTTCCAATGAAATGTTAATTCTGGCAGAAAATGGGCATTTTGCTTGATTTTATGGCTATTTGGAAGCTATGTGTACAGATGTGTGATTAATGCATTGTTTTATTGCATAGGGGTGTTGCGCAGGTTCAGGACAATGAGTTATAGTGACAATAGGTCATTCTAGCACCAATCAGGCCATACAAATTGCTACAGTTTAGATCCTGACATGCTTTTCGTGGAGAGCAATTAGTGGAATAAGCCTAGGATAATGTTTGTTATCTAGAAAGCCTAGGATAATATTGGTACATACATCCAATCATAAATATCCCATACTTCCAGTGTGACATACCGGCCGAAGATGAAAACCCATTGGCAGCATCCGCTTCAGAGTAAGTGCTAACGAAATCATCTTCGTATTTGTCTCGGAAAATCGTGGGTGCCACGAAACTCAGCAGAGAATAGAGCTCGGTCATGTTATTCTGCACTGGCGTCCCCGTCAGCAAGATCCGGTGCGAGGCGGACAACTGTGAACCACCAAGGAATAACATCACGCTATCTTGTAGTCTGTACTGATACCTACAAAGCGCATTATCAGTAGCATTACGACAATGAACTGGCGCACGTTAGCATTACATCCATCTTTTTCGACAAATCACTCAAGAGGTAACTCACAAGTAGTTTTGCAAAAACATATGCTTCTGAATCAATAAAACTGTTCTCGTATACATGTAGCAACTTTAACGCGTAAATTGCCGATTTATGAAGCATTTGATTTGATCAGACGAGTACACGCATAATGAATAAAATAATACGCCATCATGCATGCGAGGGACGCACGAATGCTTGAAATTCTTAGCTATCAGAAATTACCTGTAAAAGGATTTGGTGCAACAAGGATTTAACGTTCTTGAGCCGATGTGCTTCATCCACAACAAGGGTGTGCCAATTGATCTTCTTCAGAAAGCTTTCGTCCTTAATGCACATCTGTAACAAGCAATGGAGCTTCACATCATCTATGTCGTCTCGACGAGCAAGGGCCGCAACGCCAATTAAGGTATGTCACGCACTTCCTCATGTGCTCCCCCTCGTGGACTCAGGAAAAGCTCATACTATCATCCCCTTTTTGTGTCTTTATGAAACGTTTACATAAATCTCATGAGAAAGGTCAGCAAATTAAATGCACAATAAGCATTAACTTAGTCAATTATCAAGATGCCTGTAAGAATAAACGATGTACTGAAACTATGTAGAGCTGGAGTAAGAGTACTACCTTATATATAATATACAATATAATATACTGCTGTTCCACGATATTAAATTGGGCCAGATTACCTCACAAAACAACGAAATAGGGTTAAATGAGTCTTGCCCCACGTGCAGGTACCAGCGTTCGACCTCATGAGCTCATTTGCAACTCACCCGCCGTGGCACAGGTCCGAGGCTATTGACAATGCTATTGACCTACTTCGTAGGTGGTAATGACGACGTTGAAATCTTCTTCTTTCATCTTTCGTTGTAACTTTGGACGTTCATCCTTGGATCCAAAATAATTCAGACACTTCAGTTCAGGTGCAAATCTGAAAAAAGCAAATTTCTGGCCTAAATATATACAGTAGGTTCTGTAGGATATTTATATATAACGGCTATGTCACATGCACAAATTGTACTACAGACAGGTAACATAAAGATACAGTTTATAGATTGCCGACTAAAGTATTCCATTATGTATGGTCTACCAGTATATATTACAAGACACCTGTAGGTTTAACAACCTAGGTTTCATGGTCAAAGGAAGTGAGGCTGTTTGACATGTTTCCAGTGATGCATGTATTGCCAGCATAGTCATTGAAACCATTTAATGAATTCATTTATGTGACAGGATAAAATGTGGAACACAACATAAAAACCCTTTGAAAAATATGTGATCACTTTTGAAGTTCTGTTTTCCAGTTGGATAGGACGGACAATGGACTGAGGATCAGGTGAGGTCCCTTGCTCTCTCCATGTCCATGGAGGAACACCAAGAAACCGATGGTCTGTAATCAGAATAAAGGTCACCAGATATCTAAATGCTATTTCAAACAATGGTACAAAGCTATGGATGTCACCCATGATACAGACTATATATCATCTATACACAGTATAGCTTTACACCATATTACATATCTCATTTACAGCAATTGTACAAATACAATAACTTACCCAAAGAATGTTTGTCTTCCTCCTTGCATAAATAATTGTGCCAAATTACAACACAATTAACAAGAACTTTATGGGATATAATATAAGGGGCTTATATGGTCAATCATACCTGACACGTTTTCCCAAGACCCATTTCATCTCCAAGTATACATCCATGCTGCCTGTGATACCTTTCAATCAGCCAGTTAACACCATGTAACTGATATGATCTCAAGGTGATATCTGTGAAAAAAAAAGCCATTTGGATTATAATATGAATTAAAATGAAACTCAGCCAATACAAGATGTTGAAGCAGGTGTTATCATCTGTCGTTTTCCTAATTATCTTGGGAATCTAAAATTGTAAGATTTGCTGATCTGATGAAATAACAATCTATTCATTGTCACTAAAGTCTAATGCCTGCAGCAAATTCAACAACTTTGAAAGGATGTTATTATTTGGCAGGCTACACAATCTCAGTATTTTGAAACCCCTCAGCTTCAAGCTGACTAGTATGAATTAGTGGTTGATTACCGCATCCTATACTTAATTTTCTTTTCATTCTATATGCCTTAAACTAGATTCATATCTATATTCAGATTTTTCACAGAACAGCTGATGACAATAATACTAACAATATTTAAATATGGTCACGCAAGTCTACATTAAACAATGGCCATAGTCTTCTGGATGTAGATATTGGTGCCATTGATATTGTGATATCAAGATTATATGGTATAATGCAAGGCTCTATGCAATCTTTATATCTTTTTTTTCTTGCAATTTCTACATCTAAAAGACTTTATACCTATTCTGTTTAGTATAGACCTGCTAAGGATGTCCTCCCTGCAATTCAGGAGGTTTTACGCCACTAGACGATTTGACTGCCAGGTGGGATGGAGGAGAAACTTGTGTTGAGTATGGTGTGAAGGGTTTGGTGGTAAATGTTCAAGGGGGTAGAGGCATGCCCAGGGGAACAGGGATGAGATAGCTGGTTGTTATCCTTAATCAGCTGAAACATGGCTGCTGACAGGCGAGGAATGGGAGAGGGCATCAGTGGGTGGCGGCGTCAGCGACATCAGCCGGTGAGCTACTGCCTAAAGTGATCTGTTACTGCCTAGGTCTAATACAGTACCATTTTTAGACAGGTTGTTGTCATAGCATGAGCAAGTTCGCTACAAATGAAAAGCGCCTGCATTTTTGAAAAGAATGAGCCTAATATGATGCACCAGCTCCTTAAAAAAACGGTTTCAACGAAGCCTTAGACAAAAATGTTCCGCCACCATGCCATGGCCCATGCCCAGGCCATGGATAGCAAAGCTGTACAAATAGCATAATAGGCGATAATAGGTGAAGTTACGACGTGCATTGTTCACACACTTTTTAAACCATATTCTTCAAGCTTGTCACCCTTCACATCAGTGACTTTGTTACTCTTTGAGTATATTCCGTTCACTTTCTGCTTGATTTTATCCATGATTCTTCTCTGATCTGTCAATATCCTATGGTAACCACGATTTTTTGCCGTGTAAACATAAACAAAATGACAAAATTGCTGTTTCCGTTTTGGCGGTCGGCTTTCGGCTACGGAAGTTCCCAAACTGTGCATTGTAACAGCAGCCAGGTTTCAAAGGCGCTATCCCGGGCCGTGGCCGCGGTCATAAACTTATTTTCAAAGCAAATCTAGTTAATTATCGCGACGGGTTAAAATAAGTTTACGATAAGTAAAATAAGTAAAATAAGCCATGAATATGGTCATGACAACGGAAAATATATTGTAATCTCCAGAAGCAGATCAAGGAATTAGACAAGAGAGGGCTACATTGGAAACCATATTTCGCCATGTTGGTTCGTCAAACACATGTTCAAAGTGGTTGACATTGTCGTGCGTTATGAGGGAGAAAGGTGACATAAGGAACGAGCGACCTCTGCTGGGAGAGTGGTCTTCATGGCCTGTATGCATAAACCTTACCTTGCGCTTCGAAAACTGCTTAATTAGTATAGTAGCGACCTCTACTGAGAGAGTGGTCTTCGTGGCCCTTATTCATAAACCTTAGTTAGTGCTTCACAATACTACTTAAGTAGAGCTATGTACTAGCGACCTCTCAGGGGAGAGTGGTCGTCATGGCCCTTGTGCATAAACCTTACTTAGTGCTTCGCAAAACTTAATAAGCGATAGTGTACTAGCGACCTCTCCTGGGAGAGTGGTCTTCATGGCCCTTGTGCATAAACCTTACTTAGTGCTTCGCAAAACTTAATAAGCGATAGTGTACTAGCGACCTCTCCTGGGTGAGTGGTCTTCATGGCCCTTGTGCTTAAACCCTACTTAGTGCTTCGCAAAACTACTTAATTAGCGATAGTGTAGTAGCGACCTCTACTGGGAGAGTGGTCTTCATGGCCCTTGTGCATAAACCCTACCTAGCACTTCGCAAAACTACTTAATTAGCGATAGTGTAGTAGCGACCTCTACTGGGAGAGTGGTCTTCATGGCCCTTGTGCTTAAACCTTACTTAGTGCTTCGCAAAACTACTTAATTAGCGATAGTGTAGTAGCGACCTCTACTGGAAGAGTGGTCTTTATGGCCCTTGTGCTTAAACCTTACTTAGCGCTTCTCAAAACTACTTAATTAGCGATAGTGTAGTAGCGACCTCTACTGGGAGAGTGGTCTTCATGGCCCTTGTGCTTGAACCTTACATAGCGCTTCGCAAAACTACTTAATTAGCGATAGTGTAGTAGCGACCTCTACTGGGAGAGTGGTCTTCATGGCCCTTGTGCATAAACCTTACTTAGCACTTCGCAAAACTACTTAATTAGCGATAGTGTAGTAGCGACCTCTACTGGGAGAGTGGTCTTCATGGCTCTTGTGCTTAAACCTTACTTAGTGTTTCGCAAAACTACTTAATTAGCAATAGTGTAGTAGCGACCTCTACTGGGAGAGTGGTCTTTATGGCCCTTGTGCTTAAACCCTACTTAGCACTTCGCAAAACTACTTAATTAGCGATAGTGTAGTAGCGACCTCTACTGGGAGAGTGGTCTTCATGGCCCTTGTGCATAAACCCTACTTAGCACTTCGCAAAACTACTTAATTAGCGATAGTGTAGTAGCGACCTCTACTGGGAGAGTGGTCTTCATGGCCCTTGTGCATAAACCCTACTTAGCACTTCGCAAAACTACTTAATTAGCGATAGTGTAGTAGCGACCTCTACTGGGAGAGTGGTCTTCATGGCCCTTGTGCTTAAACCTTACTTATTGCTTCGCAAAACTACTTAATTAGCGATAGTGTAGTAGCGACCTCTACTGGGAGAGTGGTCTTTATGGCCCTTGTGCATAAACCTTACTTAGTGCTTCGCAAAATTACTTAATTAGCGATCGTGTAGTAGCGACCTCTACTGGAAGAGTGGTCTTCATGGCCCTTGTGCTTAAACCTTACTTAGCGCTTCTCAAAACTACTTAATTAGCGATAGTGTAGTAGCGACCTCTACTGGGAGAGTGGTCTTCATGGCCCTTGTGCATAAACCCTACTTAGCGCTTCGCAAAACTACTTAATTAGCGATAGTGTAGTAGCGACCTCTACTGGGAGAGTGGTCTTCATGGCCCTTGTGCTTAAACCTTACTTAGCGCTTCGCAAAACTACTTAATTAGCGCTATGTAGTAGCGAAGTCTACTGGGAAAGTGACCTTTGTGTCCCTCATTCATAGACATTATTTAGCGCTTCGCTAAGTTCACTACTTAATTAGAGCTACAGGGTAGCGACCTCTGCTGGGAGAGTGGTCTTCTTGGCCGTATGCATAAACCTTCCTTATCGCTTTGTAAAACTACTTAACTAGAGCTATGTAGAAGCGACCTCTGCTGGGAGATTGGTCGTCATGGCGTTATGTAGAAAATGTTTCTTGCATTTAGCTGATAAAAAACTAAAGATATTCACCCAGATTCATATTGTCATATAGTACCTAGTTAACAAGTTTCAGTCATTGTCATGTCGACTATAATACAGCATGATTGCCGGCACGTAAGTAATATATTCGTAGCAGCGCAGGGGTGATGCGAGTCACGTACAGAGAGCTGGCTCTTCCGAACAACTTCGATCGTCGCTTGGTTCGCAGTAACGTACGGATGCGGTTGTTCATTCTGACTCACGGCTTCATGCGTATCGGCTATACAAGTAAGGGGCGTGGCGGAGTCCTGAAGAATAACCCGGGATCCATCTTGTCGCGTAGACCAACCCGTGTAACATGCAAAATAATTTTTTCATGTATTCTGGATTACTGAATATTAATTATGACTTTCTGTTTAATAAAGTTCAAATTGTTGCGAAATATTTGATGTAATATCTAGATAGCATGGTACTTGTTGTAAAACCGGATAATTATTTACACTGGTACACAATAAATAAGCGTTGTTGTGAATTAGCAAAGAACACATTCGTCAGTTGTGTTCATATCTAAGGACAAACGTGACAACAGTGAGGGCCTAATAGCTGACATAGCGGGCCGTCTACATCATGTCGGGTATCCTGCAAAAAGAATTACTTCATCAACATATCAAATGGGTAAACAGGGAGAGGGGGGGGGGGGGCATTTTACCCACCTGGTAGGGGGGTTCCGCGGATGCCTCTGCATGCCCGAGAGCGCCGACATTTGTGATGAATAAAGAAACCCCTATACAGCGTATAATTTAAAACTTGCGACCGGCGGGGGCGGGGAGTGGGGGGGGGGGGGGTGTAAGGCTATGAAAACGTCGACATAGAGCGGGTCAACGGAATAAATACCAATTGTGAGGGGACAATTGGTAAAACGCCGGCCGAGCGGATTTTGTAACTTAAAACAGCCCGACCGAGCGAATTTTGGAGGTGAAAAAGGGGAGGGGGCATTACCGCGAAACGCCCCCCCCCCCCCCAACCCTAGCAATCTATTAAGTACCCCCTGGGGTACAGCGTCCCATATTTAGACCGCTGAATGATCTATTTGCTTCCAATGGCTTCATTGCCCTGTGTTAACATCCGCCTCGTAATCCGACGTCAGTTTTTCGTACC
Organism: Arenicola marina; assembly: GCA_964019135.1. NCBI lineage: Eukaryota > Metazoa > Annelida > Polychaeta > Arenicolidae > Arenicola > Arenicola marina. The sequence goes on from OZ025264.1 coordinate 11,764,846, forward strand.
AAACAGACGCCCGTCTGTTTGTCTGCCAACAGCATTATCACAGCCCTGTGACATGGGCCTATGCGCTCCAGTTTTGCAGACATGACATAGAAAACCAATTGCACAGTGTATGTATGTTTCGCTTGCAGTCTGGTGTAGTACTTCTATATTATTATACCAGTCAAGGACGTCCTTAGGTGGGGGGGGGGGGGGCGGGGGGGGGGGGGGGGTCGGCGCGTTCGCACGACCCTCACCCTCCACCCCTTCCCATACACACATTTGAACCCTAAGATACACTGTTAAAGTTGACACCCGTCGGAAAGATGCAAGTCGAGATGCGTCGGAGAGATACATGTTAAAATTTCGATCCATAGAATCAGAATCAGTGTCATTTTGTTGCAGTCGCTTTCATGGGGGCCACCTCAGGGTAAATACATCGACGATGGGCGGACTTCTGAAGTGAATTATATGCATGATAGGATCAAACACAACAAACTGTAAAGACAAAAAAAAAGATAACAAAAAACAAAACAAATTATGATAAATGAAAGAAACATGGGAAAAAAAGGTGGCCATACATTTAGCACACATTTCAAAAATTTCCATAGAAATGATACACTGTTAAAGTCGAGATCCCTGAGAAAAATACTCTGTTAAATCGAGATATGTGAGAAGAATACACCGTTAAAGTTGAGAATCGTAGGAAATTCCATGTCTGTTGCAAAGCCTCACTGTTAAAGTCAACATCCGTTGGAAAGATGCACTAGCGAAGCCGAAATCCGCCAGAAAGATGCACTGGTAAAGTTGCGATCCATAGGAAAGATACAGTGTTAAAATTCAGAACCTTAGTAAAAGTACACTTTTAAAACCGCGATCAGTCAAAAAGATACACTGTTAAAGTCGAGATCCAAGATGCACTTTTACGGAGATCTGTTGGAAAGATATACTGGTAATCTTGATCCGTAGGAGAAATACACCGCATGGTAAAGTCGAGTCCGTCGGTAGGAAAGAAACACTGGTGAGGTCGAGATAAAATTCAGATAAATTAGAAAGGTGCAGTGTTTTCTGTTCGATCGATGCCTATTATAAACTTCCACTGTAAAACTAAACTCTCTAGAAACTAATATTTTTGTGATTGTGATAATGACGATACCACCATAGAGCTAGGAGGTCACTCGTTTCTATAAAAAACTTAAGAGTATTGATGATACGATATTAAGGTATATTTTGAGAGAATGAAGATAAATGGATAATAGTTTTACAAAAACTTTCTGATAAGCGTAAAGGAGATACTTGTCAAAGTCTTCAATGGAGCTTTTTAAACAGGAGAACAATCTTTGTCTCAAAATTAATCCGTAATATTTGAAAGAAAGACAGTAGAGAAAATATATTAAACTACAGCCCTATTCTGGACTTGAAACTGTCTAACCGACTACACAATGTGATAGGATGGATCATCAGCCTAGACCAGACGGCATTTATTTAAAATAGATTGATTCATAACAATAATCGATCAGTCGACGATGTCGTAGAGCACCTAGCAAGGCGAAACAGAGTTGGTTTACTTTTATTTCTGGATTTTGAAAAGGCATTTGACTCCTTGAGTGGAGCCTCTATGTTCCAAATACTTCAAAAGTTTAACTTCGGGCCGGATTTCATACGATAGGTACAAACCATCTATTCCCGCCCGTCTGCTCGTGAAAAAAAACCCGGCTATTTATCCGGGTCGTTAAATATAAACAGAGGTGTAAAGCAAGGCTGCCCTCTATCCGCTTTGCTGTTTAATATAGTTGTAGAAGCTTTAGCTATAAGACTGAAAAAAAAATTCTATAGATTAACTATACGGATCTCAGATGCATTCTGAAAATAACTCAATACGCAGATGATGGTATCCCTTTCATGAAAAATGAGCACCAAATACCAATAGCACTGTATGACATATACACGTACATTTAGACAGCAAAAAATAGCAATAAAATTATTCTTCTATCCGCTTTAATGTTTATTGGTGACAAACAAAATCATAATAAAATCAGCTGGTGCGACTAACGGATAACGTGCGCCGCTGCTAGTGCCCCCCCCCCCACCCCCATCCTAACCCTAATCCCACAATAATTATGTCGCAAATCCGCGAATGGAACAAAAAGCATGTCTGCCATATTATGTGGCTTAGGACAGGACGTATCAGATTCCTCATTGCTTCGCGTCGGAAGGGCTAGTTTTGGAAGATGTTTTATCGTTATAAACTTTTACCTATGACGCACTAAGCATCCGGAATAGGGGAGGGGTGGGGCAGGCGTTGGTGTGGGTGTATTAGAGGGGAGGGGGGGGGAGGTGATATACCCTTTAGTCGACTCATCGTCACTGATACTCATGCTTGTTTTAATCAGTCGTTGTGATTAAGAGATTATGCATTCTGCGGCGCTGTTGTGCGTGACACTGTCACGTACAGGTCCATATAGCGCTCCTACATTGTAAGCGAGAACACCCGGATTGACGTCACTGCGGGGACTGGCCCGGCAAGCGACACGAGGGTCTACGAGGGGCCAGGGTACATAGGCCGCAACATGTCATGACGGGTATCCGATCTCCGGTGTAAATCCCTGTCACTGTGTCCTGTTTGGTTTTCATAATCTGCTGGACTATATATACATATTTTCATAATTACAATCTCGGTTCGGTTTAGCGATGCAACCCCTGTTGGTGCGTCATACATAGGGGGCCGGGGCGGCTGGGGGGAGGGCTTTTCGTACAATTATTGGTTCAACGGCGACTCAGAGGGGTACCCCCCCCCCCGCCCTCCATCCCCAGGAAACGAATGGTTGGTCGGGGATATTATTTGATTATGTTAATTAATAGAACTTGAACGTCCTGTTGCCGTTTAAGGGGCACGTAGTCGGTGGCTACTGTCACTAAAATAACACGAAGAAAAACTGAAAGTGTGCAAGAAAACACGTTCAAGCTAAAAACATCTGTACGCATCGCATGTCGTTATTCCTTTGGCTACGTGCTCCTCGGAGGGCATATATATCAATGTTCAATTTTTTTTTGCTCTTTCTTACTCTTTTTTCAAATATAACCAACCGATCTTTACAGTGTACCCGTCCATGTTCATCAACCAATGCGGATAATTTTGCATTGAAGAGCTCTGTAAATACCTTACTTAATGCGAATGATGCAAATATTCCGCTACAGTTGTTTGTATCTGTGTTAAATCGTTTCTTATGCAGTAATATGATGATTGCCTGACACCATTGACTTGAGAACTTTAAGCTCTAAAAATAATATCAAGGAGGGGTATTAAATATTAGTTAAAAATTATTTCAAATCTGATAGCTCGCACCATCTCATTGAGGATACCATTATAGCCGACCGGTCTCCAATTATTTGATATCTTATCTATTGAATATCACAGTAGAAGGGTCACTGCCAGGGTCATGCATTAATGCATTATATCCAATCGGACCATCCTGTTTGGCGTCCATCTTGCAACTTATTTGGCGCCATCCAACCCGGACGATGCTCACCCCCCCCCCCCCCCTCCTCTCCTCATGTTGTTGTCCATTGTTCGGGATCCATCTAACATAGATCCTGTTAGAACCAGTTACCACCTGCGCAGTTATGCTCCCTCCCCCCCCCCCCTCGGGGTTCACCCCCCCCCCCCGCACGCCTCCTGGGTCCGCCCCACCCTTCCTGCCTCGCTTTTGAGCGATAAAGCCCTTTTCCACGACATCTGACGTTCCCACCCCATTTTTACATTGGACCTCTCCATTTGTCCATTTGTTTCGCACTCAGTCTCTTTTCCCGCCCCACCCCCATCGGCCCGGTCGCGACATTTTAAAACCGTCACGTTTCACTGATGTAACGTGAAGGAATCGACGTCACCATATCTGGTTGGGTCTCTGTCACGTGCAGACATGCCCTCAAGGCCGTAAGACGAAGGTTACAATTTTGGCGAAGAACACATATAGGTTGTTGACCTTGACCCCTTTTGCCCGTAACTCTTTAGATGTTATTAATCTTTGTAAGTGTATGTACATATATATATCACTGGTCTTATCGCATCCTTGCCAGTCAAGTCATGATCAGTTCCTACGTATAAACCTGTGTTGCGACCTCATACATAGTTTGTCATCGCCGGGGGCGTAAGACGATAAGGACAGGGTGTGCGGGATGGTCATTCCGGCGCATATGAATCACATTTTTGAGTAAGACTGATCACTGTCCAGTTCAAGTGGGACTGCCTGGTGGTGGGGGGGGGGCGAGGGGGGGGGGTATATCACTTTAATAATTCATCAATAAAGAATGTTAATTATGATATTGGGGGGGGGGGGTCGTAAGATATCTTATAGGCGTGGACGAACCAAACCACTTTATAACGCACGTTAAAAACGAGTTTTGCACCAGCAACGGGCATTATAACAAAAAACAAAGTACACATAAAAGTGGGACTCCCAAGTATTTGTTATTCGCTGTAAGAACCAAACAATGCTGCGATTTTAGTATTCTCCCCATGCACAGAGATCAGGGGTTCAGATAACGGATGGTGCAGCTGCAGGTTATCGAGTCCCCCCCCCCCCCACCCACCCTCTCTGATTGATGTTATTTACAGCCGTCTTGACATTGTCTAACGGGCCTTGTTAGTCAAGAGGCTAAGCCTTAGCGTTATGAATACAACATACGGGTAACCTGAGTCGTACAGTCCTGGCCTGTGTGCGACACGGGTGATAAATTATGTGTGACGCGGTTATCTTTCATGCCGTCCAGGTACCGCTCCCTGAGATTCACTGACCGTCGTGGGGTTGTGACTGTAATTGTGGGTTTATGGACCGTTGTATCTGGTTAGACGCTCTCGTCTTGGTAAACGGGTAAAGGTGCTCAAATAGTGTTTGCCTGAAGTTATTTATTTATACAGACATTCCCCGCCAATTAAACAAAACTGGCATAATATGCTGCAATGAAAATTAACGCTCACATTTAACAGAACTGTACAATTGGCTTCAAATGAAATGGTAAATATGGCACAAAAAATCTGTTTGGGTTTGACAGCTGATCATTAGCTGAAGCTACGTATGTTAGGACCCAACACGTCATATTGACGAAAACGCCAATCCACACGGGCTGCGCCATCTAGGAACAAATGAACAGTTTCACACTGTGCCTCGATCGTCGTCTCTATTGGCGGGGACGGTAACTCTTCAGTTTCAGATATGTTTAAATGCTTTCATAAACGATGGAATATGGGGTATGCCCCCCCCCCCCAAACCCCCGGCTGTCACGCAGGGTTGTGTCAGCGATAATTAGGATGCTTGAAGTCAAACTTAAAACTGTATATTTCATTCTACCAAAGCATTACGTTTTCGTCACTATGACGTTTCGGGTTCTAATATGTTACGTATACTATGTCACAGGTCTGTGGGTAGGTCATTGTTTCAATGGAAGTCTTATAGGCATGTTTTGCAGGCAATGTATTTTAGTGGCAAAAATCAATTATGCTTGCACTAAATCAGGTCATAAAATATGTAATTTTAGATCAGGAGGTGATTTTGGCGGGAAACAACTGTTTCAATACAAATGAAATATTAATTTGAAGAATATTTTTAAAAACACGTTCACTTTTTATTTGACTGGCAGTTCGATGATGTAGTCCACTGTGAATCATTTGTCGTTTCCCGTAGAGTTGTGGAAGCTTTGTAAATATCTGTAACAAATTGTGGCACAAATTGTGGCAATTGATTATTTATATCATGGGAAAGATAAAGTAATATACATATATATATCCCAATTCTAATCTTGCCAAAGAGTTGTCAATTGTATGGCAAGGGGGTGGGATCAATGTTTATTGCGACCCATCTTTGGTAAAAATATCTGAAGGATTCAGAAAGTTTTTAAACGAAGGGGGGAGCGGCGGCTTTGGCCCAACCACCCATTGCTTCAGCATCTATATTGACGTAACAGTATATTTGGAAAACTAACAAACCTCGTTTTACATGCTTCACATATTGAGATGTATGGGTCTGTCTGCTCTCACCGCTTTTCTGTCTGTGTGTCGCATCCTTGATGCATTGTTTCGCCAGGTCGAGAGGCTCAGTTCAAGGGTCAAAGACTGCTTCACCCGGCCGGGTGCGCCGCATTGTCTCTGCTGATAACGTTTTTGTTCTAGTCAACGAGCGGTAACTGGTGTGGAGTAACCACCCGCCACGTGTTTGTGTCCCGGGATGAACAGATAGGCGAGTATGGAAGGCTTGCGTCAGTTGGACGATATCGCAAAACATTGCATAGGCACATTAAACAGGTAGGCGTACGTAGAGCCAAAACTTGTCGCGTGTGACGCATTTACTATTCATGAGTAAAGGGCGTTAGGCTACTTCTCGTAACACTGCGGGGCTAAGATTAAAAAGTTACTATTTGAACAAATTTAGCGGGGGAGGGTTCCGTCAGACCTGAGAGAGGCGCCATTATTGCTGGAACAACAGTAATCCTAAAACACTCTCCCGCAAGGAGACGTTACACACGATGAAAATACGGCAAATGAGAAGTTGTGGCGCCCTCTGTCGGAAGAGGTCTGTGCGTCCCAGCTTGTCCAGTGTTTCCTTTTCGTTGTATAGGGCTATACAGTTCTCGCGATCGGGCCGCGAGACTTCAGTTTTGGGGACAAACAAACACACGTGCTCCATGTTGAAGCATAGGCAGCTATAAGTCAATTTCTTTCGAGGTTTATTCTAAATACTATGAGTACCATTTCACTAAACATGGCTATGGGAGATATACGTGAAAATATTTGGAGACGATGAAGCGCAGAACTTTGGGAATATACAAGGAAGAATCCGTCTTCAAGACGCTCGAAAGCTAAAAATAACGTTCTAACTTTAGCCCTGCACCCGGGCTTTCGCAAGTTCACCAAACAGCGAGTGACGTCACAGAGTTTTGCGGGCCTCCGCGGTAACAAAAATGGCGAGAGCAAGTGATCGACTTAACCATTCCGCTGTCAAAATGTGCAGTGCATGGAGTAACAACACACGGGTGCGTCATTAAACCACATGGTAAAGATAAAATAAGACCAGTTGGATGTTTTCGTATCACTTTGGATCACGAAAAGACCAAGTTTCTTCATTTTTGTAAGTTTTCTGTTTGAAGCGTTGCGCCAACGTTGTCACCGGAGAGAATCCGTGTGACGTCATAATGCCTCGTTTTCGTAGGAAATGCAAAAAAACGTTAGTTTCTCAGTCGTATTGTCCCGTCGTAACAAAATTTCGTCATTGTGATGGCGCAAACGAATAAAAAATATGTCATCTATCCGTTTTGTAAAGCTATATTTCTTAAATATTCTTAATCATAGCGCTAGGCCTTCCGGCATGGACCCACCCCTCGGCGCCTGGCTTTTGCTCAGGTAGTCTGGTTCCCAGTCTCTCTCTTTGCGTAACATACACGTCACCCCTACGTCACAGATAGTCAGGATACCAGTGTGCGCAGAGATTCTAAACTCGTTCCGAACACGTGCTTCGTTTGTTTGTCCCTGAATGAGTAAACCGGAAGTCTAAGCGAACGAGACTTTATAGCCCTATTAGTAACTTTAAGTGATATAGGTATGCGTAATAACCGAATGTGACGTAATACACAAAAGCACGTGACACTTATGGTTGGTCGAATTGGTCATGAACATCCGGGTTCCGGTAAAACCCGGATGGCATCGGTAGAAGGGAAGGCCATCGCCTTATCTAAGTCAGCCAATGACATCGCGTTATGTAAGTCAACCAATGACATCGCTTTATCTAAGTCAGCCAATGACATCACTTAATGTAAGTCAACAAATGACATCGCTTTATCTAAGTCAGCCAATACCATCGTTTTATCTAAATCATTCAATGACATCGCTTTATCTAAGTCAGACAAAGACATCGTTTTATCTAAGTCAGCCAGTGACATGGCTTTATCTGAGTCAGCCAGTGACAGTTTTATCTAAGTCAGCCAATGACATTGCTTTATCTAAGTAAGTCAATGGCATCGCTTTATCTAAGTTAACAAATGACATCGCTTTATTTAAGTCAGCCAGTGACATCGCTTTATCTAATTCAGCCAATGACATCGCTTTATCTAAGTCAGCCAGTGACATTGCTTTATCAATGTAATTATATAATTCTGATTGCGTCGGTAGAAGTCAGCAAAGGACATCGTTTTATCAATATAATGATATAATTCTGATTGCCTCGGTAGAGGTCAGTCAATAGCACCGCTCTATCTAACTCAACCAATGACATTGCTTTATCAATGTTATGATATGATTCTGATTGCCTCTGTAGAAGTCAACCGACCACATTTAATAGAGAAAAATACTCCGTGCATCACTGTGAAACATTGATAGCAGAGAGGGACCTTTAGTTCACTAGCTCTATGTGTGACGGAGTGAGTCGAAGGCAAAAAGTGCCTCCAATGAAGTCCGTTAATGACGACTGGGAGTTCACAGAACTGATATTTTACATAGTTTTGGTATCAAAAATTAACTTTAGCGAGTAATATGCGTATCTTGTTAGTATACGTCACTGCATGCGTTTTGTTTTTTGGTTTATTATATGCAGGGCTATCATGGGCCGATGGTCTTTTAAGTATAATAATGGTGTAATAATAGTCTCCACAGCCCGCGGCTGGGTTCACGGCTGGGTGGCGCCTAGGATATCCCTCCGGCCGCGCAGAAAGCTCGTTTTGCTGGCCCACTTTTTCCCACAGGCACCTGTTTGTACCTCTATAGCTGGGTTCCCCCGTCAGTAACAGGACAATACGAATATGATTTTTTTTCCCGTATCATGACAGGCATCGTGTTATGGTTCCGAGTATGCTCATTTGTCAAGTGTTCCGTGACACGGTTCGTACTTATCTGGGATCCGGTTGAGGTTCGTAGAACCCCAGATAGGCCGGTTGGGTGCGCGCTGCACCCGGCGTTGGGTCAACCGTTTATGTGTCGTGTAGGAACGCTTTTTTTTTGGGGGGGGGGGGTCATCTTTGTGTCTGTTCCTGCAGGATTTCTCAAATTTATATGAGTACCGAAGTTCAAGAGAAAGCCAACATCAGTCCAGATATTCGTATGCTTCCTAACGGAAACAAGTCCAAATTGAACTATTTTTCTCGTAAAATTATTTTGCATTTCGGTCTCCTATCTACAGTTTTACATTAATATAGCCCAGGGTAGATCCAGGATTTGGAACAGGGGGCGGGGTCTGCTTTGGGTAGGCAGAGATCGCTCTCCAAAAATCTTACCATCGCGTCCACACCTAAGATGGCGCACATTCTACATTGAAGGAGTCCAGACCCCCCCCCCCCCACCCCTTTAATCCGGATCCGTCAATAATAGCGCGGATATTTTTCCCCGACTACACCATCACCCAATCAGAAGACGCTCGTGACGTCACGTCCGCGGTCACGCCACATTCAGGCGTGACGCCAACAATACCGGTGGTGTTCAAGGTCAACTGGGAAGGTAGTGGCGAGCTCAAGTCATAATAAGCCTACTATAATTGAAGATGCGACAACTTCCTTGAGGGATACATTCTTTAAGCTTGATATTGTGAAGAATAATATACTACTGGGGAAAATAATGTACGACTGGGAACATTAATGTACGACTGGGAAGAATAATGTACTTTTGGGAACAAGAATGTACTTTTGGGAAAAAGAATGTACTTTTGGGAAGAATCATGTGCTGTTCTAAGGAATAATGTACTGTTTGGAGGAATAATGTACTGTTTGGAGGAATAATGCACGAATATGAGGAATAATGTACTGTTCAGAAGAATAATGTACGACTGGGAAGAATAATGTACTATTCGGCAGAATAATGTACTGTTCGGCAGAATAATGTACTGTACGGAGAAATAATGTAATACTGGGAAGAATAATGTACCGTTCGGAGAATAATGTACCCTTCGGAGATTAATGTACCGTTCGAAAGAACAATGTACTGTTCGGAGAATAATGCACGGAGAAATAATGTGCTATTAGAAAATGTACTGTTTGGAGGAATAATGTACGACTGGGAAGAATAATGTACCGTTTGGAAAATCACGGACTGTGGGGAAGATTAATGTTCGACTGGGAAGAATAATGTACTGTTCAGGGGAATAAGGTACTGTTCGGAAGAATAATGTACTACTGGGAAGAATAATGTACTGTTGAGAACCCTGTCCAGGGTTCACGGCTATCTTCATCGGTTTGATATGGCACGATATAGCCTTCCAGGCTGAAAGTGCCGTTAAGCCCCAATCAAATCAAATCAATCATCGGTTTGCTTGATTCAATTGAAACAACAGCATTGGTCTCTTTTCTTGTATTTATTCCGCATGCACATTTCATATACATCAAGTCTAAATCAATTCCAATAAGTCCCGGTCAGTCCTTTCCTTCCTCTCCCTGTTCTACTAGATTCCGGCCCTTAAATACGGGATAGCCCCACCCAAAACTAGAGGTCTGGACCTACAGTTGAAGGTCCGGACCTACAGTTGTAGGTCCGGCCCTCGTTAAGACGAAAATCTACGATTTTCGTCTTATGTCAGTGTGTTCGGTTATTAAGACGAAAATCTACGATTTTCGTCTTATGTCAGTGTGTTCGGTTAGTCTGTCTGTCTGTCTGTGTGTGTGTCTGTCTGTCCGTCTGTCTTGTCACGCATTATCTCTCGAATGCCTTAACATATCGACTTCCAAATTCACAAAAAGATGCGGAACGGCCAATCTCAGGCTGAGTTCGAAGATGGGCAACGTACCTCAAACGTCAACGTCACGATGACGTCATACGTCCAAAACACATTTTCCGCTCTAGCTCACTTAATATTGCAGCTAGAGAGCCGCAATTAGTGTCAAAATACTCAGCTCCTCAAAATCTTTCGCGTTACTGACATCAGATTTGACCTAGGATAAAAAGTTTTCGCGCCACAGGCAGCTAAAAATTCAAAATTTTGGATTTTTTTTTTTTTTTTATAAAGTTTGAGATATCGACTCCTCCTTCTGCACAGACAATGCCACGGCCCACCGTCAGGCTAAGTTCGTAGATGGGCCATGTAGGTCAAAGGTGAAGGTCACAGGAATTTTTCGAAATTCGCTTAACCATTGAAAGACAGGACCAAAAAACGGGAAAATTGCTATAACGTTCATAGTTTCCATTTAATCACGCTGCAAATTATTTCACGTATTGGGTTCATTATTACCTTCTATACCGTCTTTCATTTGTGCACATCGCCCGAATAGTTTTTCTGCTAAAAATTCCCAAAGTTTAACATGGGACCCTATGGGACCATTTTGGCGGGAACCAGGCCTCCTCAATTTTTCCATGAAAGGGACATGTCAGACAAACGACACGTTGCGTGAGACATGACATTAGTATTTGGGCGTAAAATATTATATTGACCAAGGTCACGCTTCCAAGGTCAAGGTCACATCAAGGTCATGGTTACGAAACATGTATTCCCGCGTAATTTCGTTAATATTTGGACTAGAGATTCACGGTTTGTTTCAGAGTATTCTTCAGAGAGATACGCAAAGGTAATGTGTCATCAGATTTCACCTCACATTTATAGTTTTCGAGTAATTGGATGATCAATTTTGACATTGCCGAAAGCGCAAAAAAATCACTGTGACTACATAAATGCAGGTAGATAACTCATATGTGGTGGAATATGTACCCATGTTACTGGCATCATATTTGCCAAATTGCATCAAAATCAAAGCAGTAGTTTGGACGCTAGCAAATAATCACACGTTAACATGGCCAAGCCCACTATAAGGCCTCGATACGCCAAATGACTGACGTCGTGCCATGCCAAAGTCATGAAATGGGCCTTAAAGTCCATCTCTTGGGGGGGTATTTGTTTCTAAACCACTGTCAAATATACATTTCTCAGTGGTTACTAAAGCCATTTATCAGATGCAATTATTTTACAATGTCTCGTATGCCATAAATATCAATATCTAAAGTCACCAAAATAAACTCAAGCAGCGAACGATCCATTTCCAAACCCCCGCCCAGAGTAGAGATTGGTGACGTCACAAGATGATCCGGTTTGAGTGCGCCTCGCTCGCTTCGACTGCCCGCGGTGTTTGAATGTAGCTTACGTGCAGGGAAGCTCTAACTCAGATGTGTATTTCGATTAACATTAACTCATGATGAATATTTGCCACATGTAGATGTAGATAGACCTAGATCAATTACATTACAGGTGTGTGATTGTTGGTTAGCGCAACATTCGTGACACTGACACTGAGAGAAAACAAACAGCTGCAGTGGCCGCCGCCACTGCCAGAGTGTTGACAGCCTACGTTTCTTCCCAAAAATGAAAAGGGTGCCACAGTAGTGGACGGGCCGTCGCGGGGATGTCCGTCGAATCGTAGACATAGAATCTAGATCCAGGGTTAAATGAAATGTATGTACTAAAAGACGCCAAATGACTGACGGCGTGCCATGCCAACGTAAGTGTCCACTCCGTTTTATTTCATTAAATCCACCTCTGGGCACCCTCTGATACGTTGCAACCTTCAAACCCGCCAAAAAAAATCACTATAGCACCTCTGTATCCCCCATTTTTGGGTCCTTAACCCCCTATTGGATGGCCATGTCGGCCATTTTAGCGGCCATTATCTCGAAATCTGGCAAGTGTCCACTCCGTTTTATTTCATTACATACACCGCGTGGTACCCTCTGATAGGTTGCAACCCTCAAACCCGCAAGAAAAATTCACTATAGCACCTCAGTACCCCCTATTTACGGTCCTTACCCCTCTATTGGATGGCCATGTCGCCCATTTTGGCGGCCATTACCTCGTAATCTCGGAAGTGTCCACTCCGTTTTATTTCATTAAATCCACCTCTGGGTACACTCTCATAGGTTGCAACCTTTAAACCCACCAGAAAAATTCTCTATAGCACCTCAGTACCCCCTACTTTAGGGTCTTTAGCCTCTCCTAATGTTTGGCCATGTCGACCATTTCGGCGGCCATTATCTCGAAATCTGGGAAGCGTCTACTCCGTTTTATTCCATTAAATCCACCTCTTGGTAACCTCTGATATGTTGCAACCTTCAAACCCACCAGCAAAATTCACTATTGCACCTCAGTACCCCCCATTTTAGGGTCCCTACCCCCCTATTGGATCGCCATGTCCGCCATTTTTGCGGCCATTATCTCGAAATCTGGAAAGTGTCCACTCTGTTTTATTTCATTAAATCCACCTCTTGGTACACTCTGATAGGTTGCAACCTTTAAACCCGCCAGAAAAATTCACTATAGCACCTCAGTACCCCCCATTTCTCTAAGGTCTTTAGCCTCTCCTAATGTATGGTCAGGTCGGCCACTTTGGCGGCCATTATCTCGAAATCTGGGAAGTGTCCACTCCGTTTTATTTCATTAAATCCACCTCGTGGTACACTCTGATAGGTTGCAACCTTCAAACCCGCCAGAAAAATTCACTACAGCAGCTCAGTACCCCCCATTTTAGGGTCTTTAGCCTCTCCTAATGTATGGTCAGGTCGGCCACTTTGGCGGCCATTATCTCGAAATCTGGGAAGTGTCCACTCCTTTTCATTTCATTAAATCCACCTCTTAGTACCCTCTGATAGGTTGCAACCTTCAAACCCACCAGAAAAATTCACTATAGCACCTCAGTACCCCCCATTTTTGGGTCCTTACCCCTCTATGGGATGGCCATGTCGGCCACTTCGGCGGCCATTATCTCGAAATCTGGGAAGTGTCCACTCCGTTTTATTTCATTAAATCCACCTCGTGGTACACTCTGATAGGTTGCAAGATTTAAACCCGCCAGATAAATTCACTGTAGCACCTCAGTACCCCCCATTTCTCTAAGGTCTTTAGCCTCTCCTAATGTATGGTCAGGTCGGCCACTTTGGCGGCCATTCTCTCGAAATCTGGGAAGTGTCCACTCCGTTTTATTTCATTAAATCCACTTCTGGGTACATTCTGATAGGTTGCAACCTTCAAACCCGCAAGAAAAATTCACTATAGCACCTCAGTAGCCCCCATTTAGGGTCTATACCCCCCTATTGGATGGCCATGTCGGCCATTTTGGCGGCCATTATCTCGAAATCTGGGAAGTGTCCACTCCGTTTTATTTCATTACATCCACCTCGTGGTACACTCTGATAGGTTGCAACCTTTAACCCGCCAGAAAAATTCACTACAGCACCTCAGTACCCCCCATTTTTCTAAGGTCTTTAGCCTCTCCTAATGTATGGTCAGGTCGGCCACTTTGGCGGCCATTATCTCGAAATCTGGGAAGTGTCCACTCCGTTCCATTTCATTAAATCCACATCTGGGTACACTCTGATAGCTTGCAACCTTCAAACCCGCCCGGCAGAACAATTCACTATAGCACCTCAGTACCCCCCATTTTAGGGTCTTTAGCGTCTGACGTTTCAGTCTCTATGTCGGCCGACCACTACAATGAATTGCCTGTTGGAAGCCCTATTTTGCCTAAAGCTCTACTTACGCTGAACTGATAGTTAAAACATGCATTTAGGTTGCACTGTGTCAACATATCCCAGACAGCCACATGCCCGTTAGGTTATCGCCCTGAATATTACAGTACAGCAACAACCTTCATGTATATATAGAGCTAGGTCATATCGCTACAATGACGAGGACCAGGAGCCCTAGCTGTGTCCGGAGGGTAAACTACTGGCGCTCGGGTTTAAACATTCCCAGCTGGGGCCGATTCCTATCCTGGGCTTTATTTCGGCACTTCGGATGTCTTTTCGGTATTTATCATTGCCTCATAATCGATCACGTGACCAACCTTACGCCGCCATCTTGATTTTTTCATGCGTTTGCATTTACAAGTCGCCAGTTTCAACACGATTTCCTGGGATCTGCAACAACATCCTGCTTATTCATCCTCTGCATAATTGTGAGTATATTTAGTGGATACTGCGGTGTTCACTGTCACCCCCATACGTGCCCGACTTCATCTGTTTGAGCCGTGTCAAGCGGACAATGGACAAATAAAGTCACGGCACGGTCCCACAGGCTACACGAACACCACTGTCCACTGACACCACAGGCGCTCAGATCTGCTGACAGAACCCCCGAAGTAAATGAACAACGCCCCCCTCTCAGGCACCGCATATAATAGAAAGAAAGGTACCGCTCTTGGTTTGCAGCGCCACAGACAGGCCCTCGCTTCAACCGGCCCTAGCGACCCACACACGACATTCACAACGCATCTATCACCTCGAATCAACTCAATAGAAGTTTAACTCTTACCACATCTACTTTCTGATGCCTGACATGTCCACAACTTAGCACAAATATGACATTTTCACAACAACTTGCAAAACAACAACACACTCGGACAGATCCCTCGACCACTTTCGCCAGAAACGTGCCAGTGCGCAACTCAGAGCGAGCATTCCGGTGACGTCTTTACTTCCGGTCTGTGCAGAAGGCGTGTGATTGGCTGTGACTTATTTCTGGCGGGGGCATTTGAACAGTTTAAATTTTACGCAGGCAAATCCACATAAATCTGCCTTCTAGCGCTGTTGTACTATGTCTTCATTCGAAAAAATTACGTATCGGTATGCGTCTTTGCAAATTTCCTCCTTATTTTTTTTCTTAAATAAGATAATCGATATTATTTCAGTTCATCTGACAGCTTTCACCGTAAAGAGTATAAGGGGGGCCACTTCTTCGATCAAGTCTCGGTATTCTCTTACACATTACGCCGTGCGTCGTGGCACTGAAATAATTTAGTTACACTTTATACTACACATGCAGTTGGTATGCATGATACCAATGCTTATTTAATATGACCGCACTATTGCATATAAATCTATATACTAAAGTGAAGAAATTAAAGCAATATTAATATTTCAATCATACTTCCACATGTATGGTGAAATCGCATTATTAGCAGTTTCCCAGAATATCCCAAATATATTTATATCATTGAAATTTCCTAAACGAAGATTACATCTGTCTGAAGTATTCTGTGCCTGGCAGCCCTGAACTCTTTATCGTCTTACACCAAGTCCCATATCCCGGCATCACTATATCTGCGATAATTAGGAGGGTATTAGCCAGATACGCCGGGCACTTTTGGCGGGCAGTTTCAAGTTTTCTGACGGCAGGCACTCAGGTGCTGTTTAGCCGCTCCAAAATAATGCCACTCGAGGCCGTCACAGCCACTCTTTCCTCCTTGTTCTTGAAGACGACGTACAGCTTGCCGCAAATAGAATGTCTTGCCTATCCCTGCTTGGCGGGTAATACATACATTATGGCCGCCTAGATTAGGTCCAGCGCGGTTTCCAATTGTTCCATTATTTGATTTGCCATGCATGACTTGTTGATGTTTACATCTTTTATTAAATACCCAGACACGTGATCAGAGGAGTCCCAATAAAATATATAGGTCGTGGGTCACCGGAAGACACTAAATGAAGGGGTTACTAGTATTATCATGTTCGAGAGGGAAAGTCCACTGACTATTTATTTACATTATGGATTCTTCGTGTAAGTTTGTATAGTGTGCTCGTGTCCACAACCGCCCTATACCAAGCAGCAAAACAACCTTTGACATCAGGCAACTGTTTGTGCCTACAAATTTAAAAAAAATGGGGCGAAAACACTTAAACTGTTTGTACCAAAAATCCAATTCGAGATCTCTACAAATATTTAAATGTTATGAACCACACCCCTGTTTGCGAAGATGGGGGTGTAGCCCCCCTAACCCAATGTGTGACACGATTTCAGTGACGTCACCGGAATGCTCACTCTGAGTTGCGTACTGGCACGTTTCTGGCGAAAGTGGTCGAGGGATCTGTCCGAGTGTGTTGTTGTTTTGCAAGTTGTTGGGAAAATGCCCGATTTGTGCTAAGTTGTGGACATGTCAGGCATCAGAAAGTAGATGTGGTAAGAGTTAAACTTCTATGGAGTTGATTCGAGGTGATAGATGCGTTGTGAATGTCGTGTGTGGGTCGCTAGGGCCAGTTGAAGCGAGGGCCTGTCTGTGGCGCTGCAAACCAAGAGCGGTACCTTTCTTTCTATTATATGCGGTGCCTGAGAGGGGGGCGTTGTTCATTTACTTCGGGGGTTCTGTCAGCAGATCTGAGCGCCTGTGACTGACACAGTCACCACCAAACACACAATTCAGGTTCAGGAACTGGTAAAGTTTATCCAATATTCATGTGGTAACACTATACTGGCACGCATACACAGCCAGGCCATACATAACTGAAGCATTTCTACCAAGATCAATGCCGCAAATTGTACATGTGTTATTATTGTCATGTCTTCCATGGCTAAATAAATCCATTTGCCCAAGCAAGTGCCCATACTCCATAGGCATAGGCCTAGCAATCAGGCCATTGCTGATAATCCAAAGCCGCTTGCTAAACAATAACATTTAGGGTAACCGTTTTGTTTGCCCCTTGGTGCAAGCCCCGTTTTATGGCGTCAATGGTTACAGCAACTGATAGGCCGTCCTTATCAGCTTATGGATATAGAACAATGTAAAATCCATAATAACGGCCGCATAATAACCCATCTAATGGGGCTACAAGTGCCCCCAGCCAAGTCAGCTTCTTCTACGGGTATATAGAAGTCATTACCAGGGTACCAGTGATTGCGCACTCGTAAAAACACACCTTATTTGCATGAATTTGTATCCGACATAGGCCTTCATGTCTGACAACTACCTTGATATTAATTTTGTAACATTATAAGCAATCTGCATATTATTTTCAAGTTACATGTAGAGTTATTTCGCTGTTTTTTAATGCCAACTTTCTGTATAAGAATACAAACCTAAGGCCTTAAGGTTCATAACAGACAATAAATACCTGCCATATCGTTCACCAATTATCTGCCAATGAGCACAACATTTCAACTTCATGAATTCTCCCTCCACATAAATGAAAACTTGTGCTTATATGAAACGCCATAAAAGTGTGTATACAAGTCGTTTACCGGTGCCATCGACAGGGGCGCCCAAGCGATAAATTATATGAGACAATAGAAGCGTCCGTAGTGCCGCTTTTTCTGTTTAAATGGCAGTTTCCTCGCATCTTTCGATGGTTTCGCACATCGAGACACTGCTTACGTGCCACAACGACCCCTTTAGATACTAAAGTTTAAAAAGTTTATTTTGGTACAGCCATTGCAACGGTCAGCTCCACATGTAACTTTAACCATCTTTCGCTGGGTGCGCAATTATTATTGGTACCTGTACAATCACTGGTCGGGTAATTATAACAGTGTCAATGTCTAATTCCTCATATATCAGTAGGGAATCAACGGCAGCTTTCACCATCAACTGTATGCATACAATTATATTGCTGACATATTCTATATACGAACAATATGTCTTCATTCCCAAGGTATTTTTGCCATATTTTCTGTAAAGAAGTGTTGGAAGCATGGGTATTTCCTCAAATTATGACAATTTGATAGGTAGCCCCACTAAGCGGATAGGCAACGTCTGTATATCATGTAGAGACATTGATGGTCCTCAATGTGATGCTTAATTTTGTTAAACTTCTATTCTATTGCCATGGTTGTGTCACCCTGCTCATCATATTATACCTGGTACAGCTACAGTCGTTTATAAAAATTCTTAAAATGAAAGGCTACGGTAAATTCCCTAATGTCTAAGCAATTTCATATTGTGTCTATAGAGAAGTGGGCTTACCATATAGTGCATTCAGAATCAAGGTTTTGACTTAAAAAGTTACTGTTGCATAGGTAATATCAGCAATACTTCACAATATCTAAAATTTAGCTTACGGATAAAATATCTTTTCTGCTTGCTTAAATCTATACAATAAAAAGGACATTATATATATCTAAACTTTTACATGATTTCATAATCCTACAGTTTACTAAAGGACATTGTTGGAAGTTTCCATTTCCAAGATTTCTTATTGCTCAATCTGCACCTTCTTAGTTACAATATATGGGATAGTAAATAGTAATTTAAAGTTATCTAATACTGCATAGAGGTGAACAGCAGGTGGTGGGTAAATTTGCTTTCCCTCTCCATCAGTATTGTATATGTATCTCTTTGTAAATATAATAACAAACATGTCACTGATCAGGAAAAAGTTCTAGGCATTTATGTCTAATTGCCTCTAACACAGCCAAAATAAGTCATACATTGGCCCCAAAACACATCTACTTGCAACTATTTGCTATATATATGCAATCACTGAACAGTTTGCTATTCTGCTTGTAATACATGAAAATGGTACATTTAGTGCAGGGAATTTTTATGTCACATGGCTAGATATCAGGTGTGATTGGCATGTCAAAATATAGCATCTTCTTTCTGAAACTCAGTGAAAAGGGGAAAAGGCTATACTTCTGCATTTTTGCCCCATTTTGGTACAGTCAAGTTTATAGACTCTTTACATACTTCACCTTAAAATGTATCGCTCTCCATCAGGGTCACAAAAATGTGTTTCCAAAGTTCATATGTGAAAGGCATTATCGCAATGCAGTTTCTAAAAGTGTGTCAACTTCTCTACACTTTCCTGCCATTTCTTTTTCTCACCTTTCCTACCATTCATGCAGCAACATTTCATGTCAATAGTGATAACTTATGTCACATACACTACAGAGTACCACTTAACATCATGGAAATAGATCTGTATACAGTTGTTGTACAGCAATTGATATTCAATTCACAGATATGTCACAAAATGCATACAGCTGGTAGTGTTTTCATTAAATTACATCCAAGAATTAGGATTATACCATATACGTAGCCTTCTCTTTTTGTAAGATCATTTATTTCGTGACAGTTAAAATGTCTTAGAAAGAGAATATATGTAATCTCGAGCAGAACATATCATATTTAAAACGGTTATGATGGCATAATCCATTTAATTAACCCAAGACATCTTTGCATGCATCATAGACAACATGACATGGCCATACATCGAGACAAGTTTTATTACAACTTTCACTCTGTCAGCTCTTTAATTGCATTCACAAGTGAAGATATTTAGCTAAAAGTTGTCACATAAATTCTGTAAAAAAATTCCTACTTCGCAATATTTGACACATCATTGTGCTAATAATTACAAATTTCACAATGTAATTAACAAAAAAAATGTCACTATTCTAAATGCATTATAACTTATTGTATGGAATGATTCTTTTTAAAGGCCTCTTGCTTATTAAATTGCTCTGTAGGCGAAATGTGGCCAAGGAGATGAACACAACCCCCAACTCTTAAGTCCATTCAAATACGATTCTGCAAACTTGTCGATATATATACAGGGGGCGGCCCGACAGCTCAGTGGGCAGGAGCGCTCGCATTGAGCGCTCCGGCCACCTGAGAGCCTAACGGCACGTGGGTCGATGGTTCGCGCCCTGCTGTGGTCATGTCTGTGTGGTCACAGGATAAAGATCCTATGTCCTTCTTCGCAAAGAGTAGGGGGTTACCCTGGGGACATGGCTCCACTCTCCCTTCCTTCTCCCATTGACGCGATATGACCAAAAGTGGTTAAACCGTCCTGAATCAATCAAATCAAATTAAATCGATATATATACAATGTATTTCAAGCATCACCAAACATTATGAAGAATACAAGCACTATTGCTATATATAGACCAGGATCTGCAGTTCTGCATTAATTAAATAAATGCCCTGTGACTGGCTTTTGATGTCTGAACTTAACTTCTTCCTATTCCACTTCGGCTTCTTAAAATGCTGTAAATATCCAATATCTTACATTTAACTCTGCAGACCTGGGGGTTGGCATGTCCTCTTATGTCAATAAGTTAGTATTTTGGTCACCCTTGCAGTTGCTTTGCTACCATAAACTTATAACTCCATATCTAGATATATAATGTCTTAAAACTGTACTCTCTGTGATGTGTTACTTCCTTCCTTCATATACTGGTAGGTAACATATGATATATATGGCTAATATGCTACAAAACCATCAGTGTATATCTCATACACGATTAGCACAATGCCCAACACCCATGCCCTCGTCATATTGGAAGAGCTAACATATATCATTAATATGTCATATAGGTAAAGCCTGAGGGGCGAGCGCAAGTATTTGTAGATTGAAAAAGTCAAGGGAACATATAGCCAGTGCTGCAGATTACGAGTGCCTACTCGCTATTATATATATACATTTATAATGCAGAACTTCACAAGATTGGTACTCGAAAAGGCAATGCCAACTATGGGAGTGTATTTCTGTAATTGAGGTGGGTACACATAAACTGCATATCAAAGCCAATAGAAATGTAGGCCTGTGTGTTCCATTCAGATAACAACACGGATTGAAGTGACATAATATTGACGTCCTATGATCATTGTAATAAAACAAAAATGGCATGCTACACTTGATATGTTAACAATATGAGATTAAATAACAGGCTTCCATCTGTCTATGCTGATATGAATTTATCTACAACTGATAAAAGATATTTACAATTAACTGCGAAATTGAAAATGTCGCTTGGGGGATTAGACACGAAATGAAAGTCCGAAGTTATGCTTTTAATGAAATTTGATTCTGCAACATACGCATGCATGTTACATTAAGAACTCGCTTGCTATTATGTATGGTTTCAATTCATATAACTGAAACGACCTCTATCTATATGGAAATATATTATTAGTCATCCTTTATGCAAAATCACTGTAAACTATTTTTAAACATATTACAGAATGACAATGCAATTCAAGAAAATAGTTCCATCGCCCCGCAGCATGATCTACAGCTATGGTTGTAGAATGTAACCAACACTACACATGTCACAAACTCTTCATTCCGCAATCACCATGCTGACTAATAATTCTTTAAGCATCTTTATAATGTAGTGTAATTAAAAGATTTACCTGGGGTATATTCGTTATGTTCAAATGCTCAAAACTGTCTGGTACATTGAGATTTTGTGTCACAGACTGTACACAATTTGATGACGTCTCCGGCGCATTGCCCGGTGTGAACATATGGACGTTCTAAAGGCCCCTCCCAGCAACAATTACTCCTAAATATATACTATACGTATTGATGGACAAATAAATCACATTGTCACATTTTATCATCAGGGTTATTGCATCAGATCATTATAACACAGTTTCGCATAACCTTTTTAAAACCGTCAACACAGGTTAAAAGCTCGTCATTTTTCCCTAGATTGTTTCCTCTTTAGTCAATTACCAGCAAAAGATTCCTAAAAAAATAGTGACTTAAAAATTGGAACAACTATTACTAATTTACAAGATAAATAGAAAGCATAATGAGGTATTTATGAGCCTTTTCTCAAGTACACTTATATTTCTAACAAGCATATAATTGCAATATTTCCCAGACAGTTTTTCGGGTAAGTCTGTTCAACAGTTCGTCAAAATCTGAAAGACAAATACATTTAAAGGACTTTCCCTTTGACTGCCATGTTCAATGCAAGAACTTTCAACTACTTTTCCTTTACTACATTTCAAAATAGTTCCATACGCGATACCTATTAAAAGAAACAAGCATATTTTTCAGCTCCCCACCCTCTCTTCACCTTCAGTCAATCGACAATTGGCTAAAGTTACCGGATGTTGCAGCATTTGTCTGTTCTGACATTCTTCAGAAAATTCATGCAAACATTCACTTACCTTAAGGCTTTGTCACTGGGTTAAATCCATATCGCCATCAATAAGTCACTCCTATATAGTGTCAATTACGTGTGTTCACTTACTTTCTGTCTCACAATGTTACACCGGATGACAATGTCATTAAACCTGCACCTCTACTTACAGACGCCGTTGGAAAGCGGTACCCGCTGCTTACACTGCTTCCTTGCTGTAAGTCTGCATCATAGATAAGTCATGGCTGTTTCCACGGTATAACATGTAGTTTAGTGATGCACTAAATTATTAACCATTTGCTTTCCTCCCAGCCAATAACCAATTGAGATGATGTGTTTACATATCAGCATACCCGAACGGCTGTAACAATATCGCTGGTACCTAGAAATATCTTTATCCCTATTGCAACAATCCTGCTTTTTCGACTGATTGATATCTTCGGTCGGACACTGCACTTCTGTGCAGTATTTATGCCATTACAATTTCTTAACTTTCCGCGGACTACCGGTAATCATAATGATTCAACATGTGGTACGACTATTACAGTGTTTAGAACAACTATGTGCACTTGATTTGCATTCATTATACAAAATTTGTTCCTTTCTCCTTCCAGTTTGTTGGTCGTCTGCTGGGTGGCAGGTCCAGCAGTGACAGAACCTCAACCGAATTAACAGCCCGTTCGGTTGTTGTAGGACAAAGGGCGAACCTGTGGTCTGCAGTCTCAGATCCTTAACCGAATAACAGCCCGTTCCGTTATAGTATAGCATTGGGCGAACCTGTGGTCTGCAGTCTCAGATCCTTAACCGAATAAACAGCCCGTTCGGTTATAGTACAGCAACGGGCGAATCTGTGGTCTGCAGTCTCAGATCCTTAACCGAATAAACAGCCCGTTCGGTTATAGTAGAGCGAGGGCGAACCTGTGGTCTGCAGTCTCAGATCCTTAACCGAATAAACAGCCCGTTCGGTTATAGTAGCGCAAGGGCGAACCTGTGGTCTGCAGTCTCAGACTCGATCAATCAACAATACAATCTCAAAAACGATACACTGAACGATTGACTGTTCGATCTGCATTCTCAGATCCTCAACCGAATTGACTTGCCCGTTCGGTTGTAGTAGGTACAGGGCAGCAAACTGAACGATATTGAACTGTGCAACTTAACGATATTGAACTGAGCAAGTAAATGATATTGAACTGAGCAACTCAACGATATTGAACTAATACTCACGTCGTCACTACGTTATCGCTTGATATTACGTATCCTGGTACTCATTAAATTTAGTGAATGCCAACTATCGGCTCTGAGTTTCTTACGAATAAGCTATCGTCCTTTATTGGCTACGAAATCTTAATTACTCGTAACGTCTGAATTATTTGCTGATACTCATCCAAGTCTGAAGACCTCTATGTGCAGATCGTCTAATCGGACAGAATATCGCCGCAGTAAGACCACACCGCACAGGACTTCGTATATCAAATTTGTATTTCTGGTGCCTCTCGTACGTGTTTTGCCGGAACCTGTGTGTAATACCAGTACTGTTTCACTGCTATCTGTGTTGTCTGGAAATAAAAACTGCCTTCCGTTGTGTTCATTTCGTGTCAGAATTGTTCTTTGAACTGCTGCTTCTTGTCCGTGTGTGCTATATCGATTGCATACAGATTCGTATTCGACAACTTCGCTTCGAACTGGTACAGATAAAGGAGATCTTTTGACTAGGCATTTCACTTGAGAGCTTAAAGCGTCTACCGGGAGACTAAGACAAATATACCAGTGACTTAACCTTTTTACTGCCTACTAGAAAACCTTTTCATTTGGTTACCTGTATAAATCTCCGCAATCTTATACTGGCTCCTTCTTTTGCAATTAAGATTTTGTTCCCGCCACTACCACTACTACCGAGCAGACTTGGATTATTAATCTCTCCTTCCCATATTCGTGTCCACCGCAAACGCCTACTGAAATATCCCTTAAAAGTTTAATACAACACTTCTCAAATACGCCATTTTTCCGCTTCGCATCGAATCGTTCATATAACTGATCAATATGCCACGTCTTAAAAAAAAAAGTGAACAACAAAAGAAACTAGATCGGAAACGTCGGAGAGCGCCAGATGAAGCGACCACTGCTCTATACCGGGAAAGAGACCGCGAGCGCCGGAGTACGGCACGTGCCAGAGAATCTGCCGAGGCAACGGTCGAAAGACAGGATAATGACAAAATTGCCATCAGAAACCGACGTGACAGAGAAAATTATGAAGAAACATTAAATCGCTGTTCTGTGGAACGAACTGCAAAGGCCTCCTTACGAGCCGATGAAACGAGTGCAGAAAGGCAATCTCGATTGGATAAAGATAAAACTGCAACAAAAAGAACACGAGCTGATGAAACTAGTGCAGAAAGAGAAGCTCGACTCCATAAAGATAACGCTGCAACAAAGAAAACACGAGCCGATGAAACTAGTGCAGAAAGGGAATCCCGACTCAAAAGCAATAAAGCCACAACGAAGAGAGCACGAGCCGCTGAAACGAGCGCAGAAAGGGAATCTCGACTCCATAGCAATAAAGCCACAACGAAGAGAGCACGAGCCGCTGAAACGAGTGCAGAAAGGGAATCTCGACTCAATACAGATAACGCTACAACGAAGAGAGCACGAGCCGCTGAAACGAGTGCAGAAAGGAAGTATCGACTCAATACAGATAACGCTACAACGAAGAGAGCACGAGCCGCTGAAACGAGTGCAGAAAGGAAGTATCGACTCAATACAGATAACGCTACAACGAAGACAGCACGAGCCGCTGAAACGAGTGCAGAAAGAACATCTCGACTCAAAACAGATAACGCTACAACGAAGAGAGCACGAAGTGAACAAAATCCTGATGAGACTGTTGCGAGACTATCACAAGCGCGACGGCTAATGACAACATTACGACACAACCGACGCTCTGGCATTTCAACGGCTGATGGTGTCATAGCAACCTTCTTGAGCAAAGTCCGAGATGCAGCCGATTATGTCTGCTCTTCGTGCCACCGACTGATGTACCGAAGAACAGTCGTAATACTGAAAGACACTAGCTACCCCAACGCATCCCACGATCTCGTCAATGGCGTGTTGGAACACAGAGTGAAATCGGTCAATGACAAAGAATGGATTTGCAGAACATGTCACTTATCTTTGAAACGTGGAAAAATGCCCGTGCAAGCGAAATGTAACAAACTGACGTTAGCGCCGCAGCCCTCTGAACTGAAAGAATTGAACAATCTCGAACTAAGATTAGTGTCCCAGCGAATTCCGTTCATGAAGATGGTTGCACTTCCTCGTGGCAAACAACAGGCAATTCACGGTCCAGCGGTAAACGTTCCATCCAAGCTAGACTTTGTTTGTAAACAGTTTCCGCGTCTACCCTCCGAATCACAGGTCGTGCCTTTGAAATTGAAGAGACGATTAGCATACAAATCCAACTACATGTACGACTACGTACGCCCGGCAAAGGTGATGGCTGCCTTGAGATGGCTTAAGCAGAATAACCATTTGTATAGCAACATCAACATCAACGAAAACTGGTCTGATGAGTGCCACCAAGACGATCCTACGTTGTGGCAAGCAATGACAAATACCGATGATAGCCACGCAAAACGAGATGGTGAAATACCCAGCACATCTGCAAGCGCAACTAGCAATGTGTCAAGTGCAACTAGCAATGTGTCAAGTGCAACTAGCAATGTGTCAAGTGCTTGTGATTCGCTGCCGAAACCCGATGACTTCCATACTGCGTTTGAACTTGTTACAACGGCGGCAAACAGCAAAGACCTGGACGTGATCGATGTACCTAGAGATGGTGACTGTCTCTTTTCGGCAATCTCCTTGCATATGAACAAGTCAGATGCTGGCACAATGACCCCAAAGCACTTGAGAAGACTATTAGCCGACTACATGCACGACAACCCGCAATGCGCAAACGGACTGTACTACCGCGATTTCATGGCTCAACCGACTGAAAATGACGATCCAATGAACGCCGACACAGAACGGCCAGTTGCTGAAGATTACGTCGTTGCACGTATTGACGATGTCGAGAGCCGACAAGAAATCCGCTGGCTTAAATACTTGGACGGCCTTGCTTTTGGCACTCAATGGGGCGAACACGTCGCTATCCAAGGCTTGGCTAATATGCTACACGTAACCATTCATGTGCTTGCATCAAGCAATCTCGACATGGACCCAATAATACCGATGATCGGAGACAGTACCGGTGACTTCTACGTTGGGCTCATTCAGCAATTCCACTACGTTGCTCTTCTGCCTAAAAGTACCGAACGTGAACTTCTGGAAAATCCAGTTCAATCTGCAACAAATGACCCTCGTACAACGGAAGCAGACGAACACGACTCTAAGGAAGATGAGGCAGCATTTGCTCGCACACGAGACATCACTGGCTTACCTTACGAAACTAGCTTGATTCTAGAGAACCCCGATTTCACTGGCAAACAGATAAGCATAGCCCCAGCCGAATTCGAGAAACCACAACCATTGCTCAGCGATCAGAACTTTGAGGAACTAGCAAATCCTGACAAGTATCCTGACGCTGCACACACGTTAACCACTACACGTACTCGGACAATCACTCCCAGGAAATACTTCAACCAAAGACTCTTAGATGTGGATGGCAGGTTCGCCAAGTCTGTCGAGTACCTCCTTAGCGCGCAGTACGCAGTAGAAAGCAAACAGGTACACAGTGATATTAATCACTTCATCTTTCGCCGAATGACAAGAAAAGAACACCAAGGCCGAAAAATCGATGCCAGCTTCGTGAAAGACCCTGAGCGAATGAAACAGCTGATTCAGACTGATCACGCTTACAAAGTGTTAAAACAAGTGAGAGGGTCACCAGCGTACTTTCAAACAGTATTTTACGATGTCCTTGCAATGATCAGATACCTTGGGGTACCAACATGGTTTCTCACGCTCACAGCTGCGGATGTACAGTGGCCCGACATGCTTCAGACGATTGCCAGGCAGTATGGTACAGTCTTGACTGACGAAGATGTTAAAAACATGGCATGGAAAGACAGACAAATGTGGCTACGAACAAATCCAGTCACCGCGGCACGACATTTCGAATATCGATTGGAACTCCTCTTCACCGAAGTCATCAAGTCGAGCGCTCATCCGATTGGCGAAATCCTTGATTACGTGATAC
Organism: Arenicola marina; assembly: GCA_964019135.1. NCBI lineage: Eukaryota > Metazoa > Annelida > Polychaeta > Arenicolidae > Arenicola > Arenicola marina. The sequence continues at coordinate 11,792,611 of OZ025264.1, forward strand.
GTATCGAATTCCAAGCTCGTGGCTCCCCACATGCACATATCCTCTTGTGGGTGAAGGACGCGCCAAAACTGAATGTTCAAACAGATGCTGAAATATGCAACTTTGTCGACAAACATGTCACTTGTGCTCTCCCTGAAAATGACCCATCATTCGCTGAACACGCAGCCAAGTTACAGAAACACAGTCACTCAGCGTATTGCCGCAGAAACCAAAAATGCCGCTTCAAATATCCGCGACCACCCAGTACACACACTATACTCGCAAGGGAACCAACAAACGAAGGTGACAAAGCCGAACTTCTCAGACGTACAACTGAAACTTTGGGCACTGTTCGCAATATCCTCGAGGACAAAGACACGGACAACAATACCACACTGGAAATGGTCTTGCAAAAGGCAAATATCACCCAAGAACAGTATGCGCAAGCCTTGTCTGTATCTCAAACTGGCAACAACATAGTATTGAAAAGACAACCCTCTCAACAATGCCTCAACCAATTCAATGAGACTCTTTTAAGAGCATGGCAAGCAAACATGGACCTGCAATATGTGCTGGATGCATACGCATGCGTCATGTACATCGCTGCATATATGACAAAGAGTGAGAGAAGCATGGGAGAACTGTTGAAAAATGTGTCAAAGGAAAGCAAAGACGCAGATGTCAGAAAGACTCTGAGGAAGCTTGGATCGGTTTTCTTAAACCACCGTGAAGTCAGCGCTCAAGAGGCCGCCTACCGCATATTGTCGATGCCCATGAAGAGATTTAGCAGAGAAGTTGTCTTCGTCAATACCGATCGCAAGTCAGAAAGAGCTGCAGTACTAAAATCAACCGAAGAACTAGCTGACAAAGACGACGACGATCTCGACATATTCCAACGGAATATCATCGACAGATATTCAGCGAGACCCGATGTCATCGAACATCTCAGCCTGGCTACCTTTGCCTCAAATTACGCGGTCAAGTACAGTGATGAAGACAATCAGGATGTCATGCCTCAAATCCTAAATGACCTTGGCGATGACGACGCCGCTCTCGATGAACGAGATCTTATGCCCAAAGTAATACAGCTTAAAGATGGCAATGGCAAAATGAGAAAACGCAAACGAGAGGTTGTCATACGGTTTAGACGTTTCGATCATGACAAGGATCCAGAAGAGCACTACAGAGCAAAGTTGATGCTGTTCTTTCCTTGGCGAAACGAAACGACGGACCTGATTGCCGACTGCGATAACTACGCCACCCGTTATGGACAAGTCCGGGAACAGATACTGACCGTCGAAGCACATTTCACACAAAATCTGGAACTTATTGATCAAGCAATGATGCAGAATGCCATGAACGGACCACCAGAACACGCATGGGACAATGTAGCACCAGAAGCAGAACACCAGAACTTGCAAGATGCAGGCGAAGGAGTGGACGTTGAGAGAGTGATCGAACAAGAAGATCTTGATGCCAATGCAGCTATGTTGACTGGGAAGACTGCGGCCACCACATCGGACTTAGTGACACGTTACGAAGCTCAATCAGATATGCAAACACTGCCACCATCAGAGTACCGACAGATGATGCGTAACCTCAATGCCAAACAGAGACAAATTGTTTTCTACCATCGAAAGTGGTGCAGACAAACCGTCATTGCTCTGAAAGAGAACAAACCAGTGAAACCCTACAGACTCTTCTTAAGTGGTGCAGGTGGTGTAGGCAAAAGTCACGTCATTAGACTCATTCAGTCAGAGACAAAAAAACTGCTATCCCTGTCGCTGAAATTCGCACCCTCTGACCTGACAGCTCTTCTCATGGCCCCGACCGGTGTAGCGGCTTTCAACATTGGCGGCATGACTATACATTCAGCCCTGTTGCTTCGAGTGTCGAAATATGGCACCGCACATGAACCTTTGTCTTTCGACAAGCTTAACACCCTTCGCATGAAATTAGAATCCGTACAACTTATCATCATCGATGAGATCTCCATGGTCAGTTCAAATATGCTTCTCAACATTCACAAGCGCATGTGCGAAATCAAGGGAGTCTCTGGCGACGACGTCTGGTTCGGAAATGTCTCAGTACTTGCTGTTGGCGATCTCTATCAGCTACCACCGGTATGTCAACCTTACATATTCGACCCAGTCACCGATCCCATGGCACGATTGCACTACGGTGGATTGTGGACCGAACAATTCGACTTTCACGAACTAGATCAAAGCATGCGACAACAAAATGACGCTGCCTTCTCAGACCTGCTGTGTCGAGTCAGAACAGGGAAACATACGAAACAGGACATCACTGTCCTCCGATCCAAAGAAGTCACTACCACCAACCCGGATTACCCAACGAACGCTCTCCACGTGTTTGCCCGCAATGCTGACGTCGATGCACATAATTCTAAGCAGCTTGATACCCTGGCACCTCCAGACGAGCAAGTTCAAATTGTTGCACTAGATGACAAAACCGACAGCACACGACAACTAGACATGACAAAGCTACAGACACCTTTGAAACGTTCACAGACTGGTGGAATGGACACAGTACTGACACTTGCTGTTGGTGCCAGAGTGATGATGACATCAAATGTTGATACTGCCGATGGACTGGTCAATGGTGTTATCGGTCAAGTGCAAGCCATCATTAGAAATGACAAAAACGATGTGGCAACAATACTTGTCAAATTTGACATAGACAAAGTGGGCAGAAAGGCAATTGCGCTCAGTGCATGGAAAAGAGACTTTCCAAATGCAGTTCCTGTTCAGAGACATGGCACACCGTACGAAAAGTGTGGGTCGAAAGGTGTTCAAATCACGCGTCACCAGTTTCCGTTGACACTTGCATGGGCTGTAACCATCCATAAATGCCAAGGTTTGACTCTGGAACAAGTTGTTGTCTGCATGAAGGGTGCCAGAAGGTTCGGTCCCGGTCAGGCATACGTCGCGTTCAGTCGAGTTAGATCGTTGAGTGGCCTCTACATCACTGCATTTGATCCCATTGGCATCAAGGCAAACGGTACAGTTACAAATGAAATGGACACGATGCGGCAAAAAGCTATACCAGTGCCAGACGCACCAAACCTGTTGACTCAGAACTCGCCGGAGATAATAACTGTCGGTCATCTCAATGCTCCTTACTTCCTCGATAGACTCCTCGACCTAAACACTGAACCAGAAAAGCAAATATTGTCGCAAACAGATGTGATGTGCTTCACAGAGACCTACTTGACGGACAACCACACCATTGAGAACTTCCTACAGACTCACAACTACGTGTCATTCAGACTGAATGTCCCAAGTGAGCGACATCACGGTGGCAAACATGGGCTGATGATATGTGCTTCAAGTGCTCTCAGACCAAAGGAACTACAACTAGTCAAAGTTGACGGACTGCAATCAATCGTCGTCGCGCTGCAAACACCAACATCCAGATTAGTTGTATGTCTCGTGTACAGACCACCATCCTCAAACCTAGCTACATTCCTACCTGCAATGGAAACTTTGCTGACGCTGCTACCACTAAATGTACCGACCATTATCCTCGGTGACTTTAACGACAACCTTACGCAACAGCCGACTTCACCACTTGTGACGCTGATGAACGTTTGGGGACTGCAACAATACGTCTCACAAGCAACAACCAAGAATGGCTCACTCATAGATCACATATATTACAACAGAAAGGATGTATCAACCGCTGTCGACGTTCGAGACATTTATTTCTCAGACCACGACGCAACATATATCACGACACGCTTGTCATAAGCCATTGACAGGTCGAACGCAAGCCGCGACAAGCAAATACAGATGAACAATGGCGACAAGGTTATCAAAAACAGCAAAACTAACAATGACAACAACAATAAAACTGTCTTATACTTTCAGCAACTACCAAACAGCATGACGAAACATAGCGGACTATCAACAGAAAATACACGCCATTACTAACGGAATATGAAATGAAAAATATGCTATACATGACGTCAATTTAAAGGGAAACACGTGTTAAATAAACGACTACACAAGTAGAAAACACCACAGGCGAAGGTGCGAACTAACCATAATTACTGCAACATCAATCTTTGCCAAGATCAAATTATAACAATAAATAATTCGACACTACGATATGAACAAATAACTAACGACGACAAACGCCGAATTCACTACTAAGCGATGAAATAATCACCTCGTTCTTGCACTGCAGTCAGTCCTACTACTCACCAAATACAGACCAATGCAAATATTTCCAATTACGGCTTTTAACTTATTATTAATACCGATGACATTTAATTGCGCTCTTCATGATTGTACCGCACATGCACCACCGTCTGATCATTTGTGCTACCCCGCAATTACATTGCATTTGTAATTACTGTTGATATGTTGTAGTAGTTGTTGTAGTAGTAGTAGTATGATATCCAAGTAATACTTCAGTCGGTAAAAGTGACCGCGAGCGTACTACCGATTGACTGAACCATATCGCCCACGGCGATCGGGGAATAGGGCAATACTGAAATTCGTACAAGCGTCCTCCCCTGCTCAGCGTGCTACCGATTTACTCAATTATATCGCCACGAAGATATGGAGGAACGGGCAATACTTCAGTCCGCCCCTGGCGAGCGCCCTACCGACTGACTCAACTCTATCGCCCACCAAGATAGGTGGGAGGGGCAATAGTTCAGTTGGTAGAAGCGTCCGCCCTTGGCGAGCGCGCTACCGACTGACTCAACTATATCGCCCACCAAGATAGATGGGAGGGGCAATAGTTCAGTCGGTAGAAGCGTCCGCCCCTGGCGAGCGCGCTACCGACTGACTCAACTATATCGCCCACCAAGATAGGTCGGAGGGGCAATAGTTCAGTTGGTACAAGCGTCCGCCCCTGGCGAGCGCGCTACTGATTGACTCAACTATATCGCCCACGAAGTTAGGGAGGAGGGGGCAATAGTTCAGTTGCTAGAAGCGTCCGCCCCTGGCGAGCCTGCTACTGATTCACTCAACTATATCGCCCACAAAGTTAGGGGGGAGGGGGCAATAGTTCAGTCGGTAGAAGCGTCCGCCCCTGGCGAGCGTGCTACTGATTGACTCAACTATATCGCCCACGAAGTTAGGGAGGAGGGGGCAATAGTTCAGTCGGTAGAAGCGTCCGCCCCTGGCGAGCGTGCTACTGATTGACTCAACTATATCGCCCACGAAGTTAGGGAGGAGGGGGCAATAGTTCAGTCGGTAGAAGCGTCCGCCCCTGGCGAGCGTGCTACTGATTGACTCAACTATATCGCCCACGATGACATTGGGGAGGGAGAATACTCACTATGACAATTGTAAGGGGGCAATACTTCAATCGCTTGAAGCGTCCGCCCCAACGAGCATGTCACCGATTGAGTCAACTATATCGACCACCGTGATATAGTTAGGCGCAGTCAGTCAATAGCGCAGTTCATAGCCCATAAATACGTCAGGCCCATGTTTGGTCGCGCGAACTACGCGACCCCAATAACGTTATCTGCCACTTGAGACGATCTTCGGCCGTTTCGCATCACAAGCATCCCCTGATCCGCAGAAATCTAGCGGCTAAGAACACCTACCGCAGTGTTGGGTCTTGAACACTGCGTGAACCAAACTCTAGCAGCCAAGACGACCTATTGAAGTATTGGATCACAACATTGCGTGATCCAAAGAAGTATAGTCAAGACAACCTACCCAAGCAGGGGGTCACAAATACGAAGTGCCCCAAAGAACTGTAGCAGTCAAGAAGACCTGCAGCAGTATCACAAACACTAGGTGAGCCAAGACGTCCTACCGCCGTATTGGGTCACGAGCATCGCCTGATCTAAACATCGGCAGCGGCCACGACGACCTAGCCAAGTGACAGGTCAAAAACACTGCGTGAACAAAACTATACCTACCAAGACGACCTACCGCACTACTGGGTCACAAACACTGCGTGACCCAAAGCACTGTACCAGTCAAGACGACCTACCCAAGTATTGGGTCACAAACAATGCATGACCCAAAGAACTGTACCAGTCAAGACGACCTAGCCAAGTATTGGGTCACCAACACTGCGTGACCCAAAGAACTGTATGAGTCAAAACGACCTAGCCAAGTATTGGGTCTCCAGCATCGCCTGATCCAAACATCTGCAGCGGCCACGACAACCTAGCCAAGTGTTAAGTCAAAAACACTGCCTGGATTCTAGCAAACTCGAGCAGCCAAGACAACCTACCCAAGTATTGGGTAACAAACAGTGCGTCACCCAACGAACTGTATTGGCTGCGTGCCCCAAATAACTCCAGCGGCGAAGATCATCTACCAAAGCATTGGGTCACAACCCCCGCCTGATCCAAAGAGCTGTAGCAGCCAAGACGACCTGCCGACGTATTGGGTCATAAACCCCGCATGACCCATTGACTTGCATTACTTAAAACACATATTAAATGACGGCCGTCAAGTATACCATGCTCCAGAAATGTACCATGTATTATGTATCACTATTATTCTTATGACTATTATATCTATGATTATTCTGCAACTAGGTTTGTTCTTTACTTCAATGCATGAGCATGTCAATCGTAACTGTGTCTAAACTAGACACCTCGCACATTAGATACGCAAAAGTAATGTGTCCTCAGATTTCACTTCACATTTATAGTTTACCAGTAATTGGATGATCAATTTTGACATTGCCGAAAGCGCAAAAAATTCGATGTGACTACATAAATGCAGGTAGATAACTCATATGTGGTGGAATATGTACCCATATTACTGGCATCATATTTGCCAAATTGCATCAAAATCAAAGCAGTAATTTGGACGCTAGCAAATAATCACACGTTAACATGGCCAAGCCCACTATAAGGCCTCGATACGCCAAATGACTGACGGCGTGCCATGCCAAAGTCATGAAATGGGCTTAACATAGTCGAATTGGTCCCATAACCCAAATTTTCGTCTTCCATCTCAAGCTGTGCTTGACGGTCTAGGTCTGTGTGTGTGTCTGTCTGTCTGTCTGTCTGTCTTGTCACGCATTATCTCTCGAATGCCTTAACATATCGACTTCCAAATTCACAAAAAGATGCGGAAGTGCCAATCTCAGGCTGAGTTCGAAGATGGGCAACGTACCTCAAATGTCAACGTCACGATGACGTCATACGTCCAAAACACATTTTGCCCTCTAGCTCTCTTAATATTGCAGCTAGAGAGCCGCAATTAGTGTCAAAATACTCAGCTCCTCAAAATCTTTCGCGTTACTGACATCAGATTTGACGTAGGATAAAAAGTTTTCGCGCCACAGGCAGCTGAAAATTCAAAATTTTGGATTTTTTTTCTTTTTTTATAAAGTTTGAGATATCGACTTCTCCTTTTGCACAGACAATGCCACGGCCCACCGTCAGGCTAAGTTCGTAGATGGGCCATGTAGGTCAAAGGTGAAGGTCACAGGAATTTTTCGAAATTCGCTTCACCATTGATAGATAGGACCAAAAATCGGCAAAATCGATATAGCGTTCCGAGTTTTTGCTTAATGACGCTCAGAATTAATTCACGTATTAGGCTCGTAAGTACCTTGTATACGGTGTTTTAATTTTGAAAATCGTCCGAATAGTTCTTCCGCAAAAAATTCCCAAAGTTTAACATGGGACCCTATGGGACCATTTTGGCGGGAACCAGGCCTCCTCAATTTCTCCATGAAAGGGACATGTCAGACAAACGACACGTTGCGTGAGACATGACATTAGTATTTGGGCGTAAAATATTATATTGACCAAGGTCACGCTTCCAAGGTCAAGGTCACATCAAGGTCATGGTTACGAAACATGTATTCCCGCGTAATTTTGTTAATATTTGGACTAGAGATTCACGGTTTGTTTCAGAGTATTCTTCAGAGAGATACGCAAAGGTAATGTGTCATCAGATTTCACCTCACATTTATAGTTTTCGAGTAATTGGATGATCAATTTTGACATTGCCGAAAGCGCAAAAAAATCACTGTGACTACATAAATGCAGGTAGATGACTCATATGTGGTGGAATATGTACCCATATTACTGGCATCATGTTTGCCAAATTGCATCAAAATCAAAGCAGTAGTTTGGAGGCTAGCAAATAATCACACGTTAACATGGCCAAGCCCACTATAAGGCCTCGATACGCCAAATGACTGACGGCGTGCCATGCCAAAGTCATGAAATGGGCCTTAAAGTCCATCTCTTGGGGGGGTATTTGTTTCTAAACCACTGTCAAATATACATTTCTCAGTGGTTACTAAAGCCATTTATCAGATGCAATTATTTTACAATGTCTCGTATGCCATAAATATTAATATCTAAAGTCACCAAAATAAACTCAAGCAGCGAACGATCCATTTCCAAACCCCCGCCCAGAGTAGAGATTGGTGACGTCACAAGATGATCCGGTTTGAGTGCGCCTCGCTCGCTTCGACTGCCCGCGGTGTTTGAATGTAGCTTACGTGCAGGGAAGCTCTAACTCAGATGTGTATTTCGATTAACATTAACTCATGATGAATATTTGCCACATGTAGATGTAGATAGACCTAGATCAATTACATTATAGGTGTGTGATTGTTGGTTAGCGCAACATTCGTGACACTGACACTGAGAGAAAACAAACAGCTGCAGTGGCCGCCGCCCTAATTCCGACGACGTATGCAGCGTGTAAGCACATTGCCCTAATTAGGCTACATATGCAGCGTATATGCCACCTCCCCACCCCTTATGACCCCCTAACCCATATGTGTATGCATAGACCTAATAGAATACCCACCCCCCCTGGTACCATATGATTAGGCGGCTACAATATCCATGAAATACTTAAGAACGAAGGATACAATGTTACATATTTATTTATTGTCATCAACAAATATTATACATACGTACATACATACCTACCTACCTACTTACAGACATACATACGTACTTACAGACATACATACATACTTACAGACAGACATACATACATACATACTTACAGACAGACATACATACAGACATACATACATACATACATACATACATACTTACTGACAGACATGACATACATGACATGCATACATGACATACATACATGACATACATACATGACATACATACATGACATACATACATGACATACATACATGACATACATGACATACATACATGACATACATACATGACATACATACATGACATACATGACATACATACATGACATACATACATACATACATACATACATACATACATACATGACAGACATACATGCATACATGACATACAGAGATACAGACATACATACATACATACATACATACATACAGACAGACAGACAGACAGACAGACAGACAGACAGACAGACATACATGACATACATACATACATACATACATACATACATACATACATACATACATACATACATACATACATACATACATACATACATACATACATACATACATGACATACATAAGGCCTACGATAACTTTATAATGCAACGTATGACGAGCGATACATGAATTCCTAATTTTTATGGGGCAAAATGATTCCATATCCAGAGAAATATACTGAAATCGTACCAGTAATCATTATATTTATAATTAATAAGGCCCTCGGTAAGTCTAATATTCCACGTATTGGCACTGCGACATGTTTGAACAATGCTTAAGGGCAAAATTATTCCATATCCAGAGAAATATACTGAAATCATACCACTAATCCTTATATTTATGACTAATAAGGCCCGCGTTATTTCTAATATTCCACGTATTGGCACCGAGACATAAATGAATAATGCTTAAAGGCAAAATTATTCCACATCCAGAGAAATATACTGAAATCGTACCACTAATCCTTATATTTGTGACTAATAAGGCCCGCGTTATTTCTAATATTCCATGTATTGGCACCGAGACATAAATGAATAATGCTTAAGGGCAAAATTATTCCATATCCAGAGAAATATACTGAAATCGTACCAGTAATCATTATATTTATAATTAATAAGGCCCTCGGTAAGTCTATTATTCCACGTATTGGCACTGCGACATGTTTGAACAATGCTTAAGGGCAAAATTATTCCATATCCAGAGAAACATACTGAAATCATACCACTAATCCTTATATTTATGACTAATAAGGCCCGCGTTATTTCTAATATTCCATGTATTGGCACCGAGACATAAATGAATAATGCTTAAAGGCAAAATTATTCCACATCCAGAGAAATATACTGAAATCGTACCACTAATCCTTATATTTATGACTAATAAGGCCAGTGTTATTTCTAATATTCCACGTATTGGCACCGCCGGGCGAACAAGGCTTAAGGGCAAAATGATTCCATATCCAGAGAAATATACTGAAATCGTACTACTAATCATTATATTTATAATTAATAAGGCCCTCGGTAAGTCTAATATTCCACGTATTGGCACTGCGACATGTTTGAACAATGCTTAAGGGCAAAATTATTCCATATGCAGAGAAATATACTGAAATCGTACCACTAATCATTATATTTATGACTAATAAGGCCCGTGTTATTTCTAATATTCCACATATTGGCACCGAGACATAAATGAATAATGCTTAAGGACAAAATTATTCCATATCCAGAGAAATATACTGATATCGTACCACTAATCATTATATTTAGAATTAATAAGGCCCTTGGTAAGTCTAATAGTCCACGTATTGGCGCCGAGACATGTATGAATAATGCTTAAGGGCAAAATTATTCCATATCCAGAGATATATACTGAAATCGTACCACTAATCATTATATTTACCACCCCCAACAAGGCCTTGCCGTGACAACAACAACAACTCTATCATTCGACGTATCATGACCGTGGCAGTAAGTAATTAATAATCATGGCATGAATGATATTAATTACCATCGATTCTCCATTTAATTCTAAACAGTATGTGGCGATAAACTTCTGTGTAGTGCTGTATGTAACTCTTCTATGTATTGAAGTCTTCCCCCATCCTTGCAGAAAAGGCCGGGCCACTAGCAGACGACGTACCTTCATCCTGCAAATATTTGTCTTGGTTTGAGTCTATCTGTCATTCTGTCTGTCAGTCAGTCAGTCAGTCAGTCAGTACTAAGCTTAGCAGCTACTGACACCCACAAGTTGTTGTTATTATTAAAATAACCACCGGTTGAAGGCCAATATATTTGAAGAAAACACATCCAGTGAGGGAGGGAGGGAGGGAGAGAGAGAAAGTTAATTTAATTTTTTGGCAAAACAATGTCAACGGTCGTCTGACATATGCTAAAACACTCTGACAGTAGCTGGGCGGCTTATATCATCGCTCACTCCTTCATTTGCTTCAAGCGAAAGACAGCGAAGTTGCTAGTCATTCGAATACACGTCGTTCGAAGCAATTAGTATTAGATAGGACAGCCTTAGGTCACATACTACCAACAAATCGCACTGGTATCCCCTAGACACTTACCTGCTTCAACTTTTAGCCAATTCAAATCCATCTATCCATCGATCGATCGATCGATCGGCATTGCGCCTCCTTCTCAGTTCAGTGCACACGCACGGACGGGCCGATGCCTGCCAGCCATGCATCTGTCATATCGGTTTTATTCACTTTTTTCATAATCCTCAACAATTCCTGTCACCTAAAAATTACCAGACGGCCTAAGGCCTCATTTACAAGCATTACGACCCGACAATTTGCAAGACTTTTTTTTTACTGCCCCAGTAATGAAAAAAAAGTGTCACCACCAAAAACTACGAGCCGACGTAAGGCATGAAGCCCTACCATTTCGCCCGTCAACCTAAGTGTCATATATATATATATATATATACTAAGTCCAAATCAGGACGCAACCAGCATACGCAATTCCCTATCCATTAGGCCGCTAACCTCATTCCACAAACCCATTTCTGACCCCGAAAAATTACTATATCTTTCAATCTAAAGTTCAAACCACGTCCCCGAGCATTTCTAATATTCCCTTTTCCCCTCGTTCGACCCCCTTCCATTACATTACATCTACTTCCCCCCCCCCCCTTCCCTCCCTCCCTCCCTCTCTAGTTTCCCCCTGCCACGCTTTTCCTAACGGCCGTTATTTCAAATTTCATCATGCAGCCAGCCTATACCGGCCTGCCACCATGCATTCACACGGTAAGCCGAGGCGAGCCGAGTTGGTCGCCGAGGCGAGCTGAGTTCTTGGCTTAGTGCATGTGACCCCTTGCTGGCTGTATTGAAAAACTGGGGTGCCCTCTAAAAGGTCCGCGCGTCTCACGTATAAAGATACATAACCGGCAGCAGACGACCTCAGTTGCGAGCTGGGCGCGAGCCGAGGCAACATGCCACGGCGCCTGCCACGGCGCCTGCCACGGATTTCGATCCCCTCAGCGGCTCGCCTTGAGGCATATAAAACAAAGAGTGAGTTGCTTAAGCAAGCAAGCAAGCAAGGGGGAAAATTGCTATAACGTTCATAGTTTCCATTTAATCAAGCTGCAAATTATTTCACGTATTGGGTTCATTATTACCTTCTATACCGTTTTTCATTTGTGCAAATCGCCCGAATAGTTTTTCTGCTAAAAATTCCCAAAGTTTAACATGGGACCCTATGGGACCATTTTGGCGGGAACCAGGCCTCCTCAATTTTTCAAAGTCATGAAATGGGCCTTAACATAGTCGAATTGGTCCCATAACCCAAATTTTCGTCTTCCATCTCAAGCTGTGCTTGACGGTCTAGGTCTGTCTGTGTGTGTGTCTGTCCGTCTGTCTTGTCACGCATTATCTCTCGAATGCCTTAACATATCGACTTTCAAATTCACAAAAAGATGCGGAAGTGTCAATCTCAGGCTGAGTTCGAAGATGGGCAACGTACCTCAAACGTCAACGTCACGATGACGTCATACGTCCAAAACACATTTTCCGCTCTAGCTCACTTAATATTGCAGCTAGAGAGCCGCAATTAGTGTCAAAATACTCAGCTCCTCAAAATCTTTCGCGTTACTGACATCAGATTTGACGTAGGATAAAAAGTTTTCGCGCCACAGGCAGCTAAAAATTCGAAATTTTGGATTTTTTTTTTTTTTTTAAAGGGTTTGAGATATCGACTCCTCCTTCTGCACAGACAATGCCACGGCCCACCGTCAGGCTAAGTTCGTAGATGGGCCATGTAGGTCAAAGGTGAAGGTCACAGGAATTTTTCGAAATTCGCTTAACCATTGATAGATAGGACCAAAAATCGGCAAAATCGCTATAGCGTTCCGAGTTTTTGCTTAATGACGCTCAGCATTAATTCACGTATTAGGCTCGTAAGTACCTTGTATACAGTGTTTTAATTTTGAAAATCGTCCGAATAGTTCTTCCGCAAAAAATTCCCAAAGTTTAACATGGGACCCTATGGGACCATTTTGGCGGGAACCAGGCCTCCTCAATTTCTCCATGAAAGGGACATGTCAGACAAACGACACGTTGCGTGAGACATGACATTAGTATTTGGGCGTAAAATATTATATTGACCAAGGTCACGCTTCCAAGGTCAAGGTCACATCAAGGTCATGGTTACGAAACATGTATTCCCGCGTAATTTCGTTAATATTTGGACTAGAGATTCGCGGTTTGTTTCAGAGTATTCTTCAGAGAGATACGCAAAAGTAACGTGTCATCAGATTTCACCTCACTTTTATAGTTTTCGAGTAATTGGATGATCAATTTTGACATTGCCGAAAGCGCAAAAAATTCGCTGTGACTACATAAATGCAGGTAGATGACTCATATGTGGTGGAATATGTACCCATATCACTGGCATCATGTTTGCCAAATTGCATCAAAATCAAAGCAGTAGTTTGGACGCTAGCAAATAATCACACGTTAACATGGCCAAGCCCACTATAAGGCCTCGATACGCCAAATGACTGACGGCGTGCCATGCCAAAGTCATGAAATGGGCCTTAAAGTCCATCTCTTGGGGGGGTATTTGTTTCTAAACCACTGTCAAATATACATTTCTCAGTGGTTACTAAAGCCATTTATCAGATGCAATTATTTTACAATGTCTCGTATGCCATAAATATTAATATCTAAAGTCACCAAAATAAACTCAAGCAGCGAACGATCCATTTCCAAACCCCCGCCCAGAGTAGAGATTGGTGACGTCACAAGATGATCCGGTTTGAGTGCGCCTCGCTCGCTTCGACTGCCCGCGGTGTTTGAATGTAGCTTACGCGCAGGGAAGCTCTAACTCAGATGTGTATTTCGATTAACATTAACTCATGATGAATATTTGCCACATGTAGATGTAGATAGACCTAGATCAATTACATTATAGGTGTGTGATTGTTGGTTAGCGCAACATTCGTGACACTGACCCTGAGAGAAAACAAACAGCTGCAGTGGCCGCCGCCCTAATTCCGACGACGTATGCAGCGTGTAAGCACATTGCCCTAATTAGGCTACATATGCAGCGTATATGCCACCTCCCCACCCCTTATGACCCCCTAACCCATATGTGTATACATAGCCCTAATAGAATACCCACCCCCCCTGGTACCATATGATTAGGCGGCTACAATATCCATGAAATACTTAAGAACGAAGGATACAATGTTACATATTTATTTATTGTCATCAACAAATATTATACATACGTACATACATACCTACCTACTTACAGACATACATACGTACTTACAGACATACATACGTACTTACAGACAGACATACATACATACATACATACTTACAGACAGACATACATACATACAGACATACATACATACATACTTACAGACAGACATGACATACATGACATGCATACATGACATACATACATGACTTACATACATGACATACATACATGAAATACATACATGACATACATACATGACATACATACATACATGACATACATGACATGCATACATGACATACATACATGACATACATACATGACATACATACATGACAGACATACATAGATACAGACATACATACATACATACAGACAGACAGACAGACAGACAGACAGACAGACAGACAGACAGACAGACAGACAGACAGACAGACAGACAGACAGACAGACAGACAGACAGACAGACAGACAGACAGACAGACAGACAGACAGACAGACAGACAGACATGACATGACATGACATGACATGACATGACATACATACATACATACATACATACATACATACATACATACATACATACATACATGACATACATAAGGCCTACGATAACTTTATAATGCAACGTATGACGAGCGATACATGAATTCCTAATTTTTATGGGGCAAAATGATTCCATATCCAGAGAAATATACTGAAATCGTACCACTAATCATTATATTTATAATTAATAAGGCCCTCGGTAAGTCTAATATTCCACGTATTGGCACTGCGACATGTTTGAACAATGCTTAAGGGCAAAATTATTCCATATTCAGAGAAACATACTGAAATCATACCACTAATGATTATATTTATGACTAATAAGGCCCGCGTTATTTCTAATATTCCACGTATTGGCACCGAGACATAAATGAATAATGCTTAAAGGCAAAATTATTCCACATACAGAGAAATATACTGAAATCGTACCACTAATCCTTATATTTATGACTAATAAGGCCAGCGTTATTTCTAATATTCCACGTATTGGCACCGAGACATAAATGAATAATGCTTAAGGGCAAAATTATTCCATATACAGAGAAATATACTGAAATCGTACCAGTAATCATTATATTTATAATTAATAAGGCCCTCGGTAAGTCTAATATTCCACGTATTGGCACTGCGACATGTTTGAACAATGCTTAAGGGCAAAATTATTCCATATCCAGAGAAACATACTGAAATCATACCACTAATCATTATATTTATGACTAATAAGGCCCGCGTTATTTCTAATATTCCACGTATTGGCACCAAGACATAAATGAATAATGCTTAAAGGCAAAATTATTCTACATCCAGAGAAATATACTGAAATCGTACCACTAATCCTTATATTTATGACTAATAAGGCCCGTGTTATTTCTAATATTCCATGTATTGGCACCGCCGGGCGAACAACGCTTAAGGGCAAAATGATTCCATATCCAGAGAAATATACTGAAATCGTACTACTAATCATTATATTTATAATTAATAAGGCCCTCGGTAAGTCTAATATTCCACGTATTGGCACTGCGACATGTTTGAACAATGCTTAAGGGCAAAATTATTCCATATGCAGAGAAATATACTGAAATCGTACCACTAATCATTATATTTATGACTAATAAGGCCCGTGTTATTTCTAATATTCCACATATTGGCACCGAGACATAAATGAATAATACTTAAGGACAAAATTATTCCATATCCAGAGAAATATACTGATATCGTACCACTAATCATTATATTTAGAATTAATAAGGCCCTCGGTAAGTCTAATAGTCCACGTATTGGCGCCGAGACATGTATGAATAATGCTCAAGGGCAAAATTATTCCATATCCAGAGATATATACTGAAATCGTACCACTAATCATTATATTTACCACCCCCAACAAGGCCTTGCCGTGACAACAACAACAACAACTCTATCATTCGACGTATCATGACCGTGGCAGTAAGTAATTAATAATCATGGCCTGAATGATATTAATTACCATCGATTCTCCATTTAATTCTAAACAGTATGTGGCGATAAACTTCTGTGTAGTGCTGTATGTAACTCTTCCATGTATTGAAGTCTTCCCCCATCCTTGCAGAAAAGGCCGGGCCACTAGCAGACGACGTACCTTCATCCTGCAAATATTTGTCTTGGTTTGAGTCTATCTGTCATTCTGTCTGTCAGTCAGTCAGTCAGTCAGTCAGTACTAAGCTTAGCAGCTACTGACACCCACAAGTTGTTGTTATTATTAAAATAACCACCGGTTGAAGGCCAATATATTTGAAGAAAACACATCCAGTGAGGGAGGGAGAGAGAGAGAGAGAGAGAGAAAGTTAATTTAATTTTTTGGCAAAACAATGTCAACGGTCGTCTGACATATGCTAAAACACTCTGACAGTAGGGGGCGCGGGGGAGCTGGGCGGCTTATATCATCGCTCACTCCTTCAAGCGAAAGACAGCGAAGTTGCTAGTCATTCGAATACACGTCGTTCGAAGCAATTAGTATTAGATAGGACAGCCTTAGGTCACATACTACCAACAAATCGCACTGGTATCCCCTAGACACTTACCTGCTTCAACTTTTAGCCAATTCAAATCCATCTATCCATCGATCGATCGATCGATCGGCATTGCGCCTCCTTCTCAGTTCAGTGCACACCACAGGCACAGTAAATCAGTGGAGGGGGGAGGGCGGGGGGGGGGGGGAGGGGGCCCCACAACGCATACTAAAGACTTTAGTATGCGTTGTGGGGCCCCCTACCCCCCCCCCCCGGCCTCCCCCCTTCACTGATTTACTGTGCCTGTGGTGCACACGCACGGACGGGCCGATGCCTGCCAGCCATGCATCTGTCATATCGGTTTCATTCACTTTTTTCATAATCCTCAACAATTCCTGTCACCTAAAAATTACCAGACGGCCTAAGGCCTCATTTACAAGCATTACGACCCGACAATTTGCAAGACTTTTTTTTTACTGGCCCAGTAATGAAAAAAAAGTGTCACCACCAAAAACTACGAGCCGACGTAAGGCATGAAGCCCTACCATTTCGCCCGTCAACCTAAGTGTCATATATATATATATATATACACTAAGTCCAAATCCGGACGCAACCAGCATACGCAATTCCCTATCCATTAGGCCGCTAACCTCATTCCACAAACCCCTTTCTGACCCCGAAAAATTACTATATCTTTCAATCTAAAGTTCAAACCACGTCCCCGAGCATTTCTAATATTCCCTTTTCCCCTCGGTCGACCCCCTTCCATTACATTACATCTACTTGCCCCCCCCTTTCTCTCCCTCCCTCAATTTCCCCCCTGCCACGCTTTTCCTAACGGCCGTTATTTCAAATTTCATCATGCAGCCAGCCTATACCGGCCTGCCACCATGCATTCACACGGTAAGCCGAGGCGAGCCGAGTTGGTCGCCGAGGCGAGCTGAGTTCTTGGCTTTGTGCATGTGACCCCTTGCTGGCTGTATGCAAAAACTGGGGTGCCCTCTAAAAGGTCCGCGCGTCTCACGTATAAAGATAGATAGAGAGCCGCAGACGACCTCAGTTGCGAGCTGGGCGCGAGCCGAGGCAACATGCCACGGCGCCTGCCACGGCGCCTGCCACGGATTTCGATCCCCTCAGCGGCTCGCCTTGAGGCATATAAAACAAAGAGTGAGTTGCTTAAGCAAGCAAGCATGCATGTATGTACGTATCTACGTATGGATGCATGTATGTATAGGCTGGGTGGGGGATGTGGTGGAATATGTACCCATATTACTGGCATCATATATGCCAAATTGCATCAAAATCAAAGCAGTAATTTGGACGCTAGCAAATAATCACACGTTAACATGGCCAAGCCCACTATAAGGCCTCGATACGCCAAATGACCGACGGCGTGCCATGCCAAAGTCATGAAATGGGCCTTAACATAGTCGAATTGGTCCCATAACCCAAATTTTCGTCTTCCATCTCAAGCTGTGCTTGACGGTCTAGTCTTTAACTAGAGGTCAGGGTCCTTGCCAACTCCGGCGGGTAGGGGTAGGGGGTGGAGGTAGTCGTGCAGATTACAGCGTGCGGGACCCACAACTGTGGGTCCGTCCTGGCCAAGCTAGGCGGGTATGAGGGAGGGGATGGAATGTGTCCCACCTACCCCAGCCACTGGGAGCCGGACCTCAAACTAGAGGTCCGGACCTCAAAGTAGAGGTCCGTCCTGGCCAAGCCAGGCGGGTATGAGGGAGGGGGTGGGGGCATGTCCCACCTACACCAGCCAGCCCTAGCTGGACTCACCACAGTACTGTTCGGAGGAATAATGTGCTACTGGCAGGAATAATGTACTGTTTAGAGGAACAATGTACTGTTCGGAGGATACTGTACTGCTGGGAAAAATATTGTACTGTTCGCAGTAATAATGTGCTACTGGGAAAAATAATATACTGTTCGGGTAATGGTATACTGCTGATAGGAATAATGTACTGTTAACCACTACTCTTCATAGTGCCATTTGCCATTTAATGTACTCCTCGAACACTCCACTGTGCTTTTGCGTTCTGAATGTCTTGCCCGTTTCTCGCGCAGTGTGGTAAACAGTTGTAAAGTTGCCTGTCCCGCTGACGGTCAGTTGAGCATTATTGAATCCGGGTGAATCGGCAATTGAGGCAGGAGATAAAATCTCTTTTGTCCACCAGATTAATAGATATGGCTTGATATGCGCGCTCGCTGGCTCTGCGTGACAGTAAAGGGCCATGTCACGATTCAGCCAAGAATACAGTTACTTACTACAGCTAATGGCGGTAAAATTGGATACCATCTGAATTCACTTAAGCCCCGTTTGGTCGAGGTTTGCTTATTCTCACACAGCCAGTTGCACTTTCACAACAATACCCATCCTTCTATACATCATTACGCTTAAGGTTTATTTGTCGGTCCGTCTTGACAGGTATTTGTTCACGTACATTAGTCAGTACTAAGCGGATTCGGCACCACATACTACACTCAACTTGAATGATGTCCGCCCTTAAAAGCGGCAACACGACAATAATGTTTAATATAATCTAATATTTTATCAACTGATGAATTGAATACTTGCTTTACATTCGTTTGAATCAGTGACGTTTGGTGACTCATCTCATGACATTAGGTTGTAGTGCATACCCCTCTGGGGTGGGGGTACGTAATACATTACTGGGTTGGGGGACGTCTAGCGTTCGTAGTAATAAGCGAAAGAAATAACAGTATGACAGTATTTAGGTTTATACGTCAAATAGTAGCAGACAGAAGGTAGACATTGGGCAGAAATAATATCGATAATAATATTGACCGGGAGCTACTGAAAAACAGCACATAAATGTTAAGGATATTTTCAACATATATGTAATTAGAATTGTTTCTGTACGTCGGTCTTTAACGACACGCGTCCGCCCAGTTATTTTGCGCATGTTTGTTGATTACAAATGAATGTTATAATGTCAACATATATGATAATTAGAATTGTTTCTGTACGTCGGTCTTTAACGACACGCGTCCGCTCAGTTATTTTGCGCATGTTTGTTGATTACAAATGAATGTTATAATTTAAACATATACGATAATTAGAATTGTTTATATACATCGGTCTTTAACGTCACGCTTCCGGTACTATATTGGTACAGATTGCATCTAGACATGTTGTTGTTATTCCAACTGAAATACATATACGCCATATACACATTTTTGTCAGCGTGCTTTAGCTGCAATTTGCGTATTCTGTACTGGATACAATAATACTTGAAAATTGTAGAGGCTCGGACATGCCACATGTAAATAAAAGTTGGCGAAAGATAGCTGTTGACGTTAGGTCAATAGAGGGTACGAACAAAAACAGGAGTGCATAGTGGGACAGACAGCGCATAGTGGGACAGACAGCTTCATTTTAATAGTATAGATAACGCAAAGTGACCGAGGAGCTACATTCCAAGCTAAAGTGTTGGTGCCACGACTTTGTTTAGCTCTGGGTTAAATTTGTTTAGAGAAGATAAAAAAATACAAATTAAATTTCTTTTAATGGGAGTTGACAGTTTTATTCCACGATATCAATCTAAAACGCGTTCGTCTAAGTAGCCAAAGTGAGGTCCGTCGGGTTTATTTCTGTGAGCATTGTATCTGAGCGTTATTTAGAAATTCCCCAATGATGTCACAAGCTTGACAGGTGAGCTTTGCTGCAGTGCGTAGGCATCTGTCGTCGAGGGCGTGTATTGTTCTCATGGTTGAGTGCTTTTCGTTGAGTACACGTACTCAAGTCTCAATGTAAAGGCACATGCGTTTGTATTCCCCTTTGACGTCACTTTCCTCGCTCCCAGAATTTAAATTGGTAGGTGCGAAAACACGTGGGAAAAATAGTCGCTTCTACGTACTATTTGGGGCGTTATAGCTTGATAATATTAGCCTGGAAACAGAGTAGATTAGTATGAGCTAAAGTTGTTTTTGGCGTGGCACCAACTGCAGCCGATGGATGGCGACATTGCATGGTAGGGTCAGATTGGTTGGTTGTACGGATTCATTATATACCACTGCAATACGGATTCATGATACCACTATGATACGGATTCATGATATCACTACGTTACGGATTCATGATACAACTATGATACGAATTTATGATACCACTTAAAGTGTTCGTGCCACGATTTTGTCTTGCTCAGATTTATCTTGGTTTAGGGAAGATAAACAAATAACAATTGTTTTAATGGGAGTTTACATTTTTTATTTCCACGATATTGCTATAAACGCGTTCATAAAGTAGCAAAAGTGAGGTCCGGCGGGTTTATTTCTGGGAGCATTGCATCTGAGCGTTATTTGAAAATTCCCCAGTGATGTCACAAGATTGACAGGTGAGCTTTGATGCAGTGCGTAGACATCTGTGGTCGAGGGCGTGTATTGTTTTCAGGGTTGAGTCTCAATATAAAAGCACGTGCGCTTGCATTCCCCTTTGACGTCACTTTCCTCGCTCGCAGAAGTTAAATTGGTAAGTGCGAAAACAAGTGGAAAAAGTATGCCCTTCTACTATTTGGGGCGTTACAGCTCGATAATATAAGCGCGGAACCACAGAAGATTAATATGAGCTAAAGTTGTTTTGGCGTGGCACGAACACTTTAATACGCAGTCTACAGCAGACAGTTCGACCTTCACCAATCACTGCACGGCGGACGGGAAAGCATTATTCCTACGTCACAGATACAGCAAGCACCTGAAGCAAACAAACATGAATGAAAACAATTATCCAGTGACAAACAAATGGACAAGACGTCCCAGTGCCTAATTAAGTTATTAGTGGGGGTTCAGGAACCTGCGGCCTCAGCGGTAGACCACCGGACCACCGGGGGGTGGGGTGGGAAACTCGTAACCCAACGTCTGATTGGTCTGGGGTATTATTTACCCTGATCTTGATAGCTTATAAACAAGGCATCAGTCGTATCACGACCGGCGCCACCCGACACGTGGTGTCAAGGACAAATCAAGGTCAAAAAGTTGGCGAGAGAGAGATAGATTAACATCAGGTGGCGTAGCTCACCATGCATGAAGCCAACCCTTGGGCTACAGCCACGACAACCGACCGGGAAAGTGTACGCCGTGTAAGCTGTACACCCCCCCCCCGCACCTGCCTCCTAGCTCTACCGCTTTATCGCCCTCCTTCTTCTACCCGCTCCGTCCTCCTCCCTTCGTGACCCACCCGTTCGACCCTCCACCCCCCGACCCTGCACCCCACCCACTAACCCAGACCCGCTCATTCCTAGCTCCTCCCCTACCCTCCCCCCCCACCCCTTCTCATGGCGCGAGCACCAACCCAGACCCTCCTCCTGGGCCCCCCACCCTCCCAGCCAGATGACTACGTCTACCTACAAACCCCTGTTCGGGAGAGCACCGCCCTCTCCCGCGATAAGTATATAAAAATACACACAGGACTGCCAACCGTGGGAAAACCTTCCATGACCTGGACAGGGAGGAACGTCACTTCAACCTGTCAGGGTGTGTGATCACTGGGTCCAGCTGTCGGGCCACGTTGTTTGGCACCGTCCCCAAAGATCCCGAGGTCCTGACTCGATGTCGCCTGGATAATCCGACCAACCTGAGCCAGCGAGGGTCTTTGTTTTGTGACTGAAGCAAGGAAGTCGGCCGCGCAGGGTGACAAACTGGCTCCCCCAGTGGCGTTATCCAAGAACACGAGATTGAACACAAAGGGGTGGGGAGGGGGATTCATTCGGATAGGCAAGGGGGAGGGGGGGCACTTTGCGTTGGTAGTAAAATAGAGGGGGAGGGTCCACTTTGGGCTGATAGTAAAATAGAGGTGAGGGGGGGGGGCGGTTTCCCGTACAAAGGGGGGGGGGGGGCAGGAGCACACCTTAGATGGGGAACAGTTTGCACTGAAAAAGCTATAAAAAGGTGCGTTCCGGAAAACCCCCCATCGAAATCCTGGATCTACCCTTGTGTCCCTTACGTATACTGACTTCAGCGATATACCACGGGTGGCGAGTGGCTCACATTATACTCACATATTAGAATTGTTAGTGTTTTACACCACTTTTGTGCACATGATCGCTAGTCTGGGTCCAAACAAACCTCCGGGGATGATGTAATGGCGCTGGATGAAATATTCTCAGGACGCACGTGCCAGGGCGCTAAGCAACGACCTGTTGACCCCCAGCTCAGGCCGCACGTGCCAGGGCGCTAAGCGACGACCTGTTGACCCCCAACTCAGGCCGCACGAACTGAGGCAGAGAGGTTATAACTGCTTCATGCATTAAAATATATTACTGTAAAGAAGAAACGGACGGGTGGGGTGTGGGGGGAGGCATGCTAAATTCTGAAGGGAACGACATTTTATGGTGCATCGTGGGATACATAGCAAACAATAAAATCGTAATTAAATCAATTGTACATTTTTCAAGAGACAGAATGTTTTTATCATGAGGATATTTATCCGGTCCAGTGGGAAGGTATCTATATCACATGCGTTGGAAAGAAAGGCATAATTGGTTCAACATATTGTTGGTAAAAGAGCTCGGGAGCTCCTTGTCAGTTCAGGTGCTTTGGGCCGTTCCATGCGATAGAGAATTCACGTCTCCATTCGATCCACTAGTAGGGGTCATGGAGAGTCAGGGGGCCAAGACGTGCCAAATGAACGCCACAGGAGGGCCACAGGAGGGCCACAGGTGGACCACGGGAGGGCCACATCTGGAGACAGGCCCACGCGACGCCGTATCCAGACGACTACGCCCTCATGCCGCCGAGTCTTGCACTTCAAGCCAGGCACCAGTTGTCACGTGCTTTCATAAGAACCATGATTGAACGCCATGGCAGACTGAAAAAAACATCTAGTTACATCGATCTAGTAAGGTACCACCAGCGGGCACCTGACAGACACTGCCACTTGAAAGAAAGCACGACACCCCAAGGCCCCAGGCCTCCCAGACACCAGCACCCCCACACACACTCCCTCTTTACGGGACACCCCCCCGGGGGCACCCCACCGTGCGTGTCCGGCATATAACATAAATCTAGCATCATGATCTCTCTAACCTTTGCGGGGCAGCGGGGCATGCCCTCCACAGCGATACATTATTACAAGCCATAAATCAACATGAGGGATTTAGCGACCAACCACAACAGAACTCTTGTCAACTGAAATATGTCTTATCGCCAAGTGAAAGCTGTAGATACTCTTTGCAAGACGACGAGGTGTTTCAGACCCAATGCCCCCAAAAGAATAAATGCAAAAAATGCCGGGTTGAGGGGGAGCCCCCCCCCCCCACCCCGCACTACGGAGACACAAACCCCCTCTCACCCCACAACCCCCTTCAAGGCGCCTGGTCGGTGACGCCGGTTGACACAGACTTCAAGGGTCGTTAAACTGTTATAAGAAAACAGGTTCGTGGATTTATTGACTAGGCTTCCAAGCGTGTTTTTAGCTCTACGTGCGTAGTAAACAAACCAATACAACAGACATTTCATGAATAAATGATATATACATGTGTATATATTATAAGACAAATAACATAATGCGGTTTCCGATAGATCATTAATTGGGACCCTGTTCATGCGGAGCAAGTCCTCCTGCATTGTATAAGGATAGCGATCTGGGGCAAAAGCCTAACGCTAGGTACTGTCAATGAGAATATATTAATCCTCTGACACCAAACATAGTGTCCTCTTTGTAGTGTACTTTGGTCCACTTCTTATATGTCAGGCTTTGTCTTAACGATAAAATATTGATTATTTGACACCAAACTTCTCTTTAATGCCAAGTCTTGTGTAAACATAGACCTTTGTTCTATAAATGAGTTAATTAACGAGACCGGCCCGAGGGGGGATTGCACAAAGGGGTGATTGCACGACTGGGTGATTGCACGTGTGGGGGACTGCAGGAGGGGGTGAGTGCACGACTGGGTGACTGCACGTGGGGGGGACTGCAGGAGGGGGTGAGTGCACGACTGGGTGACTGCACGTGGGGGGGACTGCAGGAGGGGGTGAGTGCACGACTGGGTGACTGCACGTGGGGGCGATTGTTTGTATCCTCGGGAGGAAGGAAAACAACAAACAACGGGAGACCGGTTAATGGCAGGGGCCGCCGCTAGGGGGCTCCGGGATGGGAGTCCTCTTCAGACGTGATTAACCAGCCATCTGGTTTATTTATAGCTACATGTAGCGGGGTACAGACAGGGTGCCCCCCAAATTCCTGGGTACAGGGTAGGGTGTCTTACCCACGGGTCTTACCTGCGGTGGGCCGGCCAGACAGCCATCTGCTTTATTGATAGCTACATGTAGCGGGGTACAGACAGGGTGGCCCCCGAATTCCTGGGTACAAGGTAGGCCCCCGGGTGTTACCCCCGGGTCTTACCCCCGGGTCTTACCTGCGGTGGGCCGGCCAGAGACACCAGTCATACAAACACAACGAGATAATTCGGGGTGGGAGCGGGGATCGAGGTAGGGGGCGGGGGGCAGTTGGTGCACAAGGACGCGCGACCTCAAGTGACCTTCAAACCGCCGCCGCCCCATGACCTTGATAAGACCGTGACCCCCTAGGGAGAGAAAGAGACGCCACTTTAATTCTTTGCCAAAGTGCACCCAAATAACCTCATTTATCGGTCGCCATGGGTGATGAGCACTGTGCTACAAATAGCGTGCTTGATGGATTGGTGCTATAAACGACGGGAAAAACCGCCGAAGCAGGAGGAAGCCTGTGATGATGGGAAGGTTACGACACTCTATGTAGACATTTCCAGCCTAATAAAGAACATGCGACACCTGTGTGGACGGCGGTTTCATTTATTGAGGTTGTAGAAATATATATACCGGTTCGGAATGCACAGTCGGTGATACCCAATCAGTCAGCCGCCTAGCTTACTTTACTAATGTTTCAATAAAACATGCGATGGGCGGGGCCGTAGGAAGTTATCCTCTGATGATCTGGGCTGAATGCGATCCCATATGAAACCCTTCCCCGCCAAATTGGTATTAATAAGAACAGAAAGGATATTTAGTGTATTTTAGTGCAAGCACATTACTAGCGAATGAAGTGACCCCCCCCCCCCCCCGTGGGGAGGCACGATTGTACAAAGCTGGGGGGGGGGGGGAGGGAAGGGCCGCGGATATCCCTTGATGCCTGAAAAAGCGGACATTTGTGATAAAAAAGATACCCATGGAGAGCGGATATTTTGAAACTTAGGACCGGCGTGAGGGAGGGGGGGGGGGAGCCTTGCGACATAAACATTTGCGTTTTTAAACCCCTTCCGAACGGATTTTGGCGGAAGAAACCCCTTTCCCGGATTTCCCGAGGTTAAACCATCTTGCGAGGAACGCAGGGGGGGGGGGGGGGGTTATGGCGGAATCCCCCCTAAACCCAGCAATGTATTAAATACCCCCACATCCCTAGGCACACACCGACGTCGCTTAGTACAAAAGACCGCACATGTTCGGTTTGTACCACATTCAAGTTGTGTAGACCGACCTTATCTAAAAAATGTGTGGCCAACCAAATAAATGTTCTTGTCAGCCCGGTGGCTGTGCGAAAAATAACAGCTGCTAAGATTTACAGCTAACCTGACAGAATCTAACACCACTCCAACTTAAATATGTACATCAACCATGTCAACACTTTAAATCTAGCACAACTTTAATCTCCACCAGGACAAAGCTTCCCACTGCAAACAGACATGTTGGGTTGCCATGGTGATTAAGCGCTCTGCCAACAACGGATCTCGAGGGTACGCCATGTCGATTCTCGCTTGAAAAAGAAACTAGAAAACAAAGTTCGGTCTTAAATTTCGCTAATCCACACAGACGCCTGGGTAAACAGACTTTAAACATAATTTACATGATTTATGTTGTGACGACGTTCAATGATACACTCTGCAACAGGAGCTTCAGGCCCGGGATGGGGGGTGGGGGTGGGGGGGGGGGCACTACATATAGTATATAGGTATATACATATGTGTCGCCAAATGAAACCTTGTTTTCTCTCAATCCCCGAAGCAAAAATCTACAATTTTTCTCGATGTGTCCATCTGAGACTGAATTTTTGTCAAAATTGCAGTTTCTTGAGTAGATAGTCCAGTTGATATCGAAAGTGTTCAAATCTCAGTGTCTCGTTTAGATGCCTTTGTAACCACACATTTCTGTCAGTGTCCATTGTAGATGCCTTTTTTAAAACCAAAGAAAAGATTACCAAAAATTCACGCACTTTACTCTGGCTCTCTATGGCATGGGCGGCACTGTCGGAATGCAAAATACCTGTCCCCAATGACAACTTCAGTATCACGCACCAAAGATATTAGTTTATCAGTGTACTTATAGCACAGGCACAGTAAATCAGTGGAGGGGGGAGGCCGGGGGTAGGGGGCCCCACAACGCATACTAAACACACAAGGTGTCCAACTCCCGCTGGAACTGAGCGACAGGCACCCGCTTCAACCCCCAATATCGCACCTTTATCGCGCTTGACGGCCCCGTAAATGCCTAAGTCAGATTTCTAAGTAATTTATTTATTTCATCAAAAAGTAAATGAGATCTGTACTGCCGTCTAGCCGCGACAAATAAAGAATTAGGCAACGACAACAACCAACTCCGGAACAGATTGAGCAAAAATGGCTGACATCGCGAGAATTCGCCTGCGAGATCTCAGGCACAGTGCACGATATGACGATTGGTCAGCTTTCACATAACGCTCATGTGGGGAGGTACTCCTAAAATCTGTCATTTTGATTAATAACATCATAGGGAGATGCTATGCTAATGTTCGTCCCGATTCAACAAATTTTGAAGTTGCATCCCCTGTGTCACGTGACACATTTTTCGACTGCCAACCAATCAGATTCATCTCGCTGACTGATGTCAGCCATTTTTGCTCAATCTGTTCCGGAGTTGGTTGTTGTCGTTGCATAATTCTTTATTTGTCGCGACTACACGGCAGTACAGGTCTCGTTTACTTACTGATGAAATAAATAATTTACTTAGATATCGGACTTAGGCATCTATGGGGCCCGTCAAGCGCGGTAAAGGTGCGATATTGGGATTTGAAGCGGGTGCCTGTCGCTCAGTTCCAGCGGGAGTTGGACACCTTGTGTGTTTAGTATGCGTTGTGGGGCCCCCTACCCCCCCCCCCCCCCCCCCGGCCTCCCCACTCCACTGATTTACTGTGCCTGTGACTTATAGCCTAGGTATCACTAACTTTAGAACCAAATACACAGTTTATATTTAACATGCGATCGAGTTTATTTGCTTTGTAACGTTTTTTTTACTATGTTTATCAAGACAATATCCATTTAATTGAGAGTTGTTAATTTGCAAACAAAATGTATTATGTGGATACAAAATACTTTGTCCAGGATAATCCACCGCAAAATCGGCTTCTGCCAAACATGTGTTTTGAGGTCAGCAAACGCTGTTGTAGTATGACTTGTGACAGAATGGATTTTTGCTGCACAGAACTATTTAACGTTGGTTTAATATAATCACAAAGAAGTGTTCTCCGTCCCCATAAACTTCTGTTGTGACAGTTCATTTTTTGGACGAATATTTACGTTTTTCGTCAGAATTCAGTTTTGTCTGGACAAAACGAACGTTGGTCAACAATATGAAGTGTTGTCGAGACGTGTTATTTTGTCTACAAGACGCAGGGCGTGACAATGCCAGCCCACACCTCCGTAGGAACGAAACAGTGGTTGAGGGGGAGGGGGGAGCCTAACAGCGTCACCTGAATTGCTGCTCCCCACTTTCACCCACCCTCCCCCTCCTCATGGTCCGTGACCGCCACCACCCCGAGTCCCAGGTGGTACATGTAATAGGTATAGGTTCTTCTACCCCCTCCCCCCACCCCCCCCCCCTCCAACCACTTCAACACACACACACACGCCTCGGGTCCCGGGCAGTATTTGGTGTGGGCGATGTCACCAACGCTGTCCGTATTTCGTGCCAAGGGATCGAGACAGAAAAGTTTTGTGTAGTCTGTGTAGCATTTCCGACGAGCTAGCTTTATAGAGGTATACAGAGACTACATACTGTGTAGGCGATTCCGTGGCTGACCCTCCTGCCAGCCCACACCCGAAGCTATGTCAGTCCCCGCTCCTTCCCCAACGCCACCGTCCTTCTACACGTAGCGTCACGGTTTGCTGTATATATATTTGAACAGCCCGACAGCGACGGCCGGACAGGTTATTATGTTACACCGGCCCCGTCCGACCAGCACAGGGCGACAGCGACGGCCGGATCTCATGGCGTGTACCTGTATAGTAGAACTTCTATAACAACAAGTTACTTTAGTTGGTAGCCCCGATGAAACGTGGCCCCATTTTCATGCAGATAAACAACAATACTACAGTACAGGAAATCGCAATTGCGGGCATCCCGTAAATGTGATGAAATAGACTGACAAAGCGGTCTGGCGGAGTCTGGCAGTATAGCAGTGGTTTTGATGTGACTGGTGGTGCTATAGCGGCGGTTGCAGTGTATGGCAGTGAGCGATAGATAGTTATAGTCGATGGACCCTGTTAGCCATTACACACAATACAAGGGCATTGTGGCGTCGTGGTTGGTGCGGCTTCATGGAAGTGCCCCCCCCCCCTTTCACCCCCGCCGTGGACCGTGGCAGTCACCATGTACCGCGGGACAGCGACATGTGGCGAGGCCACTTGGCCCTTTCGCTGTGTGGACCAAAACATTACAGGCATGTTTACTATATATTAAGTGAACCACTTGATTAATTAAACCGTCATATATATATATATATATATAGCACGTATAATGGGTCACTAATTGGCCTGCCACACACAGCAACCCCATTAAGACCTACTATTGGGGACACGACCCTATGAAATGTTGTAATTTTTGTACAGGGGGGAATTATGTCCAGGAAATGCATGTTGGATGATGGGAGGAGGGACGGAGGAGAAGGAGGGGGGGGGGGGCTTAAATAATTGACGAAATTGACGGGGGTGAGTGGGGGTGGTTGCGAGCTCTCCAGAACCTTGCGAGCGGGTGGGCAGTATACGAGGCTCTTCCAGGGCTTCGCGAAGTACTTTTGTTGCCTACATACACCTTTAAGTGTGATTGTATTAGAACGAAACAATGGCTTATAACGAACTCCCATTTGGTCCAGGCAGCTTTCGGCTCGGCTAGGGGCAAAGTTGGTTGGAAAGGGACGAATGCACGTAAAACTCAGGACCGGGAGGGGGGTGGGGGGGGCTCTTCTGAAAACCGACGACTTCCAGACCAGAGAGATATATTGAGACGCACCCCAAAGCAAACAAGGGCGGGGATCCACACCAAAAAAGACAGACGAAGCCTAGACATGCAAATATACTTGTATGTCGAAAATGTACAAGGCAGCTGGCCTGGACAGTATAGAGACCACAGTATTGTGGTACAGTATAGTGGTGTAAGTGTGATCAAGAAGGTGAAAAACGCGAAAAACGGTCGGAATGTCACTTTCCGCCCAAGTGAGTGACGCGCTTATTACGGCTACTTAATTCATTGGAAATTCTGTCCCCCCCCCCCCCCCCCCCCCCCAAAAAAAAAAAAAAAAAATAAAATACATTTGTTTAAATGACGTTTTCGTTACCCCAAAGATACGTTTAATTAAATTTTGCCCCTTTCCTAATGCTAACATTTGACTTGCTGAGCTGTATTTCGCACAGAAAACGCTTTTGGATGGCGATAAGTAGTGATACTAAATGTGGGCGAAAATTCCAGGGCCAGTATTCATAAAATGTACGCATAAAAAATGTGTTTACAAGCTTCTAGGTTTGAGTAGCGCAATGTGATCTCTCCTCCCCTCTTGGCATGCAAGCCCCAAGTGAGTTCAGGACGCGGAGGAAGGGGATCGGGGGGCAGGGGGGGGGGGGGGTACTTTGGTGAGAGAGCGGGGGTGACGGGGGATACCCCGGCTTGACAATCTACTAGCTTTATCCTGGGCGATCGGGGAGGACACTTAAAGCGGCACGATGGGATACAATAAATATAATGCAGAAAACAATAATAACAGAAAGATAGAAATTATACATATGGTTTTTAATAGATCAACGCTACAATATATTCATGTGACTTGTTTACCCTCAGGCTTCACAACTGGAAGACACCCAGAGCTTTCACCAACTACCGTCCGTTCTCTCTCACTTTGACATGGGCCAGACGTATTTAAATCTACTCAAAACTGGCTTCGAAGGTAACATGCAATACAAAGACGTACGTAACTTTCAACTTTAAGTACATGCACACCAGACTAACACACGGATTATAAATACCATTATCTCTGGCTAAATCGCGTCGCAGACACAAAATAACGGGATACATATGTAGATTGGCCCGTATATTCGGAATCAAGAGAGCTGTACAGGAAACTTTAACATAACATGGTTTATATAGATGGACCCCATCATTGCATAGAACATTAATTAATTTGTAACACACTATAATAATCTCAACGTAATGTTACAACACAAATCTTTGAACATTTTTCAACCAAAGATAGGGAACGCAAATAACTTTACGAACTTCAGTAACATCACTCTTTTGTACAAATCAAATATCGGCCCGGAAATATAGTGGCAAAAGCAACAGGTATCGAAAATATAGATATATGTTAAACAACTTGTACATACACGACAATTTGAAGGTGTTAAGTACGTAAAGTCGTCAAAACCAGTGGAACTTAATGCATTGGATGCCACATAAGTACTGTACAAAAACAAACAACTGTGTATTGGATACTGAACACAACCTATTATCCAGTGACTGTTTACCACTAACTAAGGCACCGCGTTAAAGCTCTCATGTTTGTTATAAATCCCGCAGTATCAAGTATCTGAACTAAGACATTCTCCATATATCCCCTGAACATCCTAGAAAAGCATTGGTGTCATCAATCTGAAAAACTAAATATAATTAATAATACAAAATAAATGCCAACGTTTTTAATAGCACTTTATATTATCGAATAAATTGTTTCTCGTTATTTGCTACTGCACAGTCTCATCATTCCTGCAGCATATATATGCACAGTCTCATCATTCCTGCAGCATATATATAACAGATCGGTAATTCAAGTGGTGGTATATACAGAAACACGAATCCCTGATTGTGACCCATTGACAAATATTGCTTTCAAATTCTGTAGCACAAAATCTTTCCAAAAAGAGCTTCAAAAGGCTCCGATGCGTTCACTTTAACTAATCCACCATGAAATAGAATCATACGATATAAAAATAATCATGCAAGCAAATCTCTTTTCGCTAGTTAACATTCAGAATGTGTCGATTGCAGTACCAACGGATGGAATGAATGATACACAAAAGTTTCGCATCCGAATAGAATGAAATAAGTAGAATCGCTTGCATTCGGACCCAGAGAATGGTCGATTGCGGTTACCCGAACTGGGAATGCTTTACGGCGAATTGGACAAAGCCTTAAAAAGACACGTCCACACATAGCAGGGTCTGTTTTCTTGTTGTTCTTACGAATTGAATGAGTGGGCTGGGCGACGTATATTGTGAACCTACGGACAGATAAAACCTGCTCCAGCTCAAGATAAGGAACGCTCCTTAACCTCCTCCATATTTACAATTGACCTTCTTCGACAGTTGTTTAGATAAACGACGACGGCGGCCGAACGTGTATGGGCGGGAGTGGGGGGGGGGTTAAAATAAAGCTCTCCCACATCGTTAGACTCATAAGCCATTCTCGCGCAAGAGAAAGACTCACAGTTCTCGATACTCACTCGAGAGTTCTGTCGGTAAGTATGACTGCGTCATTTGTTTCCCACGTAACCATCCACGCCCTGGAGCCACTCTGAAGTCGCATGACGCAAGGCCACTATCTTACGGGTCAATTGGCATAATCGATGGCGTTGATTGATTCCATAACCGTGGTATACATACATCGGTAACGAGGCTTAAGTGTTCTCCAGGAGATAAGACCGTAAGGCGACTGTATATCAGGTAGATGAGTTTGTTATCAGCGGAGTGGCACCCCACCGATAGACGCCCATCAGAGCTGGATGTTATTGAGATCAAGTGCATTCTCATATGAGGACCACTTCTTCGTGCAAAAAAAGGTAATTTCTTGCGAACCTTGATCCAGACATAGATATATATATATATATAGGTATAAAAGGGTTGCAAAGCCAGTACGATACATGTTAAGACACGTTCAACACTCGTCTCCCGCCCACTTGGCCAAGATGGTGGGCACTTCTCTAGGACCAGATCGAATGTTGGGTTTCATTTAAATATGCTTCAAGTTTCTAGCTGATTAACTACACTTTTATGTATAACTGTATCACAGTGGAAGACGTTTGATTTTGTTGAAATGAGAACATTTGGTAATATTACCGCGTAGACATTGCATCATCACCCATACCAAGCAACTGATAAATGAAAAAAATAATCTAATTCTAATTCAGTTTTTACACCATTTAAACTATACCAAGTTACATACACAATGAACTAGCTAACAAGCAAACCGCTACACTTTCATGTCCCGTTTTGTTTCTCAACGGCTCAGTCGCTATCTCATTCTCCTTCGCTTTTAGTTATTACAAAAGAACGTTTTACATTTAAGGCACGCCAATGGTGTCAGACGGAAGCGGAAGTGAGTATAACGCTTCCGGTCGAGTGACGTTATACGTCACTAGTCCCGCTGGGGTCGTGCGTGCGCTCGATTAGCGGCTTGCTGCGGTAGTTATCCCACAGTGAGCACACGAACTCCGTGACGGTGATCGCGTTGGTGTTGTGGCCCACGAGGCGAAGGACGAAGACGCCGTCTTGCCGCAGGTACTGCTCCACGAACTTGACGGACAGCTTCTTGTCGGCGTCGCGTTCGATCTTGTCCATCAGGCGGAGGTGCTTCTTGACGTAGCGGTGACGGTCGACGCGGAAGGCACAGCGCAGGGTCCACGTCAACAGGCTGAAGCAGGTGACGGCCGCCACGAAGACCATCCAGAACCAGATGAACAGGTAGATCTTCTCGTTGAACAGGTTGATCGGCAGTACGCACTGCACCGTGTAGCGCTGGACGTTGCCAAGGCGACGGACCTTGAAGTCGCACATGGTGACCCTCGGGAAGCGCGGTGATGCGGTCCAGTCCTCCCCCCTGGCCAGCGCCTTCATCACCTCGATGCCGTAGAGGTGGAAGTCGGTGCCCAGGAAGAAGTTAAGGGCGAACAGCTGGCCGATGACGTTACCGATGTAGATGACCTTGACCAGCAGGTAGAGGACGACCAGGTAGTTGCCACGGCGACGGCCGCAGCACGCACAGCACGAGCGGGAGAAGATGTGTTTCAGACTTACCGTGCAGCCCGTGCGGTAGTCGCGCTGGTTGCTTAGGTATCTGCAACAGAAGGAGGAGGCTTTCTTCACGAAACATTAAACAATAATGCCCGACATTGAGCACAAGACCATTATACCAAAGGTGACCCTTGACTGTGACCACATGACCAGTTACGTACATTTGTGTCATTGGGTTCGTGATAAAAAAACTTCGTGGTTCGTGGTACAAAACTTCAACAATTCGTTTCAGTCACACGCACGCGACAGGATATGAGAGGATAGCAAGTGGACGTTGCTTTTTATAGCCTACACATATATATAAAGCGCTCTAGCTCGCCATTTGGTTATATGTGAATTAATTTAAGTTTAGAAACACACGTAATCCCAGTTACGTAATAAAATAAGATTAGGTTTATACAGGGGCGAATCCCGAGGGGGCGGGGGGGGGGGACCAGGCCCCTCCCCCCTCCCCCCTTTAAGGGCCGAAATTGAATACCATTTAACAGTTGAAAACCAAAAGCTAGGCAATCACTCGAAACCGGCCCTGCTATATCAGTGATTGCCTCATACATGTTAAATGGGGGTCATTGTGTCTCACACTATGAAATTTTGGGGGACATTTTGGATAACAGGGCCACCTGCCAAAAGTTCTGCCGGCTGTTGTATGCAGCGGGGCCCGTTTTATGTACCGGTCATAAGGCAGTTATAGCGCGGTTCAGACCGGCGCACGGAGCCATAGTCCAGCGCATAAATATGAGAGAGACTGCCTGACCGCAGCGGGACACGGGGACGCATGTGTCGCAGTTTAGGGGGCAATCGCGCAAGGATGCGCTCTGCGGCAAACACTGCTTATATATTATTTTATTATACGGTAGCCGCTGAAGTGTAAGTTAAAGAGTCCAAGGAACACATAACCGGATAATGATTCGTATACGGTAATGTCGTTAACTGATCACGATTCAAGTCTTCCACACTACATTACAGCGAACGTAATGTGAGAGCAATTAATGGAGTGACATCACCAATGGATTTTGCCACGAGATAACGTGACTCGATTAACGCGGATGCAAATTAAATGACGAAACTTTTACAATTTTATCGGTAAGTCGTGTCCGGTTAAACATACGTAGCGCGTAAGCAATGAAAATAAATGACCCGCCCATAGCAAAAATTGTTTTAATGGCCATGAACGGCTACAGCGAGTTGGGGGTTAGGGGTGGGGGGAGGGGGGGGGGGTGCACACGAACCAGTTTCCATGGTAAATGGTGGACTTGTGTTTTAGGCCCATATGCACATATGGGTGAAACCCCCGTGATAAAAAGATTATACGGCCTCAGCCATAGGTGGGAGTTATAGACGGCCACTATGGTCTGCATTTGTGGGAGCCGGCGTGGTCGAATGGTCGAGACCTAGATAGAGATCTATAGTACCTTACATATATAATCGCTGGCGGTTAATCTTTCGACCGCAGCGGCTCTGACAACTTGGCGAGGACACGCCTTGGGAGTTACTTTATAATGCACACAATGCTACCGAGGATGCGGTAACAGAAGGTGGGTCACGGATGGGTCGGTCGGCTGGTCATTAAGCGTCCAGTTGGCAGTCAGTGCACGCCACACGCATGCTCTGTGTCAGTGTCTGGGTCCACTGGTCTGTGTTTCATTGTCCGGTCTGGCGCCAAAATTCATTTGTCTCCGGCGTCTGCCGCCCAGCGCGGATGACGCAATAGACCTGGGGCCAGTTTCACGAAACTTTCGTACCGTACGTTACACGTAGCCCATATACGAAGGTTCGTACGAGAACTGTACGTGCGTTTCACGAAGCCTTCGTACCTCCTTCGTATTTTATATGGCTAAAGCCCATCGTACGAACCTTCGTACCTTATTTTTTAACGCCGGAAGTGGAAGAAGTACCAATGCGCATGTGATAAATGCATGAAATTTTCCATGAAAACCTTTAGTCGAATCGAGGAAGGGCCTTTGACGTAAGCTTTTGCATAAATCTAGTTTTTTTGCCGTTGCCAACAATATTAATTCGCGTCATTTTTGTATATAATTTGTGCAGTTTCAACCCATTCATAATGTCCAAGTGTGATATCTCGGCCCAGGCCCGGTGGATGAAAGACACCAAGCGCCTCGGGCCAAATGGGAAGTTCCCTTTGGCCTAATGCGTAAAGCCCATCGTACGAACCTTCGTACCTTATTTTTTGACGCCGGAAGTGAAAGAAGTACCAATGCGCATGTGATAAATGCATGAAATTTTCCATGAAAACATTTAATCGAATCGAAGAAGGGCCTTTGACGTAAGCTTTTTCATAAATCTAGTGTTTATTTTCATTATCGGCCCGAGGCCGCTAGGCCGAGGGCGGATAATGAAAATGAAGAGCTGCTAACGCCATGCAAAACTCGCGCTATTACTTTTATTACGAGTTCAATCTAAATTTAAGGCGTTGACTTGTCTCTGCTTCTTTGGTTTAATTTCCGCATGCAACGACCAAAGTAAAGCATTTTAGGACGGACTGTCTGCAAATCGCAAGCCTTTCGACATATAGTTGGCTAGTCGCCTTTTCATACCATATATATCGTTGCCAAGAAACATGGCACGTGCAACTAGGCAACTAGGCATGTAAGCGGGCCATTTAAAGCAATAACTACAATTCTTTTGTGCGTGGCGTCATGTTTCATTGTTAATGCAGTGTCGCTATGGCAACGATTGTCGTTTGTATGGGCAGCAGGGCGGTTCGGGTGAGAATACAACATTTTAGCGGCCTTCAGATGTAATGCTATTGTACTAGTTAACATGACTACCAACTCGTAATAATCATAATTCGCGTCATTTTTGTATATAATTTGTGCAGTTTCAATCCATTCATAATGTCCAAGGAGTCGTGCGACCGTTGCTAGGATACTCGCATTGTGACGTCCTGAATATGTGGGATGGATTTTGACCTTATAAGTAACGTAGCAACGATTCCAACTTTCACAGATACCGTAGACAGAAATGGGTGTCCTTATGCTGGTACGAAGGGTGTACGATAGGGTCGAGATGTAGATGTACGAAGGAACCTACGATGTATCTTATGTTAATTAGAGGTACGAAGGCTTCGTGAAACCGGATTTACGGGTCACAATCTTCGTACGAAGGTTCGTTCACGTACGAAGGCTTCGTGAAACTGGCCCCAGAGTTACAACTCCGGCCTGGCCCAGGTTACCCTTCAGCTGTACAACAATCGCAGTCTAAATCACAGACATTTCATTCACAACTGCTGTCACAATAGGACGAATTAACACTTTCTTCACCTGTCTCATTATGTACGTGGTTTTGAATACAGACCAATCAGTGGCTGGTTAAATTGCATGGACTTTTAAGCCGCCTTTATTTGTTTCTGCAGTATGTAGAATCCCTCCCAACAATCTCCTCACACCTTTCGAAATGCCAGATTACCCCCCGCCCCTCCCCGGGTTTTGCCCATGGTATGTATGCATGGTCCACGCCAAACCCGGTCGACACCAATATTAAGCTATGTTTGCTACTTAATAAGTTTTTAATCAAAAAAAAGGGCCAAACAGTCATTGTAAGATGCCGTTATCAGTGATAACACATCTAGCGACCCCGGTTCCCCTACACCTGAAACAGCTGTTCCAGCGGTTGCTGCGTTTACTTTCTATAAATAGCCCTTTGCAATGCAACAAAGAGTTTGTAAAGCTTAAAGCTACAGTTACTTATTGAATTTCCAAACAAAAACATAGAGGCAAATATTTCACAACATTAATAAATATTTCAAGTATAAATCTGCATCTTTGATTTTGCATTATAACGATTGCGTGTCCGGGATGCATGCATCTGGCTAACACTTGTGACGATAAAACTATAAAATGCTAACTTGTATGAATGGATTAGTCGCTGAGGCTACATTTGGCGCACATGGGACAAGGACTGGTTGGTTGTATATTCAGGACGCGTGAACCACGTTTGGTCATATCGCATCAATGGGAGAAGGAAGGGAGAGTGGAGCCATGTCCCCGGGGTTAACCCCGTACTCTTTGCGAAGAAGGATATGGGGTCTTTATCCTGCGACCACACAGACATGACATGGGACGACGAAACGTAAGGGCCAAAATAAATTAAATTAACTGGTGCTTTTACCACTTTTGTGTGCGCACGGGTAAAACTATAGACCAAGGATTCTCCCGGGACAGTAAAAGGATGAAACATCCCCCAGTTTCCGATGCTCGGGTTTGAACCCAGGACCTACTGATCTGCGATCTGGTGCGCTATTCACTAGACCAGTGACTCCACCACTCACAGATGAATGGGTGAGTGAAGTACTCGAATGACATAGCCGGGGCTTGAACCCATAATCCGTTAGTCTGGGGTCTCCCTAATTCCTTTAGAAGTGAATAAATATATATCCAAAGAAGAAGAGAAAAAACCAGAAGCATTTCATTCGACAACAGATAACCCTACAAAGCGTTACAGGCCTAAAATGATGTGGCCCGTTGTGTGGATACTATTAGCCATGAAGTGGTATATATAGCGGGTAATTGGGACATCAGCAACAGCGTAAAACTAACAGCGTAATAGTATTATACCAGTGCACTGGTGCCGACCGCCAATCAGCCACATCCGGGCAGTGTTGACACACATACTGTAAACCCTAATGCTAAGATTAAAAAAAGAATATAGTTTCAAGCCAACAAACGTAAATCCGGCCGACGGGAGCTTACGTTACCCTTTGAACAAGACCTTCTCACATCTGGGGAGTTTGTTTTTGTTTGTAAATCCCTTGTTGTTAATGGAAAGCCGCTGAAAGTTACGAGAGACGGATGCATCACAAGCTTTCCCTCGGAAGCGCTACTTTTGTAGCGAAGAGTGTCGTCAACTCCGGTTTTCACAACGACAGAGACGGGGACTGCATGAAATTAAGGATCACGTGCACACTCGGCGAATGAAAAACTTTAGTCATTAATGATTTTTCTCAACACGTTTTAACGTTACGGCCTCATCTTGTGGCGCAGCTTTCCACCCCAGCAGCCCATGTGACATCTCGTATCAACGAGCAATCTATCAGTTCGGCCTCAGTTTCAATTTACCGTACGTGTCGCCGAATCGTTTACGACACGCCATACCTAAATATTTAGTCTGCCATCAGAGACAGGACAGGCCTCTCGCCCCCCACCCCCCCCCCAAGGAGGCCGGTGTCTCGGAAACTGTCTGTCAGTCGCGCGGCTGCCTGTTCTATGAAACTGACATCTACGTGGCTGGCGTCTCGTCGCGCAGAGGTCACATGGAGGTCAAACGCGCATGCATGCCAAACTGTGTTGCATCAGTGGCTCTCCAACCACCAGAGCACGTAGCGGAATACTGCACCCTACATGACGGGGGGGGGGGGGGGGTGTAGAGACGATGCCGGGTGACGGTGGGCGGTTGGAGTAGGGGTGGTGTGAGATGGGATGTGTGGCCGTCGCTTCCCCTTCCAACTGTTCGCTACCAAGTCACAGATGTCTCCAACCCAAGCGTGTCCGACAGCCGCTGTTCTTGATAACCCCACAGGTCATGTAGTAGACATGGTACAGGGGTTACCGCTGGCACTCCCTCCTTGCCTTGGGACACAATGCCCTCTTTTAATCCTCTTAGTGCACAGGGCGCCATCTCGAGGGCGCTCCCACCCGCTCATTGTGGGCCCCCTACCATCCAATACTCACTTCCCAATCTCTCTCCCGCCCCGAGAGCTTCAATGAACAACTTACAAAGCCATATATCGAAACCATGATGCGTAAATGTCACGTCTATTAAAATTATTTGAAGTACCGTCTATTCCAGTCCCACAAAATAAAGTGCATAGTTACGTTGTTTGAGTTGTATGTATATTGTTCATTAGAGAAAAATGACGGTACTTCTGATATTACTACCGATTGGCTGATTTTCGGAAAGGGGCCCTCCACGCTACAAGGTCTTTCTCTCAGTGAAGA
Organism: Arenicola marina; assembly: GCA_964019135.1. Lineage (NCBI taxonomy): Eukaryota > Metazoa > Annelida > Polychaeta > Arenicolidae > Arenicola > Arenicola marina. The sequence goes on from OZ025264.1 coordinate 11,832,994, forward strand.
CGCCGACGAGTCGCTGATTTGTGTTTATTCCCATTGCAGGTTCTGTCGCTCAAGGACAAACTACGCGTCCTTGGGAAGTCATGCGCAGCCATTCTTTTTTTTCTCGTCCCGCGCCCCGTGAGGGCGAGAGTATTTCATCACTTGAGCGTGGTAAAAAGACGCGCTTTCATCAGACTTGACACTCCTTCAGTGAGTCACGGATCTCGATACCGAGAACATGTCTCTTAAGGGATGAGCTTCTGGTCAATTATAAATAGTTGTACATGTTTGTAAAAAAAATAGTATGATGAAAGAATATGTTCGTAATGGTTTGAATGTGTCAGCGTGTATCATGGCTGTGTACAAGTAGTAGTAAAGACGAAATTAAAGTATCAACCGATAACGGTACAAGATAACATCCGCTTGCGATTGCGTAATTCGTGGTTTGGGAAGCATTCCGCGAAATACGTCACGGACGAAAGCATTAATGATTTTTCCAAAGCTTCAAAGCCCAAATAAATCATGCAATATGTATAAGCTTATTGTACATATTTTCTTCTGACCTTAATCTTTTATTTTCATTCTTTCTCGTAATGCATTATTACGTTATCGATTGTTGTCTAGCTTAATCACATCTACTCAGTCATGGTTTATACTACAAATTATGTTAAAATCTCACCTGTCCATCTGTTTGGTCATGTATCGCAGGGTTTTCTCCCTGTTCTCCGCCAGTTCTGTATTTTGGAAGGTCTCTCCTGCCTCGACGATATTGTTCACGTCGATTCCGGAGCGACCGTTCAGCGTTCTCCACACCATGCATGGCAGATAGAAGAGCAGAGCCTGGACCAAGAGGATCATGGGAATCCACTGGTAGTACGGGATCATGTGGCGATCTTGATCCTCCTTCGGGATATAATCCTCGAACGGTAAATAGTATGTATTTCGGATCCAGCAGTAATTGTTAGTATATTCTTCGTGGTTTCCCGTGAAGTGCGCGGGAACCCAGCAATTGATCGGGTCGCCGACATATTGCTTCGTGCTTACCACGATGGCGAAAACAACCATAATGGCCGTGGAATATCGGTGGTTGAGACGGTCGGAGAAATCATCATCGTTTCTTGATTTCGATTGGGGCACTCCCCCTATTACACCTATAATTTTATCCATCTTCGTCCGGTGTTTCGGCGACTCCGGTCGTCGCGTGCACCGTCAAGAGACAGATATATATATATATATATATATATATATGTGGCGTCTGTCCGATTTGCTCTGAGGGGTGTGTTGGTATGTACACAACTGCTGGAAAAGTCTCCTCTCGCCGACTAAGTTTGTGAGCCCCCTTGACACAGGTACAATTCTTGTATAACGCCAGTCGCCCTGGCCGTCTGTATGATAGCGTGTGCGCTAACTGACTACACGCTTCCGCTCTGGGTTATTATACGCCCGTCGCCAGTCGTGAGTCTGCACAACTATGCAAAACACTCCAATCGCTAGAACCAGCGTGTGTCATTGCCGGAGAAATGGATGCAAAGGCCTTGCCGCGCTCCAAGCGCTTTTTGTTCCACATTTCGGCTCCGCGTCTAACTTCTGCTCGCTACCTCCCCCCCCCCACTCCTCCCCCCTTCCACGTGCACCTCCCCCTCCATCCCACTCCATCACCTCGCGGTCCTGCCCCAGCTACCACCCTCGCCTTAGCTGATATGCATATGCAAATACATCCCATCCCTACCCGCTAGGCCTCCTGTTGGTTACTGGCGACACTGGTAAACGATTCTGATTGGTCGAAAGTTCGTTGGCTGTATACCCCCAGCGGTGTCACGTACACTCTGTACAACTAGAAACACCCTGTGACGGTGGTCCTGTTGGTGGGTGCTAGGCCAACCCGGGCCACCAGCGAGGGAGGAGAGGGGTGAGGGAGAGGCTGGTGGATAGAGGTGGCGGGGGAGTGTGGGTGGTAAGGGGGTGGCGATTGTTGTGGTACCCCCCACATCACGTGTTGGGAGAGGGGGTTGAGGTGGTCGGTGAGCCGCATTGGACGTGGAGACCCGGGGGTGGAGAGGGTGGGGAGGCTGGAGGCATTCAGCGTGGCCGGGTGTTGGCAGACGGATGAGAAATGTATGTATGGCATGCCGTTTCATATCTACATGTATATTTTCGGTGGAATAAATCGCATTTTTATTTTCAAATTACCCAGATTTCCAAAATTGTGAAAATAGGGAGCGAAAACGACTGAGACAAAGGTTGCGCCACCCCCCCCCCCCCACCCCGCTCTTCCCCCACTGACTGAAAGTAGGGGGTGGGGGCGCGCTCGCTGGGGGTGCCCCCCTCCCTCGCCATTTGTATAAAAATAACCAAGGGGTTAAGAGCGGGATGTAGAGATTTTTTTAGTTTGTTTTTTAGAAACGCGGCCGCACATTTTTGCACCTAAGGGGGCTTAATATTTATCCATTCATCCTTTATTGTCCCGGAAGGTTTCTTGACGGTCGTTCCGTCTTTCATGTTATATAGGACCATAGTGTGCACGAACACAGCCCTGTTACTTATTACAAACAATAAGTGCATTTGTGTACATTATAAGGACCTAAATAATTACATTTATTTCCCTTTAAAATGTTTGTTAAGTTTCCCAAAGAAAATAGTGCTGTAAGAGTAACTTTCGTTGTTTGACTCAACTAGATCTCACGTATTGCTCGCGCAGTGCAAGTGATACAATAATCGATTTACGGGTTTCTAACATGGACAATGAAGCTCGTAGATCACGAGCAGAACTAATGCATGCCATCGTTGTTACAACAATTTTATAAGTACATTCACCAAATACACATTTCAGCGTCTTTTTTTTTCACTAGTACATAAAGCGCGGTACATTTGTCCCAAAATGCTTTCTGGATGCCAGTCAAAAGAACAGTGAAAGCTGATTTCAAGAATTTTCCCTGCATCGTGTGACATGATGTGGACAGCGCACCATAGAAAAACGCAACGACTTTGCCCAAAGATGGTTTATTGCATGGGTACATTATGACAGCGGGTCAGAAAATTATGGAATTTCAAACGAAAGTGGTATTTAGTATTTGGGTTAGTACGAGACCCAAATCTTCAAAACGTTAATGTAAACTGTACCACAAGTCCTAAAGCAGGCTCTAATGGAAACCATTCTGCTACGAGTTCACAACGGCAGTAATCCGGACCCGAGGATTTTGTAAAGCTCGATTTAGAGATTGCGACAACTATCTATACTAATAAAATGAAGCTGTCTGTCCCACTATGCCGCGGCATGCAACAGCCCATTGGCATCGGCAGCCGCCTTGAAAGTATATCCAACTGAATCACTGGATGCATTGCTTGGTCCACCTTGGATGTATCAACTCGCTCTTACATGTCAACGCTATCGCATATGTGTCAACACTACCGCTCGGTTCTTATCATCTTATCCCGCGCATAATGGCGGGCTACTTGGCTCAATTGCTGCCAACAGTAATAATATTTCCCCCAACGCCTTATCGCCCGAACCGTCATCAAACAAATCCCTTACTCTCTCGCGCCCACAACTTCCCATCAGTAGCAAGAGAACGAACTCTGCCCGGGGAACCTTGCCTATTTCAATTGATTTGATCTTTTTGATATTTGGACCAGGGCGTCAGGCAGATTTTAGCCACTGAAGGTAGTAGTACTACGTTAAATGACGAACAACGGACGGGAAACAGCCCCTTTTAAAACTCAATCAACCTTTTTTTTGTACTCAATCAATGTATGAGCTAGGGCCTTAGTTTTACTGGACTGATATTCGTTTATTATCGTGCTTTAGCCGCAATTTGAATATTCTGTACTGGATGCACAATAATTGCACAGGATTTAAATATCCTGAACATTTATGTCCCGTTATTCCGTAGCTCCCTAGCTGTCTCAATTTATGTCAATATAATTATCGATATTATTTCTGCCCAATGTCTACCTTCTGCCTGCTACTATTTGAAGTATAAAACAAAATACTGTCATACTGTTATTTCTTTCGCTTATTACTACGAACGCTAGACGTCTATACGGCTAGTCTATACTAATAAAATGCAGCTGTCTGTCCCACTATGCCACTGCATGCAAGAGCACATTGGCAGCAGCAGCCGCCTTGAACCTATATTCAACCGAACCACTGCAAACGTGTCAACGCTATCGCATGTGTCAACACGAAATACTGTCATTTCTTTCGCTGTGAGCGGGGCGGCTAGTGCACCCACGAATAGGAGGACTAGTTTTCTCTGAAACATATGTGGTCGTCTAGCTCCACCGTCGTCAGTTGTTCAAGAAAAAAACCTCGATTCTAATCTGTGATCTTACGACTATAGGCCTTATCAAAAGTTGCATATCAAGCTCTTTCCCACCAAAACTAAGCCCAGGAGACATATTTCACAATTTGCAGAAAAAACTCGATTGTTTTATTCTATAAATTCAAAAACCTAATAAACACTGTGATATGGCCAACGTGTCTATCCCGGGACACCACAGAACTTTGTTGTGGAATATAGACAAAAGAAATCCTTGGTGATTCAAGGACTGATTCTTATTTGTATTTTGACTTCTTTAGTTTGGGCGGGAAAGAACTCGATATGCGACTCCCGTGGGCCCGCCGGTTCGCATGTTGTAACAGTCCGTAGGATTAGCGTCTGAAGTAAACCGGCCGTCGGTAGAGTGTTGTTGGTGAAATCTAATGGGGAAACGAAGTGTTTACACAAATTGATTATAAAGTTCGTAAATATTGTGACCTTAATCCACACGTTTAAGAATTTTGACTCAATCTGTGACGCCATTGAGCTATGATAAGAACATTTCCAAGGAAAACGCCGGCCAGATTCCGTGTTCAATTGAAGGCCACAATTTATGAGCGATAATACAGAATACGGCCATACGCATATCATATTAATATTATTATGCCCTCCCGCCCCACCCACCCACGATTGGGGCTCCTGTGGTTTACTCTAACTAGGTGTACGCCCACTTTGACCGCCAGGTAGTTCCATAGTCAGCTCTGATAAAGTGATATGGGTCCAGTCGCGGAACTACAGACAATGTTGGCAGGAGCTTGGGTTGGCGCAAGGAATGCCATGCAGAATGGCCGAACGACATAACGGCCGAGCCGCTCTCACCACCCCCTACCATGGGTGGAGGGGAGGGTGGGGTCGTCGAGCCGCCCGCCAGCGGATCAGTCTGCGCCTCGACGATTGGCTTGGTGTCGGCTTCGGCATCGGGGGGGGGAGGAGGGTCTGGCTCGGGGTAGATGAAGCTGGCGATTGGTGTCAATTGTGTTTGTGTGGCTGGCTGCTGGGTGTGTATGGGTGGAGGGGTGGGGATGGGACCAATATTTACTGATTTTTTAGGAGAAATCTTTACGGTCGGGCCATTAAATTAATCACTAAATTTTAGGGAATTGTCAATGGCCCCGTAAGGAGCATGGATAACATTTACACGGCCCGTAATGAGCATTGATAATGCGGAATTTGCATGTGGCCCGAAATATTCTTCACACGGAAACTCAGCTTCATTTATTCCGATTTCACGCGATTTCATTTTTGTGGCTTTTTCAATGGCCATTTAATTTTTGATTGGTATTATAGGAATCGACAACACATGTACAGTGGCCTTTGATAACAACTTATAACAGTAACACCAAGCGGCCCGAAAAAAATTTCAGTCTTTTTGTGAGTCCTAATTCACGAGGCCCCAATTCTGATTTTAGCAATCAGCAACAGCAGCCTTTGATAACAACTTGTGAAGCCTCGGATTCTGGTCGGTACGGTAACATATATATATATAATATTATTAAATCTTTATAACTGACACACCAAATTTCAGCGTTATCATTGCTTATTATTATTGAATAATGAAAATCACGTGAAATCAGAATGAATGAAGCTGAGTTTTCGTGTGAAAAATGTTTCGGGCCGCGTGCAAATTCTGCGTTATCAATGTTCATTACGGGCCGCGTAAACGTTATCCATGCTCGTTACGGGGCCGTTGACAATTCCCCAAAATTTAGTGATTACTTAAGCCCGGTCGTGAAGATTTCTCCTAAAAAATCAGTAAATATTGGTCCCACACACCCAGCAGCCAGCAACACAAACACAAGTGATACCCAGTGACCCAATCGTCGAGGCGCAGACGATCCACCCCCCACCCCGTTCACCCCCCCACCAAACCACCCCATCCCCCCTTCCCCCCACCCCCCTTAAATACCTTGGCCGTTTCGCAGTTCGGCCATTCCGAGTATACACCGGCGCAAGTGCCCCCAGGCAAGCCCGCTTTTCTAGGGGCACAACGGTAACAATGTTAAAATCCTTCGACGTTAGTAGGGAATCAACTGTAACTTTTATTATAATGTGTGCTCGAACAATCATAGTGGAGCACAAAACTGTTCCCGACCAGCCATCAGCCATATTTGTTTATGGTGGATGCCTGTACCTGTGAATGCGACTTGGTTCCTCCTCTCCGTTAGCATACGACTCTCAGCTAGAGGGCCTTGTCAGTCGCTCACTTTGAACTTAAGGACAACAGCAGCACCCTCATTCACGGGTCATTGACTGTTACAAAGTTTGGGACCCAGGTTATAAATGGTGGCGGGATTAGCCAGGTGGCGCTGCATACGCATGGCGGTTGGTAGGGAAAAGTCGCGTGCTCCAACATTTGTTCATGAAAATATGACTGGAACAATCTAGTGTTGGCACATTTTCTTGATGTCAGAAGATAGAACAAGGTATATAGAATACGTAAGCACTAGTATTGTATGCTCCCGCATTATAATAAAGGCTACAGTCGATTCTCTACTAACGTTGAAGGATTTTAACATTGTTACCGTTATGCCCCTAGAGAAGCGGGCTTACCTGGGGGCACTTGCGCCAAGGACTTGGGATGCAGGAAGGGGGTTGTGTGTTGGTGAGATGGCTAGGAGGTGAAGGCATACCTGGTAAAGCTAAAGGGGGTAAAGGTAAATGTCACTCATTATTGGTCTGCAAAAGCATTGCAGATACTGGGAGTGAGTAGGATACCAGTTTAAGACAAGATTTGATCTTTCATTCTATTTGCACATACATGCGACATGGTGGCTGGGGTAGGTAACAAGAGAGGGCATCACTGAGAGGCGGTGTCAACCATGTCACAGCGACATCAATTCTAGTCTCATATGAAACAATTGTTGCTCAGCACAAATTTATAGCATCCACACTTGTATTAACAACTAAAATATTATAGATATACTTAAATAAAAAGAAAATATTGGTTACATTCTTTTTTATTTACAACATATTTCACCTATTTTGTTATCAGAACAATAATGATTATAATTTAGTCATTATAGATGATTACTTTATCTCTGTTTTGCAGATGATGTAAAGTGGTGTTTGCACCAAACTGTACAAGATTTAACATGGAAATCAGGGAAGTTAGGCTGAAGTTACCAAGAGAGATGATCACATCTATGGATTCTATGATTGACAGACTGATGCTGATACTCTCAGCTAAACACAATGGTGGGTTTACTTGTAACTTCATTTTGTAAATTATAGATTAAATGTGAACATAAAAGAAGCTTTTGTTTATATTTACATATATATTTGAAACAATTTACAAAACTATGTGTAAATAAATACAGGGTCACAATGTTTCTAGCTTAATATAACTCTGAGCACTTGCTTCACTTACAAATTTACAAAGTTTTTAATTATGATTTGGTCCATGTCACATAAGATCAATAAAGATACTACTTGTGGGATATTTGATGAGATGAGAGAGTTGTGCTACAAATCAGTGAAATTGCGGTTGAAGATGAATAACATTTTATAATGACTTAACCTCATGTCTCTGAGGTCTGGAAGAAAACTCCTTGAAATGAAACCTCATCAAATATTACATATATATAAGCTAAATAAGTAGAACATTATATACAGGTCCTATTGGATTCTACAACATCAGTTTATACCTTTGCATGCTTGAGCCTTTCTTTTCTCAGATATGGACAATGTGGAAATAGTTTGTCAACAAAACAAGGATATGCTGGATGTTTTGTTTAAAGGTATGTATAATAATGTTACATAAAATCAATCATAAAGTATGCAGTAATTTCTCTTTTAAACGTAGTACCATATTGTGTAAGTACATGTATTAAGGTCATATTTTTGTCATGAGTTCAGAAAGATGGAAAAATACTCAACCTGTACTTAACTAATTACAACCTATTCTTCAGGTTTTGTGATCTCTATATATGTGTATAAGATACATTTTAAGACAGTACATATGTGTATAGGATACTACTACAAGTTGTGGTTGGCCTATATATGATGCAATAATCATCCCAGATGATGACAATAGTCTACAAATCAGTTCCTTCATGTGTGCTTAGACAATTTCATTAGCGTAATGTCAATTTTTTTTTTATTTTTTTTTTTTTTTTTTATTAAATATATATTTATTTCAATATCAATGTGGATAATCCAAGTACATGCAAGTCATAATAAGTGGTATACATAGCAAACAAGCTTATACAGAAATCAGCAAACATTTTACGGGCTCCCACTTCGTCTTTATACGTTTATATCGCGATGTTAAAATACCTTTTGAAAATTTCGTTACATGTTCTTCGATGTTATAATGATATCTTATAAATGAAAGAGCACCTTGACAGGAAATATTGGTGTTACAGCATTTACAAATGTATATATATCTCTTTACAATCAAAATAATATGATTACTCAGTAGCTTTTTATCAAAGGGTGCTAAATTTCCAAGTATGACGTTTGGTCCCGTTAAATCAACATTGAAATTACAAAGCGAGTCAAACACAATACTAAGCTCAGTCCATACAGCATTTACAACCGGACACTCCCAGAAGAGATGTAAGATTGTCTCAGGTTTATCCGCGCAAAAGGTACAAGAATCAGTGTCTAATATATTACATTTCTTAAGCCATAGTTTCGTTATCAGTGTTCTAGTCAGTATTAGATATTGGAAACTCCTCAATTTACTTTCTATTGAACATAGGTATGGCAGTTTATACATCTGCTTCCAGTTGATATTTGCCATGTTAAAATCTTGTTCCCACCTCTGTTCATTATTGCACGTGAATGAAATAGTCCGTACACGGTGTTGGTAAGCAAAACAACATACTTTGGGAACTCTCATAATTGACTTTAGACATTCACAACCTTGATTATTACTTTTAAACATTGAACCTGCTTGCAGTGGTACGCTTCTAATCAGTGTTTCGTAACCTAGGAAGTTCATAGACATATTAAAGTTCTTTTGAAATTGTGACCAAGTTAAGAATGAGCCATTGTCATCTAATAAGTCGCGAAACAATATTAGAAGATGTGATAAAACTAGAATTCCATAGTGGATATTCAGGTACGGTTTGCTTTGATAATACAAGTTTATGTTTATACCAGGCGTAAAACACTTCTTTCCAAAATGGGTTTTGGGTCTTGTCTCCCATGTGTTTAAGGGAGATTTCGTCTAATTCCCAACATAAGTTTTTTTCCGTGCAGACCACACTGCAGAACAGTTGTTGCCATTTCCCATCACCTTCGATTAATCGCTTTATCCAGCATATTTTTAAAGCATCAATAAATATCAACAAGTTTGTTAACTTTACACCTCCAAATTCAATATCCTGAGCCAATCTATTCAAGGAAATTTTACATTTTTTAGCCCCAAATAAATGTTTTGAAGATGTTTTCTAATTTCGTTATCACTGCACTCGAAGGGGATGGAAGCACCGATAATATATGTACCAATTTCGGGATAAAAAGTGATTTCACAATTGTAACTTTCCCGTGTAATGATAGTTTTCTTTTAGCGTAGATATTACAAAGTCGTGCTATTTCTTCCAATTTACTACCATAATTCTTAGCATACATGTCATCCATATGGGCAGAGAAAGAGATTCCTAACAATTTGAATTCTGATACCCACTCTAGAGATTCATCTGTACATACTTTGAACTTTGGCTTCTTTCCCAGCCAAACAGCTTTGGTTTTAGATAGATTCAGTCTTAATCCTGAGCATCTTTCAAAGTTATTAAAGAGCGTAAGTGCTGATCTTAAACTGTCTTTCGTGCCGTCCAGTAGCAGAAACGTGTCGTCAGCGTAATGGCCAATCTTGTATAGAATATTTCTTATGCTGATACCTTTACACGATGAACAGTTTTGTACAGCACGCGAAAGTGGTTCAATCGGTAAAAGAAACAAGTAGGATGATAAGGGGTCCCCTTGTCTACAACCTCTAGTTATGGTAAAAAACTGAGAGAAAAATCCGTTATTTATAACACAGCTGCGAGAATCTTTCATACATAGATCAACATAAGACAAAAAATTATCACCAAAGTTATGGACCTGCAAGACTTTTCTTAGATAGCGCCACTCTATCGAGTCGAAGGCCTTTTCAAAGTCAATTAATAAGAGCATACCAGTCATGTTTTTCCTGGATAATTCAAACATAACATCGTAAATTAATCTGGTATTTTCGCCTATGTATCTGCCCTTAAGAAATCCCTTTTGACAATCACTAATCACAGATGGTAACACCTCCTTTAATCTCTTGGCTATCACTCCCGAAATTATTTTATAATCTGTGTTAAGTAATGTTATCGGTCTCCAGTTTTTCAGGTGCTCTCTGGCCTTGTCTCCCTTTGGAATACAAGTTATAATACCCTGTTGTTGAATAGTTGATAACTGTTTATTTTTTACAGCGTAGTTTATACTTCTTACTAAGAAGTAAGTAATGTCAAAATTAACAGAAACAAACTTCAGCCTCTGCCACTGCCACCATAATGACCTGTCTTTGAAAGACATTTTGTATGGTCTCAACATGCAAAAACGTTTCTTTATCAAATGTGCAATGAAAATGTAGTGTTGTTTTGTGTTGTTACAGGAACAAACAAATCTTTATTCCATTTGGTGGAAGGCGTATGGACTTGTAACATCGGACACATCATCTCTGAAAAAGTAGTAATCGCAGGTCCTGACAAGGTCAAGGCCGTCGCCCATTTGCGATGTGACTCACCAGAGGGCAGCACCAATAAGAGTCCTGCCATCTACGAGGAACCAGCTAAGGGTAGAGCTGGCAAGGACGCTGAACAGCAAGTGAAAAGTGACAAAACTATTGTTTCACCGCGATTGTCCGGATTGGAGAGACATGGATTTGACATGGATCATGAGCTAAGAAGAGTGGCGTCTAAGAAAGTTATTTCTCCATGTAAGCAAGATGGCGAAATAACTCTTGTGCCACACGTGGCAAATGGGACATGTGTAGACACATCAGAAACTGTTGATAAACCACCAAATAGTTTTAGTCTGGAACAAAGAAGTATAAACTCAGACCTCGATCACACTGCTTTAAAATCCGGATCTGCCGGTAGACACGACGTCACGAATGCCGGATCAAGGACTGGGAGAAAGAAGACGGATAATTTTAAGTCCCGAAGTTCAGCCCACGAAAAGGATGTGGGGGAAGGTGATGAGGATCAGCTGACTGGAGAATCTAAGACACTGAAAGCATCCACCAAACTAGATCTAACAACAGCGTGTTTAATATGCGGACGTCGGGTCTCCAAGAACAGTCTGTTCCGCCACGTGGACAGGATCCATTACACAGCCAAGGGAGAGTATCAGACTCTAAAGGAATCTTCCGAGACTGAACGACTAGAAATTCTCAAAAGAATAGAAGAGAAAGTTAGTCTCAAAAGGCAAGAAGTGATCGCAATGCGTCACAGTACAACGAAGACGCTTCTGACGTGTACCGTGTGCAAAAAACCGTTTCCCGATTTGCGCCAATTGCGAAGTCACGTGAATGCAGCCCATGGTAACGCGGAAAGTCCGTCGCCGGGTCGCTCCGTTTACTACGCACAGTGTCCGTATTGTAGTATCAGACGACCCGGCGGCAATATCGTCAAACACATGCGGGCGTCGCATGGCGAGAAAGATGACTTTGAAGGTCAGGTGCAGGAGATTCTCGAGGACATAGCCGCGTACAAACGACAGCGCCGGACACTGTATCGCCGCAACGCTGTCCATATGTGCATCTCCGCATGCCGCTTTTGTGGAGCGTCTTTCGGGATTAATTCTAGTCGAAGTGAGCACGAAAAATTCTGCTCAGCAAATCCTGAACGCATTCGGCGTCTGGAGTGTGGCGTGTGCGGCCGGAAGTCTCGAACGCGGGAAGAACTGGCGAATCACGTGGCCACCCATCCGGACAAAAATTTCGTCTGCGCTCTGTGTGGTCGAGCGTACAAGACCCGTGGCGGGATCACCACACACACCAGGTATGGTTAAGTCTGGTTTACAAGACCCGTGGCGGGATCACCACACACACCAGGTATGGTTAAGTCTGGTTTACAAGACCCGTGGCGGGATCACCACACACACCAGGTATGGTTAAGTGACAAGGCCCATGGCGGGATCACCACACACACCAGGTATGGTTAAGTGACAAGGCCCATGGCGGGATCACCACACACACCAGGTATGGTTAAGTGACAAGGCCCATGGCGGGATCACCACACACACCAGGTATGGTTAAGTGACAAGGCCCATGGCGGGATCACCACACACACCAGGTATGGTTAAGTGACAAGGCCCGTGGCGGGATCACCACACACACCAGGTATGGTTAAGTCTGGTTTACAAGACCCGTGGCGGGATCACCACACACACCAGGTATGGTTAAGTGACAAGGCCCATGGCGGGATCACCACACACACCAGGTATGGTTAAGTGACAAGGCCCATGGCGGGATCACCACACACACCAGGTATGGTTAAGTGACAAGGCCCATGGCGGGATCACCACACACACCAGGTATGGTTAAGTGACAAGGCCCATGGCGGGATCACCGCACACACCAGGTATGGTTAAGTCTAGTTTACAAGGCCCGTGGCGGGATCACCACACACACCAGGTATGGTTAAGTCTAGTTTACAAGACCCGTGGCGGGATCACCACACACACCAGGTATGGTTAAGTCTAGTTTACAAGACCCGTGGCGGGATCACCACACACACCAGGTATGGTTAAGTCTAGTTTACAAGGCCCGTGGCGGGATCACCACACACACCAGGTATGGTTAAGTCTAGTTTACAAGGCCCGTGGCGGGATCACCACACACACCAGGTATGGTTAAGTCTAGTTTTCAAGACCCGTGGCGGGATCACCACACACACCACGTATGGTTAAGTCTAGTTTACAAGACCCGTGGCGGGATCACCACACACACCAGGTATGGTTAAGTCTAGTTTACAAGACCCGTGGCGGGATCACCACACACACCAGGTATGGTTAAGTGACAAGGCCCATGGCGGGATCACCACACACACCAGGTATGGTTAAATCTAGTTTACAAGGCCCGTGGCGGGATCACCACACACACCAGGTATGGTTAAGTCTAGTTTACAAGGCCCGTGGCGGGATCACCACACACACCAGGTATGGTTAAGTCTAGTTTACAAGACCCGTGGCGGGATCACCACACACACCAGGTATGGTTAAGTCTAGTTTACAAGACCCGTGGCGGGATCACCACACACACCAGGTATGGTTAAGTCTGGTTTACAAGACCCGTGGCGGGATCACCACACACACCAGGTATGGTTAAGTCTAGTTTACAAGACCCGTGGCGGGATCACCACACACACCAGGTATGGTTAAGTCTAGTTTACAAGACCCGTGGCGGGATCACCACACACACCAGGTATGGTTAAGTGACAAGGCCCATGGCGGGATCACCACACACACCAGGTATGGTTAAGTCTGGTTTACAAGACCCGGGCGGGATCACCACACACACCAGGTATGGTTAAGTCTAGTTTACAAGACCCGTGGCGGGATCACCACACGCACCAGGTATGGTTAAGTCTGGTTTACAAGACCCGGGGCGGGATCACCACACACACCAGGTATGGTTAAGTCTGGTTTACAAGACCCGTGGCGGGATCACCACACACACCAGGTATGGTTAAGTCTAGTTTACAAGGCCCATGGCGGGATCACCACACACACCAGGTATGGTTAAGTCTGGTTTGCAAGGCCCATGGCGGGATCACCACACACACCAGGTATGGTTAAGTCTGGTTTACAAGACCCGTGGCGGGATCACCACACACACCAGGTATGGTTAAGTCTAGTTTACAAGGCCCATGGCGGGATCACCACACACACCAGGTATGGTTAAGTCTGGTTTACAAGACCCGTGGCGGGATCACCACACGCACCAGGTATGGTTAAGTCTGGTTTACAAGACCCGGGGCGGGATCACCACACACACCAGGTATGGTTAAGTCTGGTTTAAAAGGCCCATGGCGGGATCACCACACACACCAGGTATGGTTAAGTCTGGTTTGCAAGGCCCATGGCGGGATCACCACACACACCAGGTATGGTTAAGTCTGGTTTACAAGACCCGTGGCGGGATCACCACACACACCAGGTATGGTTAAGTCTGGTTTACAAGGCCCATGGCGGGATCACCACACACACCAGGTATAGTTAAGCTGGTTTACAAAGCCCATGGCGGGATCACCACACACACCAGGTATGGTTAAGTCTGGTTTACAAGACCCGGGGCGGGATCAACACACACACCAGGTATGGTTAAGGCTGGTTTACAAGACCCGTGGCGGCATCACCACACACACCAGGTATGGTTAAGCTGGTTTACAAGACCCGTGGCGGGATCACCACACGCACCAGGTATGGTTAAGTCTGGTTTACAAGACCCGGGGCGGGATCACCACACACACCAGGTATGGTTAAGTCTGGTTTAAAAGGCCCATGGCGGGATCACCACACACACCAGGTATGGTTAAGTCTGGTTTACAAGGCCCATGGCGGGATCACCACACACACCAGGTATGGTTAAGTCTGGTTTACAAGACCCGTGGCGGGATCACCACACACACCAGGTATGGTTAAGTCTGGTTTACAAGACCCGTGGCGGGATCACCACACACACCAGGTATGGTTAAGTGACAAGGCCCATGGCGGGATCACCACACACACCAGGTATGGTTAAGTCTGGTTTACAAGACCCGTGGCGGGATCACCACACACACCAGGTATGGTTAAGCCTGGTTTACAAGGCCCATGGCGGGATCACCACACACACCAGGTATAGTTAAGCTGGTTTACAAGACCCGTGGCGGGATCACCACACACACCAGGTATGGTTAAGTCTAGTTTACAAGGCCCGTGGCGGGATCACCACACACACCAGGTATGGTTAAGTCTAGTTTACAATGCCCGTGGCGGGATCACCACACACACCAGGTATGGTTAAGTCTAGTTTACAAGGCCCATGGCGGGATCACCACACACGCCAGGTATGGTTAAGTCTAGTTTACAAGGCCCATGGCGGGATCACCACACACGCCAGGTATGGTTAAGTCTAGTTTACAAGGCCCGTGGCGGGATCACCACACACACCAGGTATGGTTAAGTCTAGTTTACAAGGCCCATGGCGGGATCACCACACGCACCAGGTATGGTTAAGTCTGGTTTACAAGACCCGGGCGGGATCACCACACACACCAGGTATGGTTAAGTCTAGTTTACAAGACCCGTGGCGGGATCACCACACGCACCAGGTATGGTTAAGTCTGGTTTACAAGACCCGGGCGGGATCACCACACACACCAGGTATGGTTAAGTCTGGTTTACAAGACCCGGGGCGGGATCACCACACACACCAGGTATGGTTAAGTCTGGTTTACAAGACCCATGGCGGGATCACCACACACACCAGGTATGGTTAAGTCTAGTTTACAAGGCCCATGGCGGGATCACCACACACACCAGGTATGGTTAAGTCTGTTTACAAGACCCGGGCGGGATCACCACACACACCAGGTATGGTTAAGTCTGGTTTACAAGACCCGGGGCGGGATCACCACACACACCAGGTATGGTTAAGTCTGGTTTAAAAGGCCAATGGCGGGATCACCACACACACCAGGTATGGTTAAGTCTGGTTTACAAGACCCGTGGCGGGATCACCACACACACCAGGTATGGTTAAGTCTAGTTTACAAGGCCCATGGCGGGATCACCACACACACCAGGTATGGTTAAGTCTGGTTACAAGACCCGTGGCGGGATCACCACACGCACCAGGTATGGTTAAGTCTGGTTTACAAGACCCGGGGCGGGATCACCACACACACCAGGTATGGTTAAGTCTGGTTTAAAAGGCCAATGGCGGGATCACCACACACACCAGGTATGGTTAAGTCTGGTTTACAAGACCCGTGGCGGGATCACCACACACACCAGGTATGGTTAAGTCTAGTTTACAAGGCCCATGGCGGGATCACCACACACACCAGGTATAGTTAAGCTGGTTTACAAGACCCGGGCGGGATCACCACACACACCAGGTATGGTTAAGTCTGGTTTGCAAGGCCCATGGCGGGATCACCACACACAGCAGGTATGGTTAAGTCTGGTTTACAAGACCCGGGCGGGATCACCACACACACCAGGTATGGTTAAGTCTAGTTTACAAGGCCCATGGCGGGATCACCACACACACCAGGTATAGTTAAGCTGGTTTACAAGACCCAGGCGGGATCACCACACACACCAGGTATGGTTAAGTCTAGTTTACAAGGCCCGTGGCGGGATCACCACACACACCAGGTATGGTTAAGTCTAGTTTACAAGGCCCGTGGCGGGATCACCACACACACCAGGTATGGTTAAGTCTGGTTTACAAGACCCGTGGCGGGATCACCACACACACCAGGTATGGTTAAGTCTGGTTTGCAAGACCCGTGGCGGGATCACCACACACACCAGGTATGGTTAAGTCTGGTTTAAAAGGCCAATGGCGGGATCACCACACACACCAGGTATGGTTAAGTCTAGTTTACAAGGCCCATGGCGGGATCACCACACACACCAGGTATGGTTAAGTCTGTTTACAAGACCCGGGCGGGATCACCACACACACCAGGTATGGTTAAGTCTGGTTTACAAGACCCGGGGCGGGATCACCACACACACCAGGTATGGTTAAGTCTGGTTTAAAAGGCCAATGGCGGGATCACCACACACACCAGGTATGGTTAAGTCTGGTTTACAAGACCCGTGGCGGGATCACCACACACACCAGGTATGGTTAAGTCTAGTTTACAAGGCCCATGGCGGGATCACCACACACACCAGGTATGGTTAAGTCTGGTTACAAGACCCGTGGCGGGATCACCACACGCGCCAGGTATGGTTAAGTCTGGTTTACAAGACCCGGGGCGGGATCACCACACACACCAGGTATGGTTAAGTCTGGTTTAAAAGGCCAATGGCGGGATCACCACACACACCAGGTATGGTTAAGTCTGGTTTACAAGACCCGTGGCGGGATCACCACACACACCAGGTATGGTTAAGTCTAGTTTACAAGGCCCATGGCGGGATCACCACACACACCAGGTATAGTTAAGCTGGTTTACAAGACCCGGGCGGGATCACCACACACACCAGGTATGGTTAAGTCTGGTTTGCAAGGCCCATGGCGGGATCACCACACACAGCAGGTATGGTTAAGTCTGGTTTACAAGACCCGGGCGGGATCACCACACACACCAGGTATGGTTAAGTCTAGTTTACAAGGCCCATGGCGGGATCACCACACACACCAGGTATAGTTAAGCTGGTTTACAAGACCCAGGCGGGATCACCACACACACCAGGTATGGTTAAGTCTAGTTTACAAGGCCCGTGGCGGGATCACCACACACACCAGGTATGGTTAAGTCTAGTTTACAAGGCCCGTGGCGGGATCACCACACACACCAGGTATGGTTAAGTCTGGTTTACAAGACCCGTGGCGGGATCACCACACACACCAGGTATGGTTAAGTCTGGTTTACAAGACCCGTGGCGGGATCACCACACACACCAGGTATGGTTAAGTCTGGTTTAAAAGGCCAATGGCGGGATCACCACACACACCAGGTATGGTTAAGTCTGGTTTAAAAGGCCAATGGCGGGATCACCACACACACCAGGTATGGTTAAGTCTGGTTTACAAGACCCGGGGCGGGATCACCACACACACCAGGTATGGTTAAGTCTGGTTTACAAGACCCATGGCGGGATCACCACACACACCAGGTATGGTTAAGTCTGGTTTACAAGACCCGGGGCGGGATCACCACACACACCAGGTATGGTTAAGTCTGGTTTAAAAGGCCAATGGCGGGATCACCACACACACCAGGTATGGTTAAGTCTGGTTTACAAGGCCCGTGGCGGGATCACCACACACACCAGGTATGGTTAAGTCTGGTTTAAAAGGCCAATGGCGGGATCACCACACACACCAGGTATGGTTAAGTCTGGTTTACAAGACCCGTGGCGGGATCACCACACACACCAGGTATGGTTAAGTCTAGTTTACAAGGCCCGTGGCGGGATCACCACACACACCAGGTATGGTTAAGTCTAGTTTACAAGGCCCGTGGCGGGATCACCACACACACCAGGTATGGTTAAGTCTGGTTTACAAGACCCGTGGCGGGATCACCACACACACCAGGTATGGTTAAGTCTAGTATACAAGACCCGTGGCGGGATCACCACACACACCGGGTATGGTTAAGTCTGGTTTACAAGACCCGGCCGGGATCACCACACACACCAGGTATGGTTAAGTCTGGTTTACAAGACCCATGGCGGGATCACCACACACACCAGGTATGGTTAAGTCTGGTTTACAAGGCCCATGGCGGGATCACCACACACACCAGGTATGGTTAAGTCTGGTTTACAAGACCCGGGGCGGGATCACCACACACACCAGGTATGGTTAAGTCTGGTTTAAAAGGCCAATGGCGGGATCACCACACACACCAGGTATGGTTAAACTAGTTTACAAGACCCGTGGCGGGATCACCACACACACCAGGTATGGTTAAGTCTGGTTTACAAGGCCCATGGGGGGATCACCACACACACCAGGTATGGTTAAGTCTGGTTTACAAGGCCCGTGGTGGTCCCAGGCCCGTATTTATAAATGTTTGCGTTTATTTTACCTTCCCTCATTGTGTCAGAACCTCAATAACACGGCAACCACAGTTCCGTCTATTGTTTGTTTATATTCTAAGCAGGGAGATTAGGGGAAACAATTTAAATTTAAACTGGTTTATACCGGGACAAGGAAGATCAATTGCGTTTGTTTCTATGTTTTGCACAATGGGCCTGAACGCCCCCCCCCCCGCCACCCCGAAAACTTGTATGTGGCAAACAAGGTTGTGAAATTGTATAATTGTATGATTATTATTGTGTTGTCGGATACTTCTCCGCAATCTAGATTGTATGCT
Organism: Arenicola marina; assembly: GCA_964019135.1. NCBI lineage: Eukaryota > Metazoa > Annelida > Polychaeta > Arenicolidae > Arenicola > Arenicola marina. Next base: position 11,852,321 of record OZ025264.1, read on the forward strand.
ACGTAAGGTGGTAAGTCTATACAACCAAGTATCACTGGCGAACCGAAGATTATCAACTGAAGAAAAACAAGCATACTACAGTAAATTGGTATACATGTCTAGTTTGTCCTGTATACAATTTATTCATACATTTGTCTATTATTTGTAATTTATTCGCAAACATCTCCCATATTTTTGTCATAAGTTGTGTGTGAAAATGTTTTTGTATTTATTGGTATATTTCATGCTAGCTTGGCTGTGGGTGGCCTGCAGTAATGTACCTTCTCTCATTGTGTGTGGTCCTCCGCTCAGGTCCGCTCACGGCGTAGCCACGCGTGTTGCCATCACGCACCACACATGTGAACACTGCGGCAAGACCTTCATCCACAGAAACCAGTGGCAGCGTCATCTCAACGCCCACCGCAGTAAGTACTCACACCAGGGACCACGCCCACCACAGTAAGTACTCACACCAGGGACCACGCCCACCACAGTAAGTACTCATACCGGGACCCACGCCCACCACAGTAAGTACTTATAACAGGGGCCACGCCCACCACAGTAAGTACTTATAATAGGGGCCACGCCCACCACAGTAAGTACTCATACCGAGAGCCACGCCCACCACAGTAAGTACTTATAACAGGGGCCACGCCCACCACAGTAAGTACCTATAACAGGGGCCACGCCCACCACAGTAAGTACTCATACCGAGAGCCACGCCCACCTCAGTAAGTACTTACACCAGGGGCCACGCCCACCGGGAGCCACGCCCACCACAGTAAGTACTCACACCGGGAGCCACGCCAACCACAGCAAGTACTCACACTGGGAGCCACGCCCACCACAGCAAGTACTCACATTGGGAGCCACGCCCCACCACAGCAAGTACTCACATTGGGAGCCACGCCCCACCACAGCAAGTACTCATACCGAGAGCCACGCCCACCGCAGTAAGTATTCACACCAGGGGCCACGCCCACCGGGAGCCACGCTCACCTCAGTAAGTACTTCTACCGGAAGCTACGCACACCACGGCAAGTACTTACACTAGGGGCCACGCCCACCACAGTAAGTATACCTTACATAATCTCTGCTCATATCTGTTACTATTCATGTATAACCCACGCCTCTCCTCAATGACAATAATCCATTTCATGGGCTTAATCGTGGACTTAATCATCACACAATCATGATCCATATTGTTAGGACCGTGATATTATTACCAGCCTTACACCCCCACCCCTACCCCCCACCCCCCAGGCGAGAGGACCTGTAGCTGTGAGCTGTGCGGCAAGCTCTTCAAGGACGTGTCTCAGGTCCGGAAGCACCAGAGGTCGGTGCACGAGAACCGCTACGCGTACCACTGCGAGCGGTGCGGCCACGGCTGTGACAGGCGCGGCTTCCTCGAGACACACGTGTGCGGCAGGGTCAGGCGGAGCCAGGCCCGTGTGACGTCACAAACACAAGACGTGAGTCTCCGGTCGGCCAGGCGCAATGATGTGCGCAACGCGAAGTCAAATGTTGGTGTCTCAGGCCCGTTTTGTGTGTGAAAATGGAGCCTATCTGGACCATTGTGGTGATCAGCCCGAGCTGTAGCTAGATCAAGAACTAGGGCTTTAGGGTTCGCGCCCTGGTACCTGCATCTTAGGCAGGAGTCACCCAGGCCTATATCATTGTCCCGGCAGGAGTCACCCAGGCCTAAATCATTGTCCCGGCAGGAGTCACCCAGCCCTATATCATTGTCCCGGCAGGAGTCACCCAGCCCTATATCATTGTCCCGGCAGGAGTCACCCAGGCCTATATCATTGTCCCGGCAGGAGTCACCCAGGCCTATATCATTGTCCCGGCAGGAGTCACCCAGGCCTATATGATTGTCCCGGCAGGAGTCACCCAGGCCTATATCATTGTCCCGGCAGGAGTCACCCAGGCATATATCATTGTCCCGGCAGGAGTCACCCAGCCCTATATTATTGTCCCGGCAGGAGTCACCCAGGCCTATATCATTGTCCCGGCAGGTGTCACCCAGGCCTATATCATTGTCCCGGCAGGAGTCACCCAGGCCTATATCATTGTCCCGGCAGGAGTCACCCAGGCCTATATCATTGTCCCGGCAGGAGTCACCCAGGCCTATATGATTGTCCCGGCAGGAGTCACCCAGGCCTATATCATTGTCCCGGCAGGAGTCACCCAGGCCTATATCATTGTCCCGGCAGGACTCACCCAGGCCTATATCATTGTCCCGGCAGGAGTCACCCAGGCCTATATCGTTGTCCCGGCAGGAGTCACCCAGGCCTATATCATTGTCCCGGCAGGAGTCACCCAGGCCTATATCATTGTCCCGGCAGGAGTCACCCAGACCTATATCATTGTCCCGGCAGGAGTCACCCAGGCCTATATCATTGTCCCGGCAGGAGTCACCCAGGCCTATATCATTGTCCCGGCAGGAGTCACCCAGGCCTATATCGTTGTCCCGGCAGGATTCACCCAGGCCTATATCATTGTCCCGGCAGGTGTCACCCAGGCCTATATCATTGTCCCGGCAGGAGTCACCCAGGCCTATATCGTTGTCCCGGCAGGATTCACCCAGGCCTATATCATTGTCCCGGCAGGTGTCACCCAGGCCTATATCATTGTCCCGGCAGGAGTCACCCAGGCCTATATCATTGTTCCGGCAGGACTCACCCAGGCCTATATCATTGTCCCGGCAGGAGTCACCCAGGCCTTCATCATTGTCCCGGCAGGAGTCACCCAGGCCTATATCATTGTATCGGCAGGAGTCACCTAGGCCTATATCGTTGTACCGGCAGGAGTCACCCAGGCCTATATCATTGTCCCGGCAGGAGTCACCCAGGCCTACATCATTGCCCCGGCAGTAGTCACCCAGGCCTATATCATTGCCCCGGCAGTAGTCACCCAGGCCTACATCATTGCCCCGGCAGTAGTCACCCAGGCCTACATCATTGCCCCGGCAGTAGTCACCCAGGCCTATATCATTGCCCCGGCAGTAGTCACCCAGGCCTACATCATTGCCCCGGCAGTAGTCACCCAGGCCTATATCATTGCCCCGGCAGTAGTCACCCAGGCCTACATCATTGCCCCGGCAGTAGTCACCCAGGCCTATATCATTGCCCCGGCAGTAGTCACCCAGGCCTATATCATTGCCCTGGCAGGTGCCTTGGCCTTATTTAGCCTTCAAGGAGCCAAAAAGGGCTTTAAAACCCCAACAGTGTATTTCGAGTGTGGAACGCCCGCATTTTACTCAGAGGTCTGTTGGAGAGTGTCGCTATGTTGCAGTTATTATTGTCAGTTTGTTGTGAAAAATGACCTGTAATGTTGGACTTAAACGTATGGTTCTCGTCGATCTATAAGGCTAGTAGTTCTTTGCATATTGTGGACATACACCATACTGTTCTTTTTTTTAATGATCCAAACTTTGTTGCCGTTGATATTTTTTCTTCTATTAATTATAATTTATTTCGTGAATATTTCGTCGGTTTAATATGCGTCGGTTTAATATTACGAATCTACAATTGGTAAAACTGATTATGAAACTAATAACTAAATAAATGTGATTGTGACAACTGCCACGTTAATTTCATTTTACTCAGGATATCACAGAACATTCCGAGAGGACTTCTGAAGACACCAGCGTTCAGGAAGACGTCGAACATCCGAAGTCTCTGTTAGTCCGCCTCATCGGCCATGACGACACTCTCACAGTATGTGATGGGACTGCTACTCACGCGAACATTCTCATACTGAGGGAACCACTTGAGGATCCACAGGCTGTAGAACCTGGGTGCTCCACTTGAGGATCCACGGGCTGTAGAACCTGGGTGCGCCACTTGAGGATCCACAGGCTGTAGAACCTGGGTGCGCCACTTGAGGATCCACAGGCTGTAGAACCTGGGTGCGCCACTTGAGGATCCACAGGCTGTAGCGCCTGGGTGCGCCACTTCAGGATCCACGGGCTGTAGAACCTGGGTGCCCCACTTGAGGATCCACAGGCTGTAGAACCTGGGTGCGCCACTTGAGGATCCACAGGCTGTAGCGCCTGGGTGCGCCACTTGAGGATCCACAGGCTGTAGAACCTGGGCGCGCCACTTGAGGATCCACAGGCTGTAGCGCCTGGGTGCGCCACTTGAGGATCCACAGGCTGTAGGCCCCGGGTGCGCCACTTGAGGATCCACGGGCTGTAGCGCCTGGGTGCGCCACTTAAGGATCCACAGGCTGTAGAACCTGGGTGCGCCACTTGAGGATCCACAGGCTGTAGGACCCGGGTGCGCCACTTGAGGATCCACGGGCTGTAGAACCTGGGTGCGCCACTTGAGGATCCACAGGCTGTAGCGCCTGGGTGCGCCACTTGAGGATCCACAGGCTGTAGGGCCCGGGTGCGCCACTTGAGGATCCACGGGCTGTAGCGCCTGGGTGCGCCACTTGAGGATCCACAGGCTGTAGAACCTGGGTGCGCCACTTAAGGATCCACAGGCTGTAGAACCTGGGTGCGCCACTTGAGGATCCACAGACTGTAGAACCTGGGTGCGCCACTTGAGGATCCACAGGCTGTAGCGCCTGGGTGCGCCACTTAAGGATCCACAGGCTGTAGAACCTGGGTGCGCCACTTAAGGATCCACAGGTTGTAGAACCTGGGTGCGCCACTTGAGGATCCACAGACTGTAGAACCTGGGTGCGCCACTTGAGGATCCACAGACTGTAGAACCTGGGTGCGCCACTTGAGGATCCACAGGCTGTAGCGCCTGGGTGCGCCACTTGAGGATCCACAGACTGTAGAACCTGGGTGCGCCACTTGAGGATCCACAGACTGTAGAACCTGGGTGCGCCACTTGAGGATCCACAGGCTGTAGCGCCTGGGTGCGCCACTTGAGGATCCACAGACTGTAGAACCTGGGTTCGCCACTTGAGGATCCACAGACTGTAGAACCTGGGTGCGCCACTTGAGGATCCACAGGCTGTCGAACCTGGGTGCTAGGACTAACATCGGAACGACCAAAAACACTGCTTCCCATATTCGTGATTTTTCTTAACGACTTTTCCATGATATAGAATGAAGAGCTGTGTTTATATTTATTATATTCTGTTTGCGACTTCTGAATAGACTGCCACATGAAGTAATAAAAACCTTGAGTTGTATTATCTAAACACCGGTTGTCTTAATTCCACATGGCTGTGAGTACTGTCTAGCGAATCGCGGATATTCTGTTATATTATTGCCGACTACATCGAGAGATCCATAAGTAAAGCAGACTTTGTAAATGTTACAGATGGGCGATAACTTTACCAGGTAGCACCACGTGGTTTCATAGGTATACGAGACTGACTATTCCGCCCCCCCCCCCCGCTCCCACTTACTATATGGGGCCAGAGATAGTCTTTTTCTGATAATACATTTCTTAACTCGCCCATTGTAAAGACGACAGTTTGGCAGGCTAGAAATTTTAGCAATGCTAGAAATTATCTGGCGCAGTGACCCTCAACGGACGCTACAATAAAGGGCCACCAATAGACCGAACGTGGTCGTATTGTAGAATCCTTAATAAATTTAATTTTTAATCACAAATATGTTTCATCGAACTGTTATGAAAGACCACGGGGGTTTCTTCTTCACTTACAATGTCGTTTGTTTCGTCGTATCAAACTTTGACACAGACTTAGTTAGTACATCGTACAACGATTCTGATTCGACGGATTGGATCACGTGATTTATTTGAGTCCGCCATTTGTCCCTGTCCTGTGTGTCTGCGTTCTCCACGAGGTTCTGCAGCTGCGTCAGCGCGTCCAGGGCCAGCGGCAACAGCTGGTCAGTGAACGCCGCAGGCACGTGACGTAAACACTGACACGTGGTATCGAAGGTCCGTAAAATGTCGTCTGCTGAAGGTGAACCCGCCAAAAATATTTCCTGCGGAGAAACACAAATGATACATCATCGCGATAAGTCGAAACTGAAAGCCCTCATGCACATCAATGGATTTTATTTCGATACATAAATCGTACATCCCTGTGACAATTGCTAAGTTGATTACCATTGAACTGCCATCTAATTTATAGAGCTTATAGTTTAACCTGGTGCTGGCAAAACATACTTTATTTAGAATATAGACAGAAACTTTGAAGATTTCTTTAATTTCATGAGAAAATACTACGTATAAGCATATGTAGGAATGTAGGAATGTTCACCGCAAGCAAAACCGCCTACATCATCCAGCTAGTTCTTACAAACTTCTTAAAAAGTTCTTAAAAAGTTCTTATAATATTCTAATAGTAGAATTTACTACGTCCACAATACTGTGGCTATTCATTGTACAGTTAGCTGTACACATCGCTACACTGGGGCACGAAATCTACTAAATAACAAATAAATCAACTGACCTTGAAGATGACGGCGAGTCCTTTGCAGACTGCGGACCACGAGATACGGGGTGCAGGAGACTCTGTGTCGACAGACGCAGAGAGGACTGCCGCCACGTCGGCAAGGAGACCACGAACGCCAGCCCCAGGGTCGGGGCCGAGGAGGTTCCTGTCGCCCAGCACCTGGAGCAGGGTGCCGACGCGCAGCCACTCCTCGGGCAAACTGGCGCGTGTCGTCTGTCCGGGGGAGGGAGGGGGCGGGGGGGGGGGCATACATGGACTCATTAACTCACACGGTCAGGGCTTACATTAGCCGCAGGCGGGATGAATGGACTGCTAGTGTACCGCATTGTATTTCTTCTGCTTGGGCAACTTACAAGTTTCGTCTTGCAGTGAATCATTGTTTACCATATATACACGCATAGCGAACGGTCGTTCTTCCATGTAAGGGCGAACCATTCTTTCAGCATAGCTCACGTATTACTCACGGCCGCCATGTACTACAATAATCAATTTCGTGGGTTATATAACATGGATGATGGACCCAATAATAACTATGTGAGCTCACTATAACTAACGCTTTTCTTATATTCATATATGACTAATATTAACATTTTATGATTCTATTCTTAAAATATTCATTAATTATGAAGAAGCGCTGGAAAAGCATCTGCTCAAGGAGAAATAGACCCCTTATATGGATAGTGGTCTTTGAGGTTTAACGATAATTTATTTATTAGTAAGGCGCTGCAAATTTACTGCGTATTTTGGAGAATATACGGGCATTCTCCCTAACGTGGTCGATTTCGTGCTCTTCTACATGGAAGAGTAACCGTAATGCGATATTCTTCACACAGACCATACATTTAGGTATCAGACCCCTCTTTGGCCGCGTTTGAACTTAAACAATTGTTAAGCAGACTACCAGATGACACACACATGCATAACCGTTGTCAAGAGTTGCTTACCATAGCCACGCCAAGCACCAGCTTAGCGTAGATCTTGGGGTCGTCTCTGAAGCTGCAGTCTTTGATTCCCTCGCGGCTGATCTTCGTCGTGTGGTCAGTCAGTTGACAAAACGCCATCAGCGCCACTATGTCTGAACGGGATGAACCAATACATTAAGTCACCGTATAAAGTGCATGTAATTGCTATATTGAGCCAAGGAATGGGCCATTTTCCCTGTTAGGACCCACAAAAAAGCGATTACTGTAACAAATGCACTGTATAAATAGTCATAGGTGAGCTATACCGGAACAATGGTTCACGCTTATATAAACAAACGACCAAAGGAAGTTTGTGGGGCAATGAAATGTGGCGGGGGTCCCGGATGCAAACATTCAGACATTTTAGTCTGCAGCTCAGCTTGCTTACCAACAAAGGAGGAAGGCCCCATCTATAACCAGACACCGACTAATTGGTGGGCTTAAGTAGAACGCTTTAAGCTCTAAGGTCATATCGCGCTCATGGAAAGGGTCAATATCTGATGGAGGAGCCATTCCCACGGGAGTTACTCCCTGCTCTTTGCGAATAAAGACATGGGATATGTATCCCGCGACCTAGAACGCTGACAAAAAGTCCAGTAGCGATATAGTAGTAGTAATGGTTTGCGCCCCAAACAAATAAATCCAATCTGGCGCGCATCTCCCCCGCACATTTGTCCCGCACATTTGTCCCGCATATCTGTCCAACGCATCTGAGCCGCACATTTGTCCGACACATCTGCCCCGCACATCTGTCCCACGCATCTGCCCCGCACATCTGTCCCGCACATCTGTCCCGTACATCTGTCCCGCACATCTGTCCCACGCATCTGTCCCGCACATCTGTCCCGCACATCTGTCCCGCACATCTGCCCCGCACATCTGCCCCGTACATCTGCCCCGTACATGTCCTGCACATCTGTCCCACGCGGCTGCCCCGCACATATGTCCCACACATCTGCCCCACGCATCTGCCCGGGACATCTGTCCCGCACATCTGTCCCGCAAACCCCAGAAGCCGGATCATGCGCTCTGATCGGAATATGGTACCGGAGACGCGTTACTGACTACGGTTGAAATGAAGTAGGTGGATCACTTCTGATATGTTATTAAACTCGTGTTTAGTCATATACTCACCACTGTCCGGCTCATCCATCAGACACACGTCCAAGTCAGGCGGTATCGCACATACGGTTTGCACAGCGCGGGGCAACATCTGAAATATTATGAAGAAAGAGACTTTGAAACTCGAAACACGCATTGTTTGGTTTCGGAACCAAGTACGGTCAATACACCCTACCGAATAGTATAATGACAAACCAGGTAAGCTAGCGAACAGTCTAAATACAAACAACATGAGAGCTACCGACCAGTCTGTATCTGTGCGGTACATGAGAGCTACCGGCCAGTCTGTATCTGTGCGGTACATGAGAGCTACCGACCAGTCTGCATCTGTGCGGTACATGAGAGCTACCGACCAATCTGTATCTGTGCGGTACATGAGAGCTACCGACCAGTCTGTATCTGTGCGGTACATGAGAGCTACCGACCAGTCGGTATCGGTGCGGTACATGAGAGCTACCGATCAGTCTGTATCTGTGCGGTACATGAGAGCTACCGACCAGTCTGTATCTGTGCGGTACATGAGAGCTACCGACCAGTCTGTATCTGTGCAGTACATGAGAGCTACCGACCAGTCTGTATCTGGGCGGTACATGAGAGCTACCGACTAGTCTGAATCTGTGTGGTACATGAGAGCTACCGATCAGTCTGTATCTGTGCGGTACATGAGAGCTACCGACCAGTCTGTATCTGGGCGGTACATGAGAGCTACCGACTAGTCTGAATCTGTGCGGTACATGAGAGCTACCGACCAGTCCGAATCTGTGCGGTACATGAGAGCTACCGACCAGTCCGAATCTGTGCGATATATGAGAGCTACCGGCCAGTCTGTATCTGTGCGGCACAGGAGAGCTACCGACCTGTCCGTATCTGTGCGGTACATGAGAGCTACCGACCAGTCTGTATCTGTGCGGTACATGAGAGCTACCGACCAGTCCGTATCTGTGCGGTACATGAGAGTTACCGACCAGTCTGTATCTGTGCGGTACATGAGAACTACCGGCCAGTCTGTATCTGTGCGGTACATGAGAGCTACCGACCAGTCTGCATCTGTGCGGTACATGAGAGCTACCGACCAATCTGTATCTGTGCGGTACATGAGAGCTACCGACCAGTCTGTATCTGTGCGGTACATGAGAGCTACCGACCAGTCGGTATCTGTGCGGTACATGAGAGCTACCGATCAGTCTGTATCTGTGCGGTACATGAGAGCTACCGACCAGTCTGTATCTGTGCGGTACATGAGAGCTACCGACCAGTCTGTATCTGTGCAGTACATGAGAGCTACCGACCAGTCTGTATCTGGGCGGTACATGAGAGCTACCGACTAGTCTGAATCTGTGTGGTACATGAGAGCTACCGATCAGTCTGTATCTGTGCGGTACATGAGAGCTACCGACCAGTCGGTATCTGGGCGGTACATGAGAGCTACCGACTAGTCTGAATCTGTGCGGTACATGAGAGCTACCGACCAGTCTGTATCTGTGCCGTACATGAGAGCTACCGACCAGTCTGTATCTGTGCGGTACATGAGAGCTACCGACCAGTCTGTATCTGTGCGGTCCGTGTGCGTCCGGCCACAGGACGCTGTACACACGCCATCCCACGGTCCAAGGATGGTCGCCAAGGTGAAGGTCAAGCCAGGCCACATGTTGCGCTACAAAAAAATATTATTTTGAGGGCGGTGTAAACAAATATTTTACAATTTTTTTGTTTAGATGGTGGAATACAGAAAACGTGCACGTAGACGCTTGATTTCACGAAAACGAGTAGTGGTATAATGGTTAGTATAACGGTTAGTATAATGGTTAGTGATAACTAGAATTACTTAGATGTATTTACTTAGATGTTAGATGTAAGAATCCACGGTTACTACGTGCAGTGTGGAAACTATCACCATACGATTATCAAAAAACACATGTAATATTTAAAAAGTGTGCCTTAATGTGATAAAATCTGACTTGATTCTAAGAGTTTACCTGAGATAGATTCTGGATGGACCCCACAGTATTTCCCTAGGATGTCCAAGTTCTTCATACACAGCGCCTTCTCTTGCAACAACAAGTCTACATTGTCCCCATGACAACCACAGAGCAGAGATTCCACGCGGTGGAGGCAACAGCACGCTGTATACACCGTGACGACGACGCTCTGGACGTTCACGGCCTCCTTGGCGCTGGAACCGGAGTCCAGCTCCAGAGCCAGAGACAGGAATTGAAGGAGACAGATCCTGTTGGAGGAGGCGCTACCCGAGGCGGCGGTGTCATGGGTCAGGGTTTGCGACAGCTGCGGAAGGACGATGGCTGACAGTAAGTCGCTGGGTTTGACGATGACCCGGCCTGGCGCCTTGGAACCCGGGATGTCCGTCTGCAGCTGTGGGCAACAAAGGTTGTTAGTTAGTCCATTTAGATAGGACGCTGTAACCTCTGAAGGTCGTATCGCGACAAGGGCAGGGGTTACTCAAGATAGAGACGACCCGTGTCTCCGCTAGTAACGCCCCTACTTTGTGCGAAGAAAGACATGGGATCTTTATCCTGCACAAACATATATTTGCACCGGTGGGATTCGAACCACTAACCGGCCGATTGGGATGGCCTAGCAGAGCACATTCGACAATAGCCGAACGGGGTGGCAGCCGGGAAATAAAGGTGATCACATGTAAGTGTGGATTCAAACTAACGATTACTCCATACCATTAGCACTACATCAAAACTTCATCGGCAGACCACAACGGGAAACAAATAGTTTATTTCTCAGTAGATTTAAATACATACCAAATAGCCGCGCAAGAAATTTTTTTTTTAGCCCGAAATTCATTTGTAGCCGACGCCCACTATTACTACGATCATTATGATCAATATTATGAGGATAAATATTATTATGATCAATATAATATAATTATCAATAGTTTTATTATCATATTTATTATTATTATGAATATCATTATCAATAGTTATATTATCATCAATATTATTATCAATAGTTTTATTATCATCCATATTATTATCATCAATATCATTATTATTAACAGTATTACTCGTCGCACTACCTTCATGAGCAGACCACAGAGATTGTAAAGATTCTTGTTCTCCTGCCGTGACAACTTCGAGGCCTCGCCAATACATTCTCCCAGTATGGAGAGCAGAGCGCCATAGCGGCCGTCGTCGGAACGACTAAATGATAGAGACGGTAGCACGCGCAGCACCTGGGGAAGGAAATTAGTAAAGTATCTCGATGGAAAAATAATTATTTTGGTATTTTGGAAACTAAAAATATGAGTTAATAATGTTAAGAAATATGGATCTTCCATGTTACTCTCAATACCATTTGTAATTATCATTATAATGTCACGTCTGAGTAATGTGTGAACTGCCTCGAAACAATGAATACGTGATACTTACTTTGGCTAAGATTTCCACCTGTCCCTTGTTGCTCACGGCCGATTCTACAATCTTCCTCAACGTGTCGCCCGCGGACTGCAGAGCCAATGCTGCCACCTCACCAACAATCTGTACCAACATAAAGCACTCACCTATAGGTAGGCGTGAGTAATACGTGGGCTATGCAGAAATAATTATTCACCCTAACAAGGAAAAAGGACGGAGTTACAGGGGCGTTCGTCAAAGGCTAATTTGTGTTACATCAGAGACTATCACCCATTCGGTTCTTCCTCATTAAGTAGAATCAAGAAAAAGAAATCATTTTCAAGATTTTCCAAAATCATTTCAAAAATCAAGAAAAAGAAATCATTTTCAAGATTTTCCCAAAATCTAAAAAATTCCCTCCATATTCTTGATGGACAGATACACACTAACACGTCCCTGTCCTGATGTAACTTACGTGGTCCTCTTGGCCTTCGTGAACGAAGCGGTTAAATGATGACGTAATGCGCTGGCGGAAGTGGTCGTCCGCATCAAACAGCCGCTGGAGGGCGCTCTGACTATGGTCCTGGAGACAACGATCCAAAACAGCGTTCTGTGTCGCCCTTGACATGACCTTCATGCCAGACAGCAGAACCTAAAGGGAAACAAAGGCATCCATTTGAAAATATTTTTTCACCACCATTGCATTAAAGATACTAGTAACCAGTGTCAAATCATGTAGGTTCAGATACGTAACAATTGATCCATTGATCTCAAGACGAATCTTCTCTCGTGTTAAAAATCTGTAATAACAAAAGCAGACTGCCATGCGGCCCATTGCAATTAAATCATTGACGGTTGGTGGACGCAATGGAGGATCAATGGTAGCGTGGAACAAAATACTCGGAGTCACTGTAGGCGCCTTCATAGCTTTGGAACCCGTGGTGGGAAGTGGTAAATCTACCAAAATTAAAGGCATTACTATAGGCTATAGCCTAACAGAAGAGCTAACACCCCAATTCATTCATGCAACAAGACTGAGAGGACACGGGTATGTCGTCATTACGGAAGAGCTAACACCCCAATTCATTCATGCAACAAGTCTGAGAGGACATGGAGGGGGCATGTCGTCATTACAGAAGAGCTAACACCCCAATTCATGCATGCAACAAGACTGAGAGGACACGGAGGGGGTATGTCGTCATTACGGAATAGCTACGCCCCAAATCATGCATGCAAGAAAACTGAGAGGACACGGAGGGGGTATGTCGTCATTACGGAATAGCTAACACCCCAATTCATGCATGCATGAAAACTGAGAGGACACGGGTATGTCGTCATTACGGAAGAGCTACCTGTCTATATCTGTCAGCGGTGTTCCTCGAAGTCCCTTGGTGATTCACGACAGCGCCAAGCTGTCTGAAGACTGCCATCCATACAGACGCGTCTTGTACGCACTCCCTGGTATCCTCTAGGGCAGTTATAATGCTGCAGAGACAAGTAATATGTGTTGCGAACATTACAATTTGGCAATTGCGTTGATGCACTGAAGCAAGAGTGGTGTTTTTTATCTATATTTACAGCAAGCACTTATAATTTTGTACAACTGCACCATAGAAAATATCATTGTAGCATATATTTGTATATATATATATGGAGGTATAGATGTGTGGTCTAACCTGTCTTCCAGCAGTAGTTCAGGAGGCAGAGTATTCAGCAAAACTTTCATTTTGTCTGAAGCATTTAAAAAAGTCGAATGAGATGGAGTATATGTGTTATGTCAATGTTTACCTCTGTCCAAAAAATTACCGGTAAATTAGGAGTCTATATTTCAGATATGCAAGCCAAAATACAAAGTGACTACGGCAACACATCTCGATCGACCACAGAAAGGACAGTTGCAAGACGCCACTATGTCAAAAGACTACCACAAATCGTGGCTACCTTTTGTCATAATGTTGACAACCTGCAACCTTAAGAATGTAGCGTAAAAATAGGGGCCGCATAAGTACAAAGTAGTTGGTTGGTTAGGACGCTTTAACCACTTTTGGTCATATCGCATCAATGAGACAAGGAAGGGAGAGTGGAGCCATGTCCCCGGGGTAACCCCCTACTCTTTACAAAGAAAGACATGGGATCTTTATCCTGCGACCACACAGACATGGCCACAGCCGGACTCGAACCACCGACCCACGTGCCGTTAGGCTCTCAGGTGACCAGAGCACTTAATGCGAGCGCTCTAGCCCTCTGAGCTGTCGCGCCGGCCCCCGTAAAAAGTAGTGAATGCGTACGTAATCACAGGACTGAGTGGCTTACCGGAATATCCCGCCAGTTTCTTCCTGATGAGGTACAACGTTCTGTCCAGATGCATTTTGGGATCGTCCTTGAGTTCCGCCTCCAGGGTTCTCAGTAGCACCGTGAAGGGTTCCCACACGGTCCACATCACGTGCCAATCGAAGCACTCTCCCGACAGGTGGCGTCTCGACGCCTTGTCCTTGAGAGTATTCGAGACTTGCTTGGCTATGGCGTGACACACCCGGCTCCAGATTAGACCATAGTACGGGGCGGTCCCTCCGCAGATTGTCGGGTCCCAGGTGGGTTTTCTCGTCATACACACGGCGGCAAGGACAGAGGGCATGAGCCAATAATCGCAGAGGGTGGCTGCGAGCTTCACGAGGCTTCCACCATCATCCAGACCACGTGACGAACGGATGTTTACAACCGGAAGTTCTTCATCCGTCACCGCAGCCAGCAGACAGTCAGTTTCAAAAGCTTCCTGTGAAGTTAAGTTGGTGTCTGTCTCAGCGTTACAACGGTTCTGCAGCAGTTCTACTGGAGATAAAATGTTCCCGGCTTCAGCATTGGTATTTTCCTTCTTTGCATTTGATGGGCGTTTATTCCGCGAAAGCTCCAAGTCTTGAACGCCATAGGACTTTTTCCAAGGACCTTTCACCACTTTGGTAATTCCAGTTGTTAAGAAAATACTTAAATTGACCAGCGCCAACATACTTAATGCTACCTCCTCATCAGCTATTGCGCTGAAATCGGCGTTATCAATGACCTTACACATTTCAGCCACCAGTTCTACTATCATCTGCCAATCACTGTCGTTGTGTTTATCAACGCGTCTTCCGTCATCTCCAGGAAAACAGCTTCCATGGAGGATAGGATTATGCCACAGTCCAAGGTATTGCAGAGCCTTGAGCAGCCAGCGCGCATGACTTTCTTGAGTGTTCATTGAAAAATACTGCATGAGTGACTGGAAGGACGCCAAAGCTATGTCACGCGGCACATAGAGAAGTGTCTGCAACAGAATACAAAATAGTTTAAAATATGATGAAAAGGATCGTATGAAATAAACAGCCTTCGCAAACATACAAATTTAATTTCGACATTTCGGATGGTTGATCCATCGTCAACGAAAAAAAGATCATTTTAGGGGTAAAATATGAGCTGTACTGAAACAATTTTTAACATAAACAGTGGCCAGTTCACTGAAAACCTGGTAATTAAACCTTGGATTGACTTGATTTTAACGAAATTACAATGTCATATTTATGAATTTCATCTTGGTCAGGCACATTCAACACTATTGTTTCGCCATTACTCAGAGTGTAGATGGAGACACAATCGTAAAACATAGTCAGCATCAAGCAGCATCGTTCAAAAGTCATGTTCCCCTCGTCTGCATTTGTCCCAGAGGTCATAGAAGATGGTGCGGGCAATACAATTTACAAGGGTATGGGTAAACCCAGAAACGGAGTCCGTTTCGCAAAACGGAACAATAATAAGCGAAGCGGAGTGGTTGGTGGCGGTATTGGCGGTGATGGTAGTGCTACGTGCTCCTGCGTCTTCTGCAGCCACTTCTGCCCACCCAACTGCGGTGTCTTTGTGGGTCTCGCACAGTTCGAAGTCACCGTGAAAGGCCCTCTCCACTTCTTTGAACTGAGCTCTGACGAGGTGATGCAAGACTTTGACCAGATCTGTGACGGAGCGGGATTTGCAGCCTATGAGTTGTTTTATCATATGGTTGCCGCTTTGTGAATTGTTGTTTGTCCACCCAGAGAGTCCTGCCGCAGCCTTGTCTAGAAGGGCCGGCAGGCAACTGGCCCTGAGGTACTCCGTGAAATTCGGGGCAATCTGGTCACCGAGGGCCTCAGCTGCCTCAAAGCGCCTCCCCAGCATCGATTGGTCTAATGGTGTCTTTGGGGAAAATGGAGTGGATCAGTGCCTTCCATTCTTAGGTTTTCACCCCAAGCTTGTCACTCAAGTGGCGTAAAAAAATGTGCTTCAGATGCAGCTCACAGCTCACAATGTGTGCTTTAGGGGTACGCATGCCGAAGGGCCTTGCAGAACGCCAGCTCGTTGTCGCTGCCAGCCGTAAGCTGCGACTGACAACCGGCTAGCGGGGTCGACATGCGGGAAAAAAACTAAGAGAATGTCTCGAAGTCCGAATTCCCATGAAGAAACATGGGATCGAAGAATATTGGGTGCTCTCCGGTCGCCCGTCGCACCACCGCAAGGTTCTTGTAGATTGTGGTGGTGAGGTGTAACTCAGTCAGAGTAAAAGTCTTGTCCACACCAAGGACCGTAGATTTCCCATCGGGTGACTGCATCAAAAGCTTGTTAAATCCAAGATTTGTTCATCCACGTGCATGATGACTGGAGGTACGTTTGCCCTGGAATATGTCACTCGTTGCACGAAGTCATGCGAGTGCATAGAGCGGCTGAGATGAGCGGCTGAGATGAGCGGCTGAGATGCTGCAGCTGTTCAGCCGTGTTTCCGCCCTGGGCTGGATCCTCTTCCGCTTCGTTTTTCTTCCGCCGCTGCGCATATCGCTGGTTCCGTACTTGGTCGAAGTCCCTCGGCGTATCCGTAACGGTGTTATCGAGTATCACGTGGTTATACACCACCTTGGGCGTGCCATGCTCAGTCGCGGGCTTCTTATACTTCAATATATTTGCGCCGCCTTTGATACCATCGCATAAACCAATTAGCTAACACGAGAGGAGCTTTCACTGGTGGCCGCTAACAGATGCCATATCGCTAACATCCCTGTGAAAACATAAAATGTTGTCCCGCTAACAGAAGCAGCCGATTGCATCCCTTTGACAACCTCTCCCCAAAGACCAATAACCAATTATCAACATCGCAGGGAATCTACTAAATCCGTGACAGAGAACACCGAATCAGCACATCTTGGAAATCAAGCCTCGCATCAATGAATCCAGGTTCACAGTTCCCGCTTGTACACATGTCACAATTGCAGCTTAACAGATGTGTGAAGGCACACATCAAGGCCTCGAAGCTCTGAAGCCATCATAATTGCATCCAAACCGAACACAGCCGAAAACACGAAACAATGAAGGCCACACTGAAATGGCACGCTATACCCAAGCGATCGGCAAAACTTTCACACGGCCGCTAACATAGATGCGTAGCGCCCTATAGCTAGCCGATACCTGCAAGTCGTTAAAACAAGTCGGCAAGTCGGTTTCGCCAAACGGAGCATTTGTAAAAAATGTAGGAAGACATACTATAACTACTGTCTCTCCACCTCTCACGGAATATGTCTACCGTATCTATATAAGGGACACATTATGTAGTGGTGCTTCCGAGAGTGAACCAACCTTAAAGAATGCCCCATGAGCTTGGCACAAGGTGACCAGATCAAAGACGAGATCCTGGGGCACAGGAGGCATGCCCGCCGTCACAGGTTCACAGGCATCTCTCAGGGATTGCAGCCAGGCAGGAACAGCGCTGTCATCAAGGGACTCCCAGCACTTAACCTGCAGGTTCAGTATGAGTCCCTCCAGGCACTGCGCCTGCTCCAGGGCAGTCTCACATGGGTGACTGAGGCCTTCCAGCACCTCAGACACAACATGCAGCAAAATCTCCTGCTTACCATCACCCTTTACCTGGTAAGAATGTAATAAAAATAATATATTTACTGATAAAGATCATTTGTTTGAATACAAGATGCAAACATACATACAAATAGGTAAGTGCATGATAACAAATAAAAACACCAATAAAAATA
The DNA here is from genome assembly GCA_964019135.1 of Arenicola marina. Classification (NCBI taxonomy): domain Eukaryota; kingdom Metazoa; phylum Annelida; class Polychaeta; family Arenicolidae; genus Arenicola; species Arenicola marina. Next base: position 11,870,177 of record OZ025264.1, read on the forward strand.
ATAAGATCATGAAAGAATATATATAATTCTCTGAATTATTGTAACTTCTTCAATAACATAACTATGTCCATTAAGCTTCTCTTACAGCATTTGAAAGACAGTTATTGGTGATAACTTATATAGACACAAATCACAATCTATCGTTTTTTTAGAAATAGGTGCCAGTGGCCAAACTTCATCAGGGCAATGCAAAATTATCATTATTTTCTAAATTGCCTTATTGACTCACATGACATACTAGCTGCAGAGCAGAGTTGATCACAGCAAATTCAGGGCAGAATTCCATGATATTTGACTTGCTGCCACAAAGTATCCTGTAACAATTAAGTTTTCACATAGTAATTTTGCCAGCAAACTAAGTATAATAAGTGGATTGGAAAGGTAAGTCATATTGCAATAACAGCAAAGTCAAGGTATAGATGAGCTATGCTTCTAGGAGTTATTACTCCTACTTTAATTTGCAAAGAAAGTGAACCATTTGTAAGACTTACATAAGTTTAAAAGCAGTTCTATGGAACTCTTCTACCCTTCCCCTGCAGATCTTTTAAGCTAGAAAAATAAACTTAAGGCTATGCCCTGGTCTTGGTATATAATACCAAATCCTGGAACTGCCTGCATGTTGCCAGAAGCTATACTATATAGCCTAGAATAGTCTAGTCAAATTCAAAGTCTACAGGAGCCTAAATCGCCGGTGGGTGGCACAGCCACAGGCCTAGCCTTGGGAGATCCACTCTGTTTCGCCTATAGAGTTCGTCTCCCGGGACTACCACAGGCCCTGACACTGGGCGCATTTCTTTGGTAACCTGGGTGTATCCCTACGATGGACTGAATACACACATTACGATCAGTTCACCGGCCGACACTTCTTTTACCCGGTTATGGCCCATAATATGGGTGCGCGCGCATGCATTTGGTATGTCGATGTGCCCCATTCTAAACAGCACAGGGCATTCTGGAGAAGATCGATGGCGGCTGATTGAAAGGTGATGAGTAGGTTGGTTCCAGTGCCTTAATGTGCACCGGATGTGAACGGTGTGTGCATTTCATTGGAATAGGCATCTGGGCATATCCCTATCGGCACACTCGGAAGTTACCTGTCACGTGTTGTGGGTCAGGGGCCGGATACCGAAGCTGGCCCGAAGAATTGTGCCCACTGCACTGACACTTGTGACAGCGACCGGGGGTGGGGAGGGCGTAAATTATTCGCCAATGTAACTTGACCTGTGAATTGTTTCTTTGGGGCTTATATAGCTTTTTTTTTATTAACGGATAGTTTTTTTGTGCGTCATCAATCCGCTACACACTGGCAAAGTGGCTAAAACTCCAGTCTCACAGGCGACAACCAGACGATTTTCGTGTTGAGCTGTGACACTGTGTGAGTGGGTATTGAGAAGCAAACACCGAAAACATGAAGCAACCCCGAAAAATATCTAAAATATCAATGTCGTAAACAATGTCGTTTACAAAACCAGATGGAGAAACCAAAAAAATGGGATATAAAAAGCATATATCTAACTGGGTTGGGTGGGATGGGGGGGGGGGGGGGCGGGGGCTTCTTGGTCCCCGGCGGTAGTCACGACCTCCTGATCTCGAGTCAACCACTCAAAATATTCTTTTAAATGGGTGGCTCGATCAAGATCAGAATAGCTCTTATATTAGCTAGCCTTTCCCTGTAAGCATGGATACGTATATTTGTAGGATCTCTCGGCACATCTCTCCTGATATGTATATCACAGCTAGTTTGCCGGGATTCAAGGCTCACAAGCTGACCCACAAACGCTATCTCTCGATTCGGCACTCAAGGCCCGGTTCGAACTGACGATGAAAAATTATTATCTACCACTGATATATCTTACATACCAGGGAAACAATTGGAGTTTCAAACGTCAGGAAAACATATATTTCGCTTGGCCCAGTGTATGCGCCATGGTGATCCGTAGGGAAAATGTTGTGAAGAAAACGAGTTAGAGAAGGTGAGGGACTTTTGTATAGTTGTAGCTATAGCTAGGGGGTTTATAATTGCAGGGACGTCAAAGCCCAATGTTTTCGGATCGGCCTATAGAAGTTTAGACACAACTTATTTGGAGATACTCCTATTTCTTGTTGCCAGACTTATATATGTGATAGTTTCATTTAGTCATAAGCGCAAATACCCCAAAACTAAATAAATCATAACACTTAATTAAATCACAGCAAAAGCTGCATATCCGGGCCATCGTCTTATACGGCCTCTCCCCTGTTTCCGGACAGTGCCTGTGGGATATCTCGGCCCAAACGGGAAGTTCCCTTGGTCTAATGCGCTAGGTGTTTGCCCTGGATGCGAAGGGTGACCGGTTCGAATCTCTAGATCGAGTTCTGCCTCCATCCGGGCCTGGGACCTCCCTAAAATACTACATTCAGCAGTTTAGTCGTTGCCAACTTATCGGTTTATTTTCTGCATGTTGGCCTTCCCGTTACAGCGCCTCCCCAGATTATGGGTAATCCACGGATCCCACTTGTTAGTTCTTATTTTGGTTTGATTTCTAAATATTCTGAAATTGTTTTCTTTAGTAATTTTAAAGTTATTGGCAATGGAGGAAAACGAGGAAAATGCGACCAGAGATGCCTTGGCTGAAGGATTGTTAGGACTGATCTGGCCAGCAGTGGAAGAAGTGGACGACAGAGTGCGAGCTGTCAGGTGCTCCAGCTTTCCGAAAATGATTTTGTTAAATGTCAAAAGACGTGAAAAGTAACATGACTAGGGCTAGTCGTAGTCCCGGGAGAACCACTCCCACTCTGTAAGTGTAACCTCCGTGGCCAACGGAGGTTTACGGAGGGTCTCCCGGAACTAGTCCATTCTCAGATCGCAGATGGGCGGGGTGGGGGGGGGTTGGGGGGGAGGTAGTCCTACAAGCAAGCCGCTGTGGCTCGCCAACAGCGTCTTACTTCCAAGCGCATCCCGCTCATTAGCAGAGCGAAGCGACGACAACACCCGGGACGTTTTGCATCGCTTAAGTGAATGTACACATTGTACAGCGCTCTCTTACCAATATAACTTGTAGCAAAAGGTATTAGCGTCTAATTTTGCGCGGTAGAATTGTTGTCAGACGTTCTGGAGCGCGAGAAACAACAACTTTGCACCAGTAACAACCGAAAACGAATTAAGCTCCGCCATGATTGCAGTTGCACTTCCTGCCGAGAAGCGGTGCGCACTAACGTACAAATTGTGTGCTCGCCGTAACTGAAAGATTCCTCGCTGGCTTCGTGCCGCGGGGTCCCCCTGCGTGATGAATAGTATGGAGGGGGTTGATGGGGAACCCGCTCAAATGTAGCGAAAATTTCCAGACGTTCTCTTCTAATGTTGGTTCTCATATGAAATGTGGGTTTTGTGGATTTACTTTTTTTTAGGAATATTTTATTTCTGAAGCTGTATTTTGATGAAAAATACCCCCCCCCCACCCTCTCCGGCGGGAATAAAGGTAGCTGACGGTCGGAGCGGGATCAATTGCTATATTTCCGGCATTTTCCAAAGGGAATACACCTGATGCCGCCAAAACCCACAAATTAGTGAGCGCAGGGGCTGACACAGTGGCGGGAGTCCTCACCCGCCCGCTTTTCTGAAACATCCCTAAGCAACAATGAATTTGGTGCCCCCCGCCTGTTTGTACTGGATCCCCTACTTTGTTGGTATCAAGCTCGGGAGGTGGGGACGGGACGGGGCGGGGGCAAGACTGACAAGCGTAACTTCGGCGTACGGCGGAAGCTGAAATTACGTACTCCTCGCGTTAAACCAAGAATTGCACAAACAATTTGCCGTTGGCCGTTACCGTTGGCCCGTGCATGCTCCACTGTCACTGTGACGGGCCGGGGCCGGGGCCGCCGCTGGGCTCTGGGAGGGTATTTAATTCATTGCTCGGTTTAGGATAGGGGGGGCCGCGGTAAAGTCCCCCCCCCCCCCAAGCCGGTCGATGTTTTACCATCGAAATTCGCTCGGTCGGGGCTTTTTAATCTTTTGCGGCAACCCGTCTATGAACGCACATTTTCAGAGCTACCCCCCCCCCCCCCCTTCCACCCCGCCGTCAGAAGTTTTTAAACATCGGCTCTATAGCTATAGGGATATCTTTTTCATCACAAAAATCCACTCTCTCAGGTATCAAGGCACCCCACGGAACCCTCCCACCAACTTTGTATACGAGGCCTTCCCTCCCCCCCCCCCCCCGGCCGCCGGGTTACTGACGGTTTAAAATATTCCGACTGATCCACACTCCTCCCGCTGTCATTTGCTCAGTGCTCAGATGGTATTGAATGCAAATTAAACATCAATGGAACGCTGAAAGAACTTCCACTTAAGTTATGCTTTCAAAGATTTTAATGCAACGATGTCACTGATCTGGTAAAGTCGGACCATTTGAAACAAACGACCGTTAAACTACCATGACATGCTGTTTGATGTGATGTAAAATTCGTACTTTACATTTCCCAACCAAAAATGTGCGCGCGCCCAACGATCATTTCTTCCGGTACGCGTGAACCCCAATCAAACCATGGCACCAGCGGCAGGCAGAAAAGCTCCAAAACAGCTCGCCGAACGAATAAGTTTTCAAAGCACACAAATCGAGTAAGGACACGACTGGATTTTTTTACCAACTAACAGAGAATAGGTTACTTTATGTTAATATGTAGTTCATTGCTAGATATCGAGGTGAAAAAGTAGTTTTATGACCGTGTAAAGCCCGCCCAGATTTCGGGCGGGATTCTGCTAATGAAAAGAGATTGCAAGGGGATGTAACGTAGATCCGCGACTGGACCCATATCGGAGCGAGCTGCGTTACATATATGGAACTAGGGGGGAGGGAGAGGGGGAGGGGTTATATCCCCAGATCACAAAGAATAAATGTCTTTATTACCAGGTCACAATGAATTAAAAGGAGAACTCTCAGCTTACAAAATGCATGGTAATAAATTGATGATTTCCCATTTCAGGATTAATGAAAATCCTTGATCACAGGGTGGTTGACACATCACATAGTCAGTTAAGCCATGTCGCATTTGTAGGGAGTGAGTAGAGTGAAGGGGTCATCGTTGGCAGGATGCCCAATTTTGACTTAACTTGTAGAGTGTCAGGGCATGGTTTGAGAAGCTGCAGTCAATGGTGTAATTTGATATAACTACTGTCTTAGACTATGGGCCATAAAGAAAAATGATGCACGGTTGGTGGGATGTGACAATTGGCGCTGGAGTAATTTGTTTCATTCGCCTGATGAACATTCTCATGCAAACTACAGGGTAGGACAGAGACCCAAGAGAATGAGCCTCCATAGGCCAGTGTAGAGATAGATTGCTTCAATTACATTAAAATAATTACATTAAAATAAAAATGTCCTTCTGTTCTACATTATAGGCAGAGTCAAATGGATCTACGTCAGCACATTGATGGTTTAGCTGATGGTAAGACCTACAGTTTTATTATTTTTTTAATTTTATGTCTGATTTGTTCCTACATTTACTTGACACTTTATCTTTACAACTATGTGTGATATACAGTAGAAGATACTTTTGCAATTATTTTATAGCCATTTTATCTTTTTGTTATTGATCCTTGAAAGAAAGCATATTTGACCTGGTTTATAACCAGTTCAAGTGAATGAAAATGACTCTTTACAAGTAAAACATCTGTCAAATAACTGATCCCAGAAGTCAGGCTAATCCCTTTACTTAATCTGAAATTATATGCACATGCAAAGCTGCCTATTTTTCAGGACATACAGGTCAATTTTACATCTGAAGCTAAATCCTTTTTTCTCATTTTTGAAATATTTAAGCCTATTTATTCTGTTAAAGTTGCTCTTTTTGTTAGCGAACAAATCCAAGCAGAATTGCTGAAATGGCTGTGGTAATCAGTAGTATTTTGCAATATTTTTAGATTTGAAGAAAATATCTGACCGACAACAAGTCCCTGTAGAACTTGATGGCTATGTGAAGAAGTTGAACAATGCCAGGAGGAGGGTCATGTTAGTCAACAACATACTCCAAAATTCCCAGGTAAAGTTTTCAAACCTGTAAATTCATGTTAGAGCATTGTAAAAAATAGTTTTCCATCTAACGTAATTTTTTGGGGTGTAAGTCGCACCCGCCGATTTTGAGAAATTTTTGGACTTTAGCTGTATATAAGTCACACTGGTGTAAAAGTCACACCTCCTGTGTGAGATTCGACCACGCTTTGAAGCACTGGGTGCATTACTCTGTGGTCGAAATAGCATTATGTTATGGAAAAGATTGATTTGTGAATGCAGACAACAGATAAAGTATTGCAGTGGGTGGATCCCAAAGACTTGCCCAATGCCTTAGGGTAGCAAGTTGCTTCCTGTGCTAATGTTTGTTGTCAAAGGCAGTAAGAATTGACCCATGTGTGTTTCTTTGATGGATACTGGTGACACAGTTTCAGCGGCGCCGGCTTAACACCCCGCGGATTAGGCATTGTTTATACAGGTCATTGACCCATCACATGGTCAGTTAAGCCGTGTTGCATTAGTAGGGGAGTGGGGAGTGGAGTCACGGGTCCATGGTCATCTTTGGCAGGGTTTTGACTTGACTGGTAGAGTGGCGGGGCATGGTTCGGGAAGCGGCAATCGGCGGTGCAACTTGATACAGCTGCTATTTTAGACTAAGTGGGCCAGACAGAAACTTGATACCCTATAGGCGCGACCCGGCAGTGGAACCACGCCTTCTTGGCCACTTCAGCCGGATGGGATTATGATAGGCGGGGACGGCGCATCGGCGACTTCCGGTCTCCCAGCTGGCCAAGTTGTTCTGGAAGAGGAGGGGGGGGGGGTACCCGGAGGTTATTACTTCCAGTTGGACGACTTCCACTTGGACCACACCCCATTTTGGTACTTCCAGTTGGACGACTTCCAGTTAGACGACATTATATATAAATACACTAGGTATCGCGAGGTGTGAACGACACCTGCACCAACCTAGCAGCGGAAGATTTTGTTACACCGCTCAACCAAGCTATATAACAAATTTATAGCCGAGCAAACAGAAGACGATGTGCTGCTGCCAAGTTTCAAGTTATGTTAATCACAAGCTACATCAACATTATTAACTTACAAACTGGAGGTCTCTAGTGTATAATTCAAGAGGTGTGAAAGCGGGAGGGCCGCTAATATTCCATCTTGAACATCAAAGGTTGCAGGTGTCGTTCACACCTCTTTGTAAGAATAACACGACGCCAACGCAATGTCGTTCGCCAACAACAGAGTGACGCTAAAACTTAGACGACACGCCGAAAAAATGCTTGTACTATTCTTCAAACTGTCCCAATTTTAACTGCAAACCTCTCAAATAGTCATACTAATCATGATGCATCTATATGAATTGAGTATTTCGTGATACCTAACGCATTTATATATAATATATGGTGTAACACGACGCCAACGCAATGGCGGTCGGCCACGACACAGTGAAGCTAAATCTTTGACGACATGCCGAAAAAATGCTTGTACTATTCTTCAAACTGTCCCAATTTTATCTGCAAACCTCTGAAATAGTCTTACTAATCATGATGCATCTATATGAATTGCTTATCTTGCGATACCTAACGTATTTTTATATATATTTTCGTCTAACTGGAAGTCGTCCAGCTGGAAGTACCAAAATGGGGTGTCGTCCAAGTGGAAGTCGTCCAACTGGAAGCTCACCCCCGGAGGGGGGGGGGGCATTGTATGTGTGTGTCACACACCCAACATGGTGGATACATCACCATTGTATGTATGTGTTACACACCCAACATGGTGGATACATCACCATTGTATGTGTGTGTCACACATCCAACATGGTGGATACATCACCATTGTATGTGTGTCACACACCCAACATGGTGGATACATCACCATTGTATGTGTGTGTCACACACCCAACATGGTGGATACATCACCATTGTATGTGTGTGTCACACACCCAACATGGTGGATACATCACCATTGTATGTGTGTCACACACCCAACATGGTGGATACATCACCATTGTATGTGTGTGTCACACACCCAACATCGTGGATTTCTTTTAGGGACCGCTACATATTAAAAAAATGTTGGGATAATGTGAACAATAACAGATTATTGCCCCAAATTCTGTTATGTTTTTCAAACCTCAACCGTTTCGTATTGACATTACCTTGCCATTGTGCATATACATATATATTATACGTGTACATATAATAACTGGGATTATTGGCATTCCAGGAGCGACTGGGAAAGCTGCACTACAACGTGTCCAAGGAGACAGCGAGAAGAAAAGCTCTTCTGGATCCACCATCTCCCGGACCTCTACCATGAGAAGAACGGACGGTAATCGGGATATCTGGACGACCTGATTGAGGACAGCCAATAACCAGAATCTGCCGTCTACCGTACCTCCTCAATCAGAAAGACTTCAAGATACGGATCCGCCGTTTCCGGGGACTCTTAGGTGGTGTCAGAAGTCGTGTCTTCTCAAGACGCTTTCTGGATTTTCTGGATCAGTTTCTCTTAATTGTACAGTACAGAATTTCTCGGCAGATAGAGCATTTAGGCACTTGAAGAAGCAGGTTAGAATACTCCAGGTCAAATTGGGATACTGCGTATAATTATGGCAGTATAGCTGTATTCTGTAATGCGCAGTATCGAGATGACAATGATGCCATTTTGGGCAGACTGCGGGTATACTATCCATACGTCATCAGAATGCGGGCATATAGACAAAGTTAATGGAGTCAGTTCTGTGCTAACATTAAAACGATCAAACAACGAGAACTGGTAAATTCTAAGCACGTGCTTTTATTCACTGTTTTGGTGGAAGAATTGTTGTAAGAGTTTTTTTAAGAGAACAAAGTGCCCAGCTCATTGCGACAGCTGCCCCACGATTTTCTGTATGCTGGACACGTTATCGCGGACCAGAGTGTGAAAAGTTTTGTCTTTAGTGTGGGAGTGGAACCGTTAAATATGTGACCCGGTTAAGCATTTAAATTACCAGTCGTTAATGGACAAGGTAGGCTCGTTAAGAAGTGCGTTTTCATCGTGTATTATAAGATGGCGTTAAAGCAGACGTTTTATCGAATACAGAAGTATCTTGTATATGTTTAAGCTGTAATAATGTGTATATGCGCCTGCATTTGCATTCCATAGTGTTACTCTTCGTCATGTGATGTATATATACTATTCGAAAAAATAAAAATGTGTCCTGCCAGCCATGGTTTTGTTCCAGCAGTTACGGATGTACCATGTAGCAAATTGAAATGTTATGTGACCGAGGTTTAGATATTGGTTAAATTGGATAAATAATAATAAAGTAAATAGATAAATTATTGCCGACTGATTGAACGGCATATTAATAAAAAAAATTCTCGCCGTCCACACTATATTTTGTCCATAAAAAGTAATGAGTTTTAAATTCGACAAAGTCGCTTGAGCGTTGCAAATAACTGCGACTTCTAACCATATCTACAACAATAACTGTAGTTTCAGTTGATATATGCAGGGTTTACTGATCACTGTTGCTTTCAAGATTAACCGACCTAACATTGGTAAGAGAACAAATGCTGATTTCCTCTTTTATTTCATCATTAGAACAAAACCTGTAAAACAAATCAATAACCTACTAAATTGATGTTTGTACAACGGCGACGAGAAAGATTTATCACAAAACGCTAATACTGCAACACCAACTTAAGATTTATTGCGGGCTTTCAAGCATCAATTTGGATACATGCAATTAAAGTGCGAATTTTGCGATAATTAAACGTTTGTTACTTATCGAATGTAAATACTGGACTGTTTGGTGACGACCGTATCATGATATAACATTTCATAGAAATACATTTGGGCCGCCCAAAGTGAGCTGAACATATAAGTAGCGAACCTAATTCATATGAGTGAGAGGTTGCGGGGGGGTGTCGGAGATGTCTTTACCCTATGAACTTCAATTATAAGTTCATAATAACCAATACCGTCCAGATTTCATGGCGGCTTCGAGGTATAAATCCACCAATAGGATGGCAAGTAGAGCACGTGACTTACGTCGGAGCGCGTGACTTCCAACTCTCCAAATGTGCAAACCTAACGATGACCTCGAAACAAACCCATGAATTCTGATGACAATTAGTTCGCGGAGACTTTTTTTTCCCAAACCCAAGCAACTCAACACGCATCGTCTTATAGCTTTGCGGTGTATTTGCGCTTGAGTGTTGCTCGAATATTGCCCGATGGCTTGTCGGTAGGCTGAAACACCTGCAAGAAAGAACACAAATCGTGGATAACTGTTATTATGTGGCATATCTTAAGTTTCGCCATCTAAATTACCTAGCAAGGCATTTGTGTCGTGTTGCTTTGAATACTGATATTTCACCCAGAAACTTTCGCTATAGACATTTTAACCAGACAAATCCGGTTTCCTTGGTCAGAAACCGAGTTTATCGCTCCAGAAGCCATTATACATAAAAACATGAAAAAATCGTAATGCAATGGTTGGCAACTGGTAAAGTACCTCTCCTCCGTTTCGCAGTCCCAGGGCAGGGAATTTGGAGAAGTCATACTCGTATGCGTGAACATTGGGAAGTTCTATGTCAATCTCGTTGATCTGAAAACCATAAAAAAAACCTCAATATGGTGTTGGCGTAAGAGAGTAAAAGATAAAACAAATGCGACGGGATATGTTGAAATATTGGGATATCAGTTTTTGGAAGCATGAACTATACAGTTTTAAGTTCGACTTCAACCATCCTGATTAGCGCTCACACAATCCTTTCTGAAGGAGACTTGGTGTAGTGTTACCTGGGGAACACGCGCCATCGCCATCCTCTGGGCATCGTAGACGGTCTTCTGGACTGAGGGGGAGAAGAGACCGGTGTCCGCGGGGCCAGCGAACTGGTTCAAGATGGAATCCTTCACTTCGCCCCTTTTTATGAAATTAAACAAAAAATGTTAATTTTGACATAACATTTGACATATGGCATAAACGTTATGGTGTGCATGTCATTCTTGAAACAATCAATACTTCATTTGACTGACGACACATGGCTTTCCACACTACACTTGTTAGATGCGTATGGACCACATTAAACATGGCTTTCCATATCATGCATAATATAGATTAAAGTTGCATATCGAGCTGTTTCCCGCCAAAACTAGAGGTCAAAATACAAATAAGAACCAGTCCTCGATTGCCAAATGGAGTCTCTTAGCCTTGACCGTGATATCAATTTAACCCAAGTTTGCATTTTAGTGGTAAATGTCATCAGTTTGTGTGCTTCGCGATGCTTTGGTATAAGTAGCAGTGCCGAGACAGAGTTCTGTGGTGTCCCGGGATAGACACGTTTTCCACATCACAGCCGAAACGGCGATGTTTATCAGGTTTCTGAATATATAGAATGAAACGAATAGTTTTCTGCAGTTTTTTTTGATATAAATTTCGCCTGGGCTTAGTTTTGGCGGGAAAGAGCTCGATATGCAACTTTAACTACATTATACATAGCCTTCCATACTACATTTATATACTGACCACATTATAATGACCTACGAAACTACACATATATTGACCACATTGCATGTGGCGTTCTATATTATAAATATACACTGACAACATTAAACATGGCTTTGCATGCTATACATATACTGGCCAAATTACGCATGACTTTCCATACTGTATATACTGGCCACATTACGCATGGCTTTCCATACTGCACATACTGACTACATTACACATGGCTTTCCGTAATATACACGTATACAGACCACACTACATATGGCTTTCCATACTGTAGTTACATGCCACATTACACATGGCTTTCCATACTGTATATAGACTAACCACATTACACATGGCTTTCCTTACTGTATATAGACTAACCACATTACACATGGCTTCCATACTGTATATACTGGCCACATTACGCATGGCTTTCCATACTGCACATAATGACTACATTACACATGGCTTTCCGTAATATACACATATACAGACCACACTACATATGGCTTTCCATACTGTATATACATACCACATTACACATGGCTGTCCGTACTATACACATATATACAGACCACACTACATATGGCTTTCCATACTCTATATACATGCCACATTACACATGGCCTTCCATACTGTATTTAGACTAACCACATTACACATGGCTTTTTATACTGTATATATACTGACCACATTACACATGGCTTTCCATACTGTATATAGACTAACCACATTACACATGGCTGTCCATCCATACTATACATACCACAATGACCACACTACACATGGCCTTCCATACTGTATATATATACTGACTCTGTTACACATGGCTTTCCATACTGTGTATACATACCAGGCCCGGTCGAAGTCAAGGCCCTGCACGGAGCCGTATTTCCACGTGGCCTGCACGATGGTGCAGAAGATGCGGTCTTCCATGTCCGGTAGCGACCGGTACTCATCACGCACGAAGTTGACGAAGGCCGACTTGGTCGTCTTCAGGATCTTTAGGTCCTTGATCCCACCACTCACGCTGGGTCCACCTGGCGACCGCCGCACAGAAAGTGCAGTGGAATAGGATGTGTACACTATGAAAAAGGATCAGTTGAAATGGACCAGGGCAAGGGAGCCAGAAAGGTTCCGGATGACGGACCGATTTTATACCCAGGGGGTAACAAAATCTTGCTTTGCCGGTTACCCTTCAAAAAACTATTAAACTGAATACATTTTGCAGGTACAACAAATTCAACCCATCACAAGAACCCACAACCGAGGACTCCCAAACGGCCAAAATAAAAGCAACCCTCGCCGCACCCCACAACACATGTGTATGGATACCAAATGGACCGTCCTTAGGCCTAGTGTCAGTGCCGAGACACCGACTCAGTGTTGCGAAGTCTAGGGATGCTAAGCAGTGAATATAAGCAATGCATTTCTTAGTGACAATAGGTCTGATATATTGTGTCGCTAATGAGGCCACAGTTACAGATGTAGATACTGATACGATTACGGTTGGGGGTAAAGCTGTTTGAACACCTAACTACCTAATACCATTTTGATTTGATTTGATTTGATTAGGGTTTAACAGCACTTTCAGCCTGTAAAGCTATATCGTGCCACCATGGTTGAAATTGCCCAGTCAGTAAAACCCTGAAAGTATGCAAACGTGTGAATAGATCAAATACTTGCAAAAAGAGGGTACCTAATATAGCTAATTTAGTATGTGAAGAAACAGGAATGCATACGATGTGTTACGCCGGGACCTTACTTTGTCTGAACTGCTCCACTGCACAGAACCGCGTGCCGTCCCCGGTGGCCACGAAGGCGTGCGCATGCTCCTTGCCGCCCTGCACAACACAGACGGGCGGATATGCATGTATTATAAACAAATATGTTTAATAATAATTTATATATCTTTTTTGGGTCAGGGGCAATAGTTCTAATTCACGTATTGCCGCGCCTATTATCACCTGATTTGCCATTCTTTTCTCTTTCCTCAGAGCATAAACCTGCATTTTTTTCTCGAAGCGCCCATCTGAGGGGAAATTTTTTCTAGATACCAATACCTAGATGGCCATATCCAGATACCGACACCTAAATGCCGATACCTATATACCAATACCTAGATACCAATACATAGACACCAATACCGAGATACCAATGCCGAGATACCGATACCTAGATACCAATACATAGACACCAATACCGAGATACCAATGCCGAGATACCAATACCTAGATACCAATACATAGACACCAATACCGAGATACCAATGCCGAGATACCAATACCTAGATACCAATAGCTAGATACGAATATCTAGATACCAATATCTAGATACCAATACCTAGATACCGATACCTAGATACCAATACCTAGATACCCGGCAGCACCTAGATTGGCTGGCCCCAGTGTGGTCGTGCACTGGAAGCCATGATGTTTTGCTATGTTCATACCATGGCAGCTATATGCGCATGCTCTGGTAGACATGTTTCTGCATTGGCAGCCATGATATGGTAGCTATGTGCATGCCATGGCGGCCATCTTCATGCGCTGGTGGTCATGATGTGGTAGCTATGGTCATGCTCTAGCAGCCATCTTTATGCTGTGCCTGTCATCTTAGGGTAGCCATCTTCTGACATCTATGTTCTGACATCCAAATGCTGACATCCATGCTCTGACATCAAAGTTTTGACATCGATATACTGGGGCAGCCATGCTTTGATATTCTCTCTGCTGGCGGCCATGTTTCAGGGTGTACGATTACAGAACAACAGTGTTAGTCCATTTTAACTACGGCACAAACCTTGCCGCTACATCAAATTACAGTGGATGGTTTCGACAGCTTGAAACAAAGAAGAAATCCATCCTAGTGACACCTTCACGGCCCCACTCACGTTAAGTCCACATGAACAAGACACCCGCATGTATGGCAAAAAAACCCCGAAGAGCTCAAACCGCGGCACTGCAGTGGGTTGGGTACAGTCCGCCTTTAACACACATGGGAGTTACACTGGAAACTCCGGGCTGCGAAGACCCGGCCATGTGAATAGAACAGCCGTCAAAGCATCTCCACTTTTTTACCCTTAAGCAAAAGGAGCGCAATATTTTACGTGTATTCAATGCGCCGTTATGCCGTTATAAAGGTTCTATATATGGTGTTTACCACGGAAACTATCACGAAACTGCTATACCTCATGATAGTAATTCTAATTCAGGTCCGGATCCAGGTCGAGTTACTTCTTTGGTGATACTTTATTTCTAAGGCTAATGGGTTGGTTCTCAGCTGAGCTGGGGGAGCGAAGGTGGAGGTGTCGGGAACGATCACTCCAGGCAAACCTCGGCGATTGCTAGATAACGGGGGCAACACGGTCTTCTTAATTTACCAGGACGGTAATATTATTAACATATGTTACATATGAATGAGCCTTTAATTGGTTCAACAGTTCACGTTGCACACAGATTTTCACCCGCGTGGCTTTAACCGTGCGCGCCCAAGCATAACGGACGATTTATCAACAGTGGTGGACGTGTAAATAGTCGCGTATAGCTTGCTTTTTGCTGTTTGTAGGTTTTTAAGTAGAACGATTTAACTTGTGTAGGTCACACCTCATATCAACTTAAGGTAGAGAGGAGCCACGTAGTCCGGTAGTAATTAAACGTCCTACTCTTTGCGGAGAACGACAGGCACAGGCATTTACACAGGTGGGACTCGAACCACCCACCGGTCGTTTGGGCTGGCCAAGCAGAATGCTCTTGTAGTACTTCTGGTCCCAGGCCCGAATAGACGTCGAAAGTCTACCCCCCGCTCCTGGCGGGATTCGAACCTTCGCATCCAGAGCGAACACCTTACACATTAGGCCAAAGGGAACTTCCCATTTGGCCCGAGGCGCTTGGTGTCTTTTATCCACCGGGCCTGGGCCGAGATATCACTCTGTCGAGAGTCGATTGACTGGTGTAAGTCGTGTAAGGGTTATCGCATCAAGCAGCTTGTGCATCCCCGCCAAGACAACTGGATAAACATGCTTCAGTGCTTTATTTATTGACTATTCTTCGATGATTACCAGTAAGTATTATGACGGGCGGGGGTTGACGTGGGGGTTGCTCATGTTTTGTGAAGGGGGGAGGGACGGTTATAGGGGGTGAGGGGGGGGGGCACCGATGCTACCGCCCTCTATATCAGCGACGGCCTAATCTATTCACATAAAGGTGTGAGATATGCGTACATTGCCTATGTTGCATATACTCAATGAATAGACAGCAAATGAGAAGATAAGTATCCCTACCGCTACACGAGATATCTAGACAACCATGACCGCACTGAAGGCGGGACCCCAGGCTGCGAAGACCCGGCCATGTGAATAGAACAGCCGTCAAAGCATTTCCACTTTTTTTACCCTCAAGCAAAAGGAGCGCAATATTTTACGTGTATTCAATGCGCCGTTATGCCGTTATAAAGGTTCTATATATGGTGTTTACCACGGTTTGTCAGTTTGTGGTGTTTTTGTTATATACGTATCAGCACCTACGTACAACGTCTCGCCGCTCCAAGATGCAGTAATTAAATAGACATATTGATGGACAAACGTCCATTGACATGGATTGAAACGAAAATTGAAGAACTATCACACCAACCTGCTCGATTCTTCTCCACGGATGTTCTTCTACGTAGATTCGCGCCGCTGTCACATGCGGGTACTTCTTGAGGAAATGGCTAGACAGCTGCATGGCAAACTCCTCAATCGTTCGAATCTTGAAAACCAAATGTTTATCTCAGACTTACAATAATATAACGAGAATATACTAGAAATAAAACGCACATTGAAGACATGTTTATATTAAAGATGTTATGCAAAGTTCAAGACGTATGTTAGGACTCAAAACGTCACAGTGACGCAAACGTCAGAACGTCACACGGCCTGTGCCATCTAGGAGCAAATGTACAGTTTTTCTATTGACAGGAGCAATGAATATGTGAGGAAGTATATCTTCAGTTTCAGATATATTTGAGTGCTTTTATAAAAGATGGAATACGGGGTATCCCCCCCCCCCCCCGCGTACATCCCTTGGGACATTCTACTCCAAGAAACCTTAGATTTTATTTCCTTATTTTCTGTGCTTTACTTTCCTTATTTTCCTGCACTTTATGTTCGCGAATTGCGTCCTCCAAGAGGCCACAAATTGTGAATCAATCACTTCTTTAGCCCCGAGTGGCCTCTCCCCTTCTCCTTTATAAACGTCACGCGGAGTTGTGTGAGCGATAACCGAGATGGTTAATGTCAAATGTAAAACTGTATATTTCATTCCACCAAGGTATGACGTTTTCGTCACTATGACGTCTTAGGTTCCAACAGACGTATACGTTGTTGCACGAAGATTGCAGTTATATAAATCATTTAAAAGCACATTATTATACATGCATGGAAATGGTCTAGCTTACCCCATTTTGTTTCGCAAATACATAAACGGTGTTTTTCTGCGAGTCAGTCGCGATGATATCAGAATTGTCCCCAGTGACGTAGTCCTTCGTTGACGCCAGAGTTAGCTTGGTGTTGACTTCGATTTCTTTGATGAAATGTCGCTGGCCCTCGCGTCGCACGTGCAATAACTTGACAAAGTTCTTGCCATAGCGACGGTCCACAAATTCCACGTCGGAATCAGACAGCATGGTGATTAGCGGCGATATATCTGCAAGAAAGAGATTGGTGCTTTAACGCCGCTTTTGTGCACACAAGCGCTAAGCTGGGTCACGGAACAGCCACGTGATGAATGGATGACACATGCCCCAGATTAGGTACCCGGGCCCCAGGGTTTGAACCAATGACCTATTAATTGATCGGCGGCCTAACACTATTACCACTCCTAGTACGACACCATGCACTACCCCACGACATCTGAGATGCCCATAGAGATATTACCGGCAAGAATGGAATAATAAAAATATTCATATTGATATTACATATATATTGGTCCTACTGTTTCGTCATGCTAGTCCTCAAGGTCATCGTTACTGCTGAGAAGCGCCAGGGTTCACCCCAATGAACTTGACTTCAGGCGACGCTAGTAGCTGCACGGATACACACTCTCCTGACTGTATAAGTTACTACCACGCATACATGTTGCCCTGTTTATGAAGTTAAGGTAGTTTCAAGTGTCACTTGGACGCACTTCAGCGATACATGAGAGAGGGGCAAGGTAAGTAGTCTATACGCTACCTGTAAGTATACTCGGTGTATCTTTCTGCATTACGTCTATTTTCATCAGGCCTTGTTTAGAAGTGACTAGACATGTGTAGCGAAATCTAAGTACCCTCGTCAGTCAGGCAGGAACAATACCGCTTGGCCCAGTGTATGTATCAGACGCTTTAATGCTATTCGAACAGCACCCATAGATTCTAAACAGATTACATTCTATTGCCTGATTATTCTTACGATGATCTATTCTTGTCACTAAAAGGCACTGCCTGAAGCCTGCACCGCATCCATATAACTGTGCAATAAAACACGACTACACATATATGGGGGGAGGACAAGGGGCATTTCCGTTCCTCGGGAATGGGGTTTTCAAGTCACCGTGAAGTGGGATTGAGACACATCATTCTTCGTGAAATGGGAATTTTAACATTAAATAAGCGTGAATCAGGAAATCGCTGATTTATATTATGTATTCTCCCCATATTCATTGGAACATTCGTGTGTAAAGCGGAAATAGGCCTGAATTGTGATTGAGGGATCCAAGTAGGACGCGTTGATCTCCAAGGTCATATCGCGACAATGTGAAGGTCAAGGTGGAGAGGAGCCTGATCCATGGTAGTAACCCTTATTCTTAGCTAAGAATGACATGAGATCTAATTGGCCCTTCACATAGGTATATAGGGGTTCCAACCACGCACCGGTCGCTTTGGCTGGCCCAGCATAGCACATTCTGTAATAGCCGAACGCATTACTACTAGGCCACGGGGTGAGGGTGGACGGGGGTGTGGGGGCGGGATTCTGCCGTTAAGGCTTATCGGATATATCCTACGTGTTGCCCCATACTCTCTCGGCAGAGGGCGCTCCGCCGATGTGAGGAGCGAACGCTTTCTGACGAGAGTGGTTGATGAGTGAGTGAACTGAACTAATTAGGTCAGATAATCACAAGGACACCGATTGCATATGGAGCATATGGAGAGTGATAGCCCCAGATAATCAGCTGTCCTGACTGGGCTCAATGGTCGGCGCTGGCGGCAGCTTATCATATCCATGCACCGTTAAAACCCGTTCCCGTTCTCAGGTTAACGATGCTGAGAAAAACCCGGTCCTACTCTAAGGCTGATATTGTTGGGAGAAACCCGGTCCTGCTCTCATGTTAATGATGCTAGGAGAAAACCGGTCTCGCTCTCGTGGTAATGTTACTGTGAGAAACCCGGTCCCGCTCTCATGTTAATGATGCTGAGAAAAACCCGGTCCCACTCTACGGTTGATGTTGCTGGGAGAAACCCGGTCCCGCTCTAAGGTTGATGTTGCTGGGAGAAACCCGGTCCCGTTATCAGCCAGGGCAATGGTGCTTGGAGAAAGCCGGTCCCGCTCTCCGGGTAACGATGCTGGAAGAAACCCGGTCCGGCTCTCGTGGTAATGTTACTGAGAGAAACCCGATCCGGCTCTCGTTGTAATGTTACTGAGAAAAACTCGGTCCGGCTCCCGTGGTAATGTTACCGAGAGAAACCCAGTCCTGCTCTCCAGTTAATGATGCTTGGAGAAACCCGGTTCCACTCTCAGCCAGGGTAATGGTGCCGGGAGAAACCCGGTCCCGCTCTCCGGTTAATGATGCTGGGAGAAACCCGGTCCGGTGTGGCATGCGGAAGTGGCCCCCCGTGCGCAGCTGTCCCCCTTATATAAAATACATGATATTGAGACCCTCTCCGCTCCATGTGTTCGTACGATGCCATTATGATAGATACAGGGGGGGGGGGGACATCTCCGCATGGGGGACAATCCCGCATACCACACCGGCTCTCGTGGTAATGTTACATAGGGAAACCCGGTCCCATTCTCGTGGTAATGTTACTGAGAGAAACTCGGTCCCGCTCTCATGTTAGGGGTGCTGGGAGAAACCCGGTCCCGTTATCAGGTAAATATTACTGAGAGAAACCCGGTCCGGCTCTCGTGGTAATGTTACTGAGAGAAACCCGGCCCCGTTATCCGGTTAATTATGCTGGGAGAAACCCGGTCCCGCTCTCTGGTTAATGGTGCTGGGAGAAACCCAATGCCGCTCTCTCGGTAATGATGCTAAGAGAAACCCGGTCATGCTCTCAGCCAGGGTAATGATGCTAGGAGAAACCCGGTCATGCTCTCATCCAGGGTAATGATGCTGGGAGAAACTCGGTCCCGCTCTCGGGTTAATGATGCTGGGAGAAACCCGGTCCCGCTCCCGTGTTAATGGTGCTGGGAGAAACCCGGTCCCGCTCTCAGCCAGGGTAATGGTGCCGGGAGAAACCCGGTCCCGCTCTCCGGTTAATGATGCTGGGAGAAACCCGGTCCGGTGTGGCATGCGGAAGTGGCCCCCCATGCGCAGCTGTCCCCCTAAATACATGATATTGAGACCCTCTCCGCTCCATGTGTTCGTACGATGCCATTATGATAGATACAGGGGGAGGGGGGGACATCTCCGCATGGGGGACAATCCCGCATACCACACCGGCTCTCGTGGTAATGTGACATAGGGAAACCCGGTCCCATTCTCGTGGTAATGTTACTGAGAGAAACTCGGTCCCATTCTCGTGGTAATGTTACTGAGAGAAACTCAGTCCCGCTCTCATGTTCGGGGTGCTGGGAGAAACCCGGTCCCGTTATCAGGTAAATGTTACTGAGAGAAACCCGGTCCGGCTCTCGTGGTAATGTTACTGAGAGAAACCCGGCCCCGTTATCCGGTTAATTATGCTGGGAGAAACCCGGTCCCGCTCTCTGGTTAATGGTGCTGGGAGAAACCCAATGCCGCTCTCTCGGTAATGATGCTAAGAGAAACCCGGTCATGCTCTCAGCCAGGGTGATGATGCTAGGAGAAACCCGGTCATGCTCTCATCCAGGGTAATGATGCTGGGAGAAACTCGGTCCCGCTCTCGGGTTAATGATGCTGGGAGAAACCCGGTCCCGCTCCCGTGTTAATGGTGCTGGGAGAAACCCGGGCCCGCTCTCAGCCAGGGTCATGGTGCTGGAAGAAACCCGGTCCCGCTTTCAGCCAGGGTAATGGTGCTGGGAGAAACCCGGTCCGGCTCTCGTGGTAATGTGACTGAGTGAAACCCGGGCCCGCTCTCAATCATGGTAATGGTGCTGGGAGAAACCCGGTCCCTCTCTCAGCCAAGGTAATGGTGCTGGGAGAAACCCGGTCCCTCTCTCAGCCAAGGTAATGGTGCTGGGAGAAACCCGGTCCGGCTCTCGTGGTAATGTTGCTAAGAGAAAATCGGTCCCGCTCTCATGTTAGGGGTGCTGGGAGAAACCCGGTCCCGTTATCAGGGAAATGTTACTGAGAGACCCGGTCCGGCTCTTTTGGTAATATTACTGAGAGAAACCCGGTCCGGCTCTCGTGGTAATATTACTGAGAGAAACCCGGTCCGGCTGTCGTGGTGATGTTACTGAGAGAAACCCGGTCCCGTTATCCGGTTAATTATGCTGGGAGAAACACCGGTCCCGCTCACTCGGTAATGATGCTAAGAGAAACCCGGTCATGCTCTCAGCCAGGGTAATGATGCTGGGAGAAACCCGGTCCGGCTCTCCGGTTAATGATAATGGGAGAAACCCAGTCCCGCTCCCATGCTAATGGTGCTGGGAGAAACCCGGTCCCGCTCTCAGCCAGGGTAATGGTGCTGGGAGAAACCCGGTCCGGCTCTCGTGGTAATGTTACTGAGTGAAACCCGGGCCCGCTCTCGTGGTAATGTTATTGAGTGATCCCAAACCCGCTCTCCTGTTAATGGTGCTGGGAGAAACCCGGGTCATGCTCTCAGCCAGGGTAATGATGCTGGGAGAAACCCGGTCCGGCTCTCCGGTTAATGATGATGGGAGAAACCCGGTCCCGCTCCCATGCTAATGGTGCTGGGAGAAACCCGGTCCCGCTCTCAGCCAGGGTAATGGTGCTGGGAGAAGCCCGGTCCGGCTCTCGTGGTAATGTTACAGAGTGAAACCCGGGCCCGCTCTCGTGGTAATGTTACTGAGTAAAACCCAATCCCGCTCTCATGTTAATGGTGCTGGGAGAAACCCGGGTCCCATTATCAGGTTAATGGTGCTGGGAGAAAACCGGCCTCGCTCTCAGGTTAATGGTGCTGGGAGAAACCTGGTCCCGCTCTCGTGGTAATGTTACTGAGTGAAACCCAATCCCGCTCTCATGTTAATAGTGCTGGGAGAAACCCGGTCCCATTATCAGGTTAATGGTGCTGGGAGAAAACCGGCCCCGCTCTCCGGTTAATGGTGCTGGGAGAAACCCGGTTCCGCTCTCGTGGTAATGTTACTGAGAGAAACCCGGTCCCGCTCTTGTGGTAATGTTACTGAGAAAAACCCAATCCCGCTCTCATGTTAATGGTGCTGGGAGAAACCCGGTCCCGTTATCAGGTTAATGGTGCTGGGAGAAAACCAGTCCCGCTCTCCGGTTATTGGTGCTGGGAGAAACCCGGTCACGCTCTCAGCCAGGGTAATGGTGCTGGGAGACACCCGGTCACGCTCTCAGCTAGGGTAATGGTGCTGGGAGAAACCCGGTCCGGCTCTGAGTGAAACCCGGTCCCATTATCAGGTTAATGGTGCTGGGAGAAAACCGGTCCCGCTCTCTCGGTAATGGTGCTGGGAGAAACGCGTTCCCGCTCTTAAGTTAACGATGCTGGGAGAAACCCTGTCCCGCTCTCAAGTTAACGATGCTTGGCGAAACCCGGTCCCGTTCACAAATTAATGATGCAGGGAGAAACCCGGCCCAGCTCTCTTCTTAATGATGCTGCGAGAAACCTGGTCCCGCTCTCAAGTTAATGATGCTCGGAGACACCGGGGCTCGAACCGGGAGCAGAGCATACAGACATATCCGCCAATAGCCGAACGCGAAGCCTACTGGGCCTCGAAATATTGGTGATGGAGGTGGTGTGTGTAGAGGGGATGACTCCCTTATGATATGTAAAACAAACCCTCACACGCGAAGCTCCAGGGTGAAAGTATAAAAAGGTTACTACTGTTAGTATCTGCTAGCAAGCCGAAAATGTTCCCTTTGACGATATACAATTACCCGACAGACGGTGTCACACAACATACAGCCGTCACACCATAGAAATTAGACGATGTATGCCTGCAACTTGCCTCGATGCTATATTAGGCAGTGTTAGTCACCCTACCTATAGATGTAGGGGCCCTGAATAGATCTGAATATGAAATAGCTACACCGTGTAACTGGAGATCTATTTATGCTTGTGACCAGTAAACATGAACGTGTCTTTTATAACACGGCAGCTCCAATGCCATGTCACTCTGATTAGCAAACTTAAAAGGGAGTAAATCGACTATAATCACAAGATGCATGTGTAGCCTACAGCAAACCGAAGCCCACGTTAGCCAGGCCCAGGCGATAAAGTGAGAAGTGTGGTTACGGTGGAGAGTACTTACCGTGTAAAGGTGTGTACACCACAGCGACCTCCGACTGCTCTGATAACAAGCGAATGGGACTGAGTTCAGCGGGGCCCAACGGGGTCTTGTATAGTCTTGGCTCACACAGTCACCCACCAACAGCTCACTCACCCTTCGGCTGGCCCCCTTGGCTGGAGTTCGTGACAAAGCTCAAGCACGCAGGGCCTACTTGAGTTCAAGTTTGTGGATGCGGAAATATAGAGCATCGGCCTGTTGAAATAATCTTTTTTGGGCGTGAGAGGGCGTAGAGAACGCCCTCTATCGGGAGAGCGAGAGAAAGCGCCCGCACGCGCTTTAGTATTGTATGAACCCGGCGGAGCCTCCGCCGGGCAGTGCCCTGTTAAGAACATTTTGAACCATCTCAAATAAAATGTTGGACAGGAGGGCGCTTTATTCTGTACGGTGTGTCGGGCGAGAAACTAGAGGCTAACGGTTATGGTAAAGACAGAGGCGAATCTATAAGTCTAGATTTTCTGGGATAGAATGTCATTTTTGCTCAAAAATGGTAATTGAAAAACTCTTGAGTTTAACGGTCTTTAACATACAGAAATCAACACAACTGTGACTGAATGTCCAATGGGCGTGTCCATGGGGGGGCACAGGGGGCACGTACGTGCCCCTTTGTTTAGACCCAAACGTATTTCTGTGCCCCCCTCCTTTTTAAAATACTGTACCCCTGCGCTCTCCTTTGCCTTATATATTACAATGCATCAAGCTTCGTGGTTTGTGTGTTCTTTCATTATCTTACCAACGATTATAAGGTGTGCAAATAGTAGGCCTAGGCAACGTGTACCACGGTCCACTACGTCTCATGGCCGCGATACATCTAAAGTTTCGGTTACTTTGTGTTTTGGACACAAAGTAACCGAAACTGATGTATCACGATGGCCATAATGATGTGGACACGTTGTGTCCCAAATTCAACATGTTGAAACTTCGGACACAAAGTTTAGGTCACAAAGTGACCGAAACTTTCCAGAATTCACCAGTGAAAAGTTTCGGAAATAAACTTCGCTAGATGTATCATGGGCATAAAAGTTTCGGTTACTTTACGTAATTTATAACTTCAATAAAGTATATATGATGGTAAAATACTAAACACGTTAATTCAACTGTGTTAAATTACTTATGCAATTCTAACTAACACTTATGGTTCGTTTATTTGTATCAGTGCTTATTTTGATCTCTTCGAGCACAATTAGAATAAATAGGTTCCGTATTAGCATCAGCAAAGGATTCAATCTGTCAAATCTGTGAATGAAATTAAAACAACGCTGTCGGCCTCGGATGTATTCCTGTGTCCCTGTAGTTCGTGCACATTATGCAACGTAGATAAAGGATCAGGTCTAAAGAGACGCAATTGTTTTTATATTTTCATTATAATAATATGTACATATATCTCATCTGGTCCTGTCATTTTATCATTGTCGGTCAATATAGCACTTGTGCTAATGTTTATTGTTGACTTATATATACCGACCATTAAACAAAACTGTATTTTACCTTATGTTACCTTATCTTATCTTATTCACTGTCGCAAGAGCAGACTTGCCAGGGGGCACTCGCGCCAATGTCTCAGATCGACAGTGAGCTGAACAAACTGGAAACTGTTAAAGCTGCTTGTCGAACTTTTCCCGCCATATGTAAGCCATATATGTATGACATATATATAACATAATTTAAAGGAAAACTCGATTGTTTCATTCTTTGAATTCAGAAACCTAATAGACATCGCTGTTTCGGCTGTGATATGGCAAACGTGTAGATCCCGGGGTGGGGGGTGGGTGGTGGCTATCCCGGGACACCGCGGAGCTTTGTCGCGGTAGACCTAGTGCTACTTATAACAAAGCATCGCGAAGCGTAAACACTGATGACGTTTGCCAGGGGCGGATCCTAAAAATCTGGGTAGCGGGGGCCGATTTCAGGGTCGGATCCAGATATGCTGGATAGGAGGGGGGGGGGGTCTCGGTTTTCCTATACTAAATGATATAAATTTCGGCGCTAAAAGCCCCCCCCCCCCCCCCTGGATCCGCCCCTGTTTGCCTCTAAGTTGAAACCTGCGGTTAATTGATATCACGGGCAAGGCTAAGAGACTCCATTTGGCAGTCTGGCATGCGTGGAATATAAGCAAAAGACATTTTGGATGATTCAAAAACTGATTTTTATTTATATTTTGACCTCTTTAGTTTTGGCGGAAAAACAGCTCGATACGTAATTCAAACTTGAATTTCAATGTATTTCAATGGCCAATTATAACATAGCATTATTTCCTTTGGTGTTTTATGCAATAAACTGACTGATCGTGGCGTGCACAGTATTTAACTGATTATATCGGCGGTAAACGAACGAACCCGATTTTAAAGTGATCTAAAGCAGCGAAGTCGGGAAATAACAAAACAGACGACTTCGCGTAGAATCTCTTGAAGTAAACATGGCCGCGTCCGGGCTGGTTGTGTTGTTCCTTTTCTTTGGAAACATCGTCTTTGCGTCGTCTCTGCCATCGTGTAAAGATGAAACGGGGAAGCAAGTTGACTGGTATGATACTTAGTTACTTGGGAAAACTATAAAACCCGGGTTGACATATGCATTTTGCCTCATTATTTAGGGGCATAAAATGTCTGTTCTGGCGGCAGACTTCTGCAAATTTGTCGTCTAGCTCCTGAAATTCATAATAAGACTTCGGTGTGGCTGATCATATATATTTTAGAACTTATATATAATTTAGACCCTTGATGTCTTTAAATATTTACATTTTTAGATATACGAAATTCTATAGAGTCGCCTGTTGGCTATTCATGTGATTCGTATATGATTTGATGTTCATCTGTTTACTGTCTGTTCACTGATCTGGTGATCATCATCATGTGACCTGGTGACTGCCACACCTATAATGCTGTATGCCTATACACTGATACAGCTATAGCCAGTATAGGCCTGAGTGATAGCTCCATCATGTAGCCTGCAACAGCTGCAGGGCTTTGAATCCCAAGGCAAGGGGCTGAATAATAAAAATATGAAGCAGGCATTTGGATTGCGCTAAATCAGTACCAAGACTAGATTATAGTGCTAAATCAGGGTGATTTACTTAGCACTAGCATTCGGAATGAGCTGTTTGAATACTTTCAGAAATAGTCTTAGAAAATAAGTTATCTCCCTTACTATTAGGCCTATGCTATTAATCTGCTATGCTTTGGGATTCATGCTCCTCTGCTTGTGTAGGCTGTGGTAACAGTGCCACATCTAAATTTAGACTTAGAGAGAACTACAACAGAGTGATTCTCCCAAGGCTATGCCCTACATATCCTGCTAACCAATTGACACCAATTGAGAAAGCCTCTTAATAGATTGCCTGGCAAGATAGCAACCCCCCACCTCCTCTTTGGCCTAGCCAAAATAATAGAGCAGACAGTGTTATGTATATCTATGGAATAAGATCTAGATAATACTTTGAATAACTATTGGTATAAACTTACTTAATTAGTTATTTATGCTTACTTTCATGGTTACTTAAACAGCACCTTTGTAATAATGATATTAATTTAGCTGATAAAGTAGTACTTATAAAATCAATTCAGATGTTTTTTTGTTTTTTTTAGAAAATTTATTTTTGAAAATGTTTTAAATATAATAGATCTAATTGTTATTTTTGCATAATGCATTATAAAACATATAATTTAAAATATATTTAACTGTAACATATGTAAATAGTACATGATTATCTGGAATACTACCGCAATAACAGACAACTATGGTATTTCTTTATTTAATTGCATTGTAAATTCCAGGTATATGGTCTACAAACTACCAAGACTGGATGATAGCTCCCACAAATGGACCAAAGAAGGAGTTGGTTATTTTTACATGGATTCCAATAAACAGAGTTGGGTTCTAAGTGGAGAGTCCATAAATAGCACCAATAATGCTGTTTATTTCACTTTGAAGCAAGTATATGACAACTATAAAAGCAAGGTAACAATATGTGATTCATAGACATGATAATTTTACTTTTACATTATATACTTGATTATATAAGAAATTTCCTTTTATGGATGCAACATTCTATCAATGTGAAGGAAACATTCAGGCTATTCATCCAGCAAATAAAGAAATTGATGCCTTTATTATTATCAAGTTACCTGTTTCTGTATTTGCAGAAGTTCACAAAGTATTGATGGATTAGACTTTCAAATAGGGTATTTGTATATGAGTTGTCATTGTGTAATGTACAAACCAATAATAGAGGAGATTATTTTATTATGATTTTGAATATTGTGCTATTTGATTATTCAGGATGTCATGTATCTATTGTACAATGATGAAACTCCCCCCAAGCATGTGTCATTTAACCATGGTCACACAAAAGGTATACTATATATGTATATGTCGAAGATATTAATTACCAGTACAGCATTTCATCAAAAGTGTTTAATCTATCAATCCCATATATTCACTTACTGGGCTCGCGTTAGCAGAAGAACTTCAGAAGAAGTTCCTGGACACTCGCCAAAATGGCGAATATAAAATTTCAACTAAAAAACACATTTTTCTTCATGTTTTTTTCAACAAATGGAACCAGATAATTCTCGAACAAATATTGGCTAATGTTTTTCCACGGAATTAGCCAAATTGGCTAATGAAAAAAATATCCTAGCGCGAGCCCAGACTTAATGCATGAGTGTCTGCCACTACAATATAAAAATATATTATATTTTGGCCTGATAATAAAATAACCTTTATAGCCAGGCTATGGTACTGGCTCCAGCAGGAAAGGCTGGCTTCTCCCATTATCCTTTACAATATTGATGACTGCTGTTATATGTTTGCTATTTAAATAGATATGCATCATGCATAGAATTTGTCATATTTCATTGTGTCAATCTATAAGGTGGGAATTGCTGTATGAGCAGTGTTAACATGCTACAATAGACTTTTTCTGTGTGTAGTAAAAGCTAACATTCAAATGTTTTGAAGTGAAACAATTTTTTAAGGCAACATAGCTGAACCTACTATCAGAGAATAATTCCTATGTTGTAGGGGATGTATTGTTTGACAAGGATAGTGGATTCTGGCTGGTGCACAGTGTTCCAAGGTTTCCTCCTTATGCAAACGAAAGCTATGCTTATCCTCCCAGTGGCACAGTATATGGTCAAACAATGCTGTGTATGACCTTTCCTTACGAGAGACTGGATGTGATCGGTAAGATTCATTGAGGATTCTTCTTATTGACATTCCAGTGATACTGATTGCAATACCAGGATCGGTTACAATATACAAGAGAGAACTAATGTAAAAAAAGATCCATATATACAAAGCCAGGATGTATTCAGAAGACTGGTTGTGGGTTCTTTAACAAATGGAATTGCTTGATTATACGGATTTGCGTTTGTGTTACCTATACACTGAACCGCGACCGAGGTTTGTAAGAAAACAAGTGTAGTTAATTACAATCAGAAGATACCACCTCACCAACTGCTCTCATGGGACTAATTTTAATTTAATAAGACGTTCACACGAAGTGACAGGAATGTATGTGCTAACCTGATAAAATAAATTATTGTGTGTCATAAATTTCTCTGTTGACAGGCAAGCAACTGCTGTTCAATTACCCCCAGATTTATGACTACAACATGCCCGAGATATTCGCTAAGAGCAACCCGAACGTGGTACAGTCCATTAAGAAGGTGCACGTGAAGACCGCGCCCTGGAATGGGTCAGTGGTTCTACCAACCGCCGGGGGAGTGCCCTTCACAAGCTTCGCCAAGTTCACGGATTACGGCGAAGGTATCATCGTTTTTTGACGATGCTAATTAACTGGGTGTTCCAGTTATTATGGTTATTGTTTTCGTTTGGGTACAGACCACATCCAGGAAATGGGGTATATGCGGGAGGGTAATGAGGGTGGGGGGGGGGGAACAAATTGAGTGGTATCACGTTGTTCATGCAGTATATTTTAATTATTAGGAGTTAGTTAGGAAATTAACTACGGACATGGACGTTAGCTATTAATTCCGCTAGAAGCCTGTATGGTGACTCGCCGTTCGTGCTAATGAATCAGAAAAAATATTTTAGCAAATATAATTTCATTTTCATCAATTCAATTTTTTTTCAGATTTGTACGATGCTTGGATTGCTCCACATTTCCAGAGTTCGTTGTATGTGGAAAGCTGGCAGAATGGAAAAGGGAAACTTCTGTCCAATTGTACATCTAAGTACGAGGTAAGCGTCATTGGTAAAGGTGTTAGGTTTTGAAACATATTGGATTTACCATTAAAAAATCGTGTAAATTCAATTGTGTAATCTCCTAGCAGCGCATAATGGGACAAGTATCGGCCCTGCCAAAACACGGCGGAATATCCGCTGGATATGTAACATGTTGAACCTATCGCGGCTAGGTTAAGTCTTTAGACTGAGAGGAACACGGCAATGATCAGATGATGGCTGTTATCGTCAGGATAACGATAACATTTGACATTATGTCAACAAGATAACGAGATGAAAAACACTTCGCAAAGACAAAACAACGGTCGTGAGAAGATATACCATTTCCTATATGGCGATGACCACACCGTGACTAGGGGCCAGCCCGACAGCTCCGTCGGCTAGAGCGCTCGCATTGAGTGCTCTGGTCACCTGAGAGCCTAACGGCGCGTGGGTCGAGCCCTGCTGTGGCCATGTCTGTGTGGTCGCAGGATAACGATCCCATGTCTTTCTTCGTAAAGAGTAGGGGGTTACCCCCGGGGACATGGCCCCACTCTCCCTTCCTTCTCCCATTGACGCGATATGAACAAAAGTGGTTAAAGCGTCCTGAATAACCAACCAACCACACAATGACTATGACGACGCATTCAAGACTATACAAGCGCACCCGATGTACTACGTACTGCCATCACGAGATGTCGCGACGCTAATTAATCACGTGTTTAATGAACGGTCGTTACAGGTGTTTAATTAACGGTCGTTAAAGGTGTTTAATTAACGGTCGTTACAGGTGTTTAATTAACGGTCGTTACAGGTGTTTAATTAACGGTCGTTACAGTGTTTAATTAACGGTCGTTACAGGTGTTCAATATCGACACAATGCGCTTCTCGTCAGACGCCTCCTTCAAGGAGTCTGACGACCACGCCAAGTGGACCATCACAACAAACGCCACGTGGATCTGTATCGGCGACATCAACCGCATGGTACGTCACCGAGCACGTGGCACGTGCACAATTCAAATATGATTTAATTAAAGCTAGTGAAACAGCTTTAAATGTCGAGATGTAAACTTAGATAAACCTGATTAGAGAAAAACTGATCCATTTTCGTCAATACAATTCATTGTCTGGAGCCTGCTGGACACTCCTAACTGTGTATCGGTATTGATATGAATAAGGAACACTTCAAACAAAGGTGCGACATGCATTGCTGTGTGTCTGAACAGCATGTATAATAGTTGGAGTAATGAGTAATGATGGAGAGTTTGTATTTTATCCCAATTTCTGCATTTTGCAGTCGTCGCAGAAAGCTCGGGCTGGAGGCACCGTGTGTGCCAATCTGCCGGAGGCCTGGAATGCCTTCAAGGACGCCGTCAACAAGCTACAGCAATGCCCAAAAATACGCACCATCAATGGCACTTAAAGCGGGTGTCAACTTAATTTAATCGCGATCTGCACCGAAAGTTCACATCTTAAAATTAAATTGGCGAGTGTTAACGCTTCCTTTCGGCCGACTGGTAAGGAGAAAAAAATTAAGGCAACCCGCCCCCGGCAATGTCAAGCAGAGCGCCATTTTGCCGGGAGCAGTGACGCGTATTGTGACTATTCATGTGGCACCGCCTTATGTTATCACTGGCGGACTGAGAGATCAGGGCCGCGATTTACAGATGAACAGCGGCAGTTCCAAGCCGCGCAGTAGACCATGATCTTAGTGTTTCATGGAAAAGTACCATCCAAACAAATTGATATACGTCTTGCGACGATTGATTCCGCAACAATGCCATGATTGGAGTTAGAATCGCAGCTCTTTATATTAGCGATGATCAAGCGCTCTTGTTTTGCTCACACAATAGGCGTAATTTCCGGTTTGAATAAATTAGAGTATCGCCTCCTGATTGGTCAATCGCGGACACACCTCCAAAAAGGGCTGCCGCCTGGGTAGGCAGCGAAATCGTGCCGGGCGGTCACTTCTAAATTTGATTGTGAGCTATAGATAGGACGAAATATTCTGTAATTTGGAAGATAGATAATTGGGTATTATATGAATCGGTAAAACAGCGTGAGAGGCCAGACTAGCGGTTCCCTTTAAACTGAGGGAGTGCCACAGTTTACTCACAAGGCTCAAGATATGGTTTTTTTTACACGAATTCGCAACGATGATAAAAACAATCAAAGGGATCAAGATTTTCGTCAGTTCTCCTCAAGCCTTTATCCTTAACGAAAGGATCTTACAATTATTATGCTTGTTGTAACGAACTTTAGGGTCAAAAGGTCACTGGCCACTTTTAGACGTGGGGGTTAGACCTTCATTGACCTTCAAAGTGCAACGACGTCCTCTCGCGTATAATATGTGCTCAAAATTCCTTTGTGGTGCTACAATTACATTTAAACAAGGTCTACATTTCTTAGGATTACGGGTGTGGATACCTGCAATGTTTACGTCTGTCCGTGATGACAAACATTCCGGTTATGTATCAGGTAAAGATGATCTCTCAATGACAGGGACTGTATACCTCCTGGGGTCAGTGTAATGTAAATGTATGACTTCCAGCCAAAACGCTAGTCTTAAAGTAATGTGTTTTTTAGAGCTACAAACAGTAAATTCGCTTGCATAATAAATGCACATGTAAAATAATTAAGCACGGGCGACAGTAAATTACTACTTTAAAGTAGAAGTGGAAAAGTGTTTTGTTGACAGGTTTATTTGAAGATTCCTACAGCCTATGATCTGTGTTCCAACTACGCTGGGATGGTCGGCGAATACACTGCGAATGAATTAAGAATTGCGGATACATGGGTGATTCACTTGTTTATTGATAATCAGAAATGACTGTTATATAGAATTCTCTAATGGATTGTCCCTTGTGAATAATTCTTTTGTATTGGAATAGGTTGCTGTAGTTACTCCTCTTATATACATACAATACTCTGTCGCCTTCACACAGGACGTGCTTGCTGCTTTTTTAGTAACTGTTGTCCTTTTGCCAAAACTCTATTTATAATATTACACAGTAGGTTATCGTTGAAATAATTACACATTTTAAACAATATTTAAAATACGAAGATGTTTGTCTGTTTGCATAAACAATGCTATGCCTGAGGCCCTATTGTTGTACATGGCTATGGTTCTAATTCATTGAAGTGTCCCTACACGTAGACCGGTGCTTGAAGGCGTGGACAATATGTCAGGGACATCCTTCATATATACGGAAGCGGTTTAGGTATATTCCATGTGCCGCTCTGGAACTTTGCCAGGGGTTGATATCCTTCTACCAAAGATAAAACATGTGAACAGGGAAGTAAACAAAAGTAACCGACCACTATAGGGTATATTAGTTTATGTCCGGGTATTAGCCGGAGACCCGCCGGATGGGCGGGTAGTTTCAATTTTGGCGGGAAGATTTTCAAGTTGGCAGGCACTCAGGTGCTGTTTACCCGCCCAATAATGGCCTTTTCGTCAAGAGGTTTAGAAGAAAATCATAGCGCTCACAATTTTATAGGACATCAACAACTACTTTTGTATATAGAATTGTAAAATGCTAGCTCAAAATGCGACCTGATCGACTGGCGCCATATTTTGTGTGCACAATTCTGGCTAATACCCTGGTTTAGGTATCATAGTCTTTGCTCTTAGATAATTCCTGTAGATGAAATTTATATTTTTTCACCAAGATGCTATATTTTTTCACCAAGATGGTAAATAAAATAGTTAAAAGTTACGGTAGCTTGTTTCTTTGCTATATCTATGGAGCATGAGCCTCAGTACTGTATCTGCTCTTAGCGAAGGAGGACATGAAGTCATTATCATGCACCAACACATTCACACAGTGGGGCACAAACCACTGAACTTTGGTGCAATGATGGTCTGACAAATATCACTTGACAAATTTGAACATATCAACCACCACACCATTCGAAACAACCTGCCTAGTAGCTGTATCTCAAATATTATACAAAGAATTAACAATATCCACTTTTTCATAACTTTATTTGTTAAATACACCATGGATTACTACCGCAAGTATAAAACTGTACGACACACATTTAAAGGATTTGGGTTCTGAGAGTGACTTTAACTTACGGTAAAAGTTTTGCAAATTACCCTAATATCCATCATTACTCCAGGTTACATCCTGATAATGAGGATATTTCTGTTTTAGTAGTTCACACGCCTTCTCATGGTTGGCTCGGCCATATCCCTGTAACCAACAATGCAATCCTGTTTGAGTAAAACACTTATAAACATATCAATGCAACAAGCATGAAATAAAATATTGTCACACCAAAATATAGAAAATGACTTAAACTGACATTTGTAGAGATCTAGGGGTAATTAAATTTTTGCTTTTCTCTGCATAAGCATGCTTTTATTTGAGTGTGATCCACATCTTCAGCATGTTTATATATTAGTGGGACTAATACTTCAGTATGTTTACCTGAGAGTAGCCATAAACAAACAGCTTCCTCTGTTCTGGGAAGTGTTCTATCCTGCCCCCTCCAACACATTCTGTGTCAAGTCCTAAACCGCTCACACGCTGGGAGACATCGTCATATATATCAGCTACAAACAAATGAAAATTCAAGATATGATTCAAGACATAATCAGTGAACTCTAGGTATATAATAATACAAGGAATGCCCAACAAGAATAGACCTTAATAGTTGGTGGGCATGCAGAAGTTTTCTCTTATACAGTTAACACTTTATTTACATTAAAGAAGGCAACTAAGTGAACAGTTAAGTGAACAGTATCTAAAGCTGAGATCTTTTAGAATGTCTTCTCAAACTACCTTTACTCTTACGTTCAGACCATTTCTTTCCAATTGATGCAGATTAAATATATTTTACATTTTTTGTCACATAAGATATATCAGAGGCTTGCTCATTGAGGCTTATGCCATCTTAATTTAACAATAGCTCAAAGAAGTTACAATATGTCTTCATTTTGAGAATGGGCAAATTAATTTAGAAGTTCAACTCTATATTTATAGAAGTCATGAAATATTCTATATATAATCCTTTATTAAGCTTACTAGGCAGATTTTGTAAGAGTAAAAATAGGAAATAATACTATAGTTATAAAAGCAGCAGACTACACATTTGTTTATAATTAATTAAATATTAGTTTTAATCTGCAAATAATAATTTACCATGAAAGCCAGCCCAGGAATATCCTCTGACTAAATATTTAAAATCATTCTCATCTCTGTGGTCATCAGGATAGAGCTTTATGAGAATATATTTGAATCGTCCCTTTTCATCGATATCCACACTTGGAACTGCTGCTAGTTTTGCCTTCGAATTCGAGGCCATCGACATCGTATCAAAACTTGGGTTTTGGGAGAGACCTCTCGGCTGACAGCTGATCAAAGTCTGTGTAATGACAAATGGTTTTGGGAGAGACCTCTCGCCTGACAGCTGATCCAACAGTCCAAGTCTGTGTAATGACAAATTTTTATGTAAACACCGGTCAGGCCTTAAGGGGGTGTCACAACAAGTTTGCGGCGACTAGATAAATAATTCGCCTTAACGATTCACAATTGACTTCGGACACGTAGGACAACCAATGTTAACTGTTTTTCGCAGTGACACAAAACAAATTAATCTGTTAATCGTGCCGCTTTTCCTTCTCTTACGGCATTACATGGAAATGGTAAAGTATGTGGGATGTGCCACAGCCGTTTTACCGCATTTAAATTTGTTAGAAGTCGGATTTGGGTATGGAACGCTCTTTTACGTACTAAAATACGTATATCATGGCATATGAGCTGAATAACTTTTCATTATGCTGTTAAGTTCGCGATCGACATATTTATTCACTATTGACATCATCTATGTCTGTGTAAAAAGGCAAAAGACCGTAGCACTCTCTAAAAAAATTTCACGTATTACACAAAATTGAAATGTTTTTCGATCATGGCCAAACTTTGTTGCAGTATGGGGGGTGGGGAGCGGAGGGGGGGGGGGGGGGCGTATGAGCTGCTTCAAACTTTGGCGCCGTGTTATTTTGACATTGGTTTCGCTAAACTCCGCAATTAAAGTAGTAAGGAATTGTCCATTTTTATATATTTATTTATCAAAATATATCTTCGGATACTGACTTGAGCGGAGCTAGAGACGTGAAGAAAGGGACTTTTGCCGGGAGACGGGATATATGATAATCACTAAAACAATAACCATGACGCGTTAATGGCTTAGAAACTAAAGCTGCTCGAGTAGCATGACTCATAAAGTTGCATCCGGTATTTACTAAACATATCTTTTTTTGGCACTTTGTTAATACGTTGGCTCAGATTGAGAATTAAAACCTGATCATGTAAACATGCGCGCCATATCAGTTGAAAGGGAAAAATACGCCAAGAATTATTTGCCTCATTCCCAGTTTACGATAACATGAAAACCCCATTCCCGATGAACGGAAATGCCCCTTGCCCCTCCCCAAATATGTACCTAAGTTGGGTCGTTAAATACCAGACTTGTGACAGCACGTTTGGAACTTCACTGAGACAGGGAACCAGGCACTTTCTATTATCGGGCTGCAATATCCGAGCATTGAATACGACTTTTAAATTGGAAACTCTTGGCGGCCCTTTGCAGCTTCGCTTCCATGTACGAGAATTTGTCTCGTAGCAATCCAGTATATTGTTCGTCTTTTCTCGAGTGTCAACCCGAAATCTTGGTACGCCTGGCTAAATCTAACAATCGTTGAAATGAAATATTGTGTATCTACCTTTACCTGTTTACCGTTTCGCTAGCAAAACCTGTATAAGCTGTTCGCCAGTGGATCGATATGGGGCCTAGCCGTAGTGGGATTTTGTCAGCTGTAGTGTGATGTTGCAAGCTGTAGTGCGGTGTTGACATCTGTAGTGTGATGTTGCCAGCCGTAGTGTGATGTTTCCAGCTGTAGTGTGATGTTGTCAGCCAGTGTGATGTTACCAGCCATAGTGTGGTGTTGCCAGCTGTAGTGTGATGTTGCCAGCTGTAGTGTGATGTCAGCTGTCGTTTGATGTTGCCAGCTGTAGTGTGATGTTGCTAGCTGTAGTGTGGTGTTGCCAGCTGTAATGTGATGTTGCCAGCCATAGTGTGATGTTGCCATCTGTAGTGTGATGTTGCCAGCTGTTGCCTGATGTTGCCAGCTGTAGTGTGATGTAGCCAGCTGTTGTCTGATGTTGCCAGCGGTAGTTTGATGTCAGATGTAGTGTGATGTTGCCAGCTGTAGTGTGATTGTTGCGAGCTGTAGTGTGATGTTGCCAGCCCTAGTGTGATGTTGCCAGCTGTAGTGTGATGTCAGCTGTAGTGTGATGTTGCCAGCTGTTGTCTGATGTTGCCAGCGGTAGTTTGATGTTGTCAGATGTAGTGTGATGTTGCCAGCTGTAGTGTGATGTTGCAAGTTGTAGTGCGATGTTGCCAGCCGTAGTGTGATGTTGCCAGCTGTAGTGGGATGTTGTCAGCTGTAGTGTGATGTTACCAGTTGTATTGTGATGTTACCAGCTTAAGTGTGATGTTGCCAACTGTAGTGTGATGTTGTCAGCTGTAGTGTGATGTTACCAGTTGTAGTGTGTTATTGCAAGCCATCGTGTCATGTTATCAGCCGTAGTGTGATGTTGCCAGCTGTAGTGAGATGTTGCCAGCTGTGTTGTGATGTTGCGAGCTGTAGTATGATGTTGTCATATGTTGTGCGATGTTGCCAGATATAGTCTGATGTTGCCAGCTATAGTGTGATGTTGCCAGCTGTAGTGTGATGTTGCCCGCTGTATTGTGATGTTACCAGCTTAAGTGTGATGTTGCCAACTGTAGTGTGATGTTGCCAGCTGTAGTGTGATGTTACCAGCTGTAGTGTGATGTTGTCAGATGTAGTGTGATGTTGCCAGCTGTAGTGTGATGTTGTCAAATGTAGTGTGATGTTGCCCGCTGTATTGTGATGTTACCAGCTAAAGTGTGATGTTGCCAGTTGTAGTGTGATGTTGCCAGCTGCAGTGTGATGTTGCCAGCTGTAGTGTGATGTTGCCAGCTATAGTGTGATGTTACCAGCTGTAGTGTGTGTTGCCAGCTGTAGTGAGATGTTACCAGCTGTAGTGTGATGTTGCCAGCTGTAGTGTGTGTTGCCAGCTGTAGTGAGATGTTACCAGCTGTAGTGTGATGTTGCCAGTTGTAGTGTTTTTGCAAGCCATCGTGTGATGCTGCCAGCTGTAGTGTGATGTTACCAGCCATCGTGTGATGCTGCCAGCTGTAGTGTGATGTTGCCAGCTGTAGTGTGATGTTGCCAGCTGCAGTGTGATGTTGCTAGCTGTAGTGTGATGTTGCCAACTATAGTGTAATGTTACCAGCTATAGTGTGATGTTGCCTGCTTTAGTGTGATGTTGTCAGCTGTAGTGTGATGTCAGATGTAGTGTGATGTTGCCAGCTGTAGTGTGATGTTACCAGCTGTAGTGTGATGTTGCCAGTTGTAGTGTTTTTGCAAGCCATCGTGTGATGCTGCCAGCTGTAGTGTGATGTTACCAGCCATCGTGTGATGCTGCCAGCTGTAGTGTGATGTTGCCAGCTGTAGTGTGATGTTGCCAGCTGCAGTGTGATGTTGCTAGCTGTAGTGTGATGTTGCCAGCTATAGTGTGATGTTGCCAGCTGCAGTGTGATGTTGCTAGCTGTAGTGTTATGTTACCAGTTGTAGTGTGATGATACCAGCTGTAGTGTGGTGTTGCTAGCTATAGTGTGATGGTACCAGCTGTAGTGTGGTGTTGTCAGCTATATTGTGATGTTACCAGCTATAGTTTGATGTCAGATGTAGTGTGATGTTGCCAGCTGTAGTGTGATGTTGCGAGTTGTAGTGTGATGTTGCCAGCCGTAGTGTGATGTTGCCAGCTGCAGTGGGACGTTGTCAGCTGTAGTGTGATGTTACCAGTTGTAGTGTGTTGTAGCAAGCCATCGTCTGATGTTATCAGCCGTAGTGTGATGTTGCCAGCTGTAGTGAGATGTTACCAGTTGTAGTGTGATGATACCAGCTGTAGTGTGGTGTTGCTAGCTATAGTGTGATGGTACCAGCTGTAGTGTGGTGTTGCCAGCTATATTGTGATGTTACCAGCTATAGTTTGATGTTGTCAGATGTAGTGTGATGTTGCCAGGTGTAGTGTGATGTTGCGAGTTGTAGTGTGATGTTGCCAGCCGTAGTGTGATGTTGCCAGCTGCAGTGGGACGTTGTCAGCTGTAGTGTGATGTTACCAGTTGTAGTGTGTTGTAGCAAGCCATCGTCTGATGTTATCAGCCGTAGTGTGATGTTGCCAGCAGTAGTGAGATGTTGCCAGCTGTATTGTGATGTTGCGAGCTGTATTGTGATGTTGTCATATGTAGTGTGATGTTGTCATATGTAGTGTGATGTTGCCCGCTGTATTGTGGTGTTGCCAGCTATATTGTGATTTTACCAGCTATAGTGTGATGCTGGCAGCTGTAGTGTTATGTTTTTGCAAGCCATCGTGTGATGCTGCCAGCTGTAGTGTGATATTACCAGCTATAGTGTGATGTTACCATCTGTTGTGTGATGTTGCCAGCTATAGTGGGATGTTACCAGCTGTAGTGTGTGTTGCTTGCTGTGGTGAGATGTTACTAGCTGTAGTGTGATGTTACCAGTTGTTGTGTTATGTTACCAGCTATAGTTTGATGTTACCAGCTATAGTTTGATGTTACCAGCTATAGTGTGATGTTGCCAGCTGTAGTGTGATGTTACCAGCTGTAGTGTTATGTTACCAGCTGTAGTGTGATGTTACCAGCTGTAGTGTTATGTTACCAGCTGTAGTGTGATGTTACCAGCTGTAGTGTTATGTTACCAGCTATAGTGTGATGTTACCAGTTTTAGTGTGATGATACCAGCTATAGTGTGATGTTACCAGCTGTAGTG
This sequence comes from Arenicola marina, assembly GCA_964019135.1. Classification (NCBI taxonomy): domain Eukaryota; kingdom Metazoa; phylum Annelida; class Polychaeta; family Arenicolidae; genus Arenicola; species Arenicola marina. Next base: position 11,909,374 of record OZ025264.1, read on the forward strand.
TGTGTTGCTTGCTGTGGTGAGATGTTACTAGCTGTAGTGTGATGTTACCAGCTGTAGTGAGATGTTGCCAGCTGTATTGTGATGTTGCGAGCTGTGGTGTGATGTTGTCATATGTAGTGTGATGTTGCCAGCTGTAGTGTGATGTTGCCAGCTGTAGTGAGATGTTGCCAGCTGTATTGTGGTGTTGCCCGCTATATTGTGATGTTACCAGCTATAGTGTGATGCTGCCAGCTGTAGTGGGATGTTACCAGCTATAGTGTGATGCTGCCAGCTATAATGTGATGTTGCCCGCTGCAGTGTGATGTTGCCAGCTATCGTGTGATGGTACCAGCTGTAGTGTGATGTTGCCAGCTATAGTGTGATGTTACCAGCTATAGTGTGGTGCTGCCAGCTGTAGTGTGATGTTACCAGCTGTATATTGCTTTGCGGCGGCATTGATACGGAGATGCCGTGGGCTGTATCGTAACCTGTGTAACTATCTACCAACGAGTTGTCGCCTTGCTGTATTTACACAACTGTATTTATCGAGGCCCCTTGCGCGTTAACCTCAAGTACCCAGGGCCTCCCGACCTCGTGAGTCTTGACGTCGCGACTACAGCGGACGGCTCGGGCCTGATAAGAATCACGGCCTGTTTGTTAACCCGCTTAGCAAGCAGTCCAAACCCATCCCAGATTCGACAGATGACGTGCACAAAGTCCAGGCCGGATATGTACTTCCCGCTTGTGAACTTCAGTACCATTGACCCAGAAATGGCACACGATTTTACGCCACAACATATGTTTGTGTTATGAAGGAAGCCCCCCCCCCCCTCGTCCCCTTCACCGCAAGCCCGCGCCAGTATGACCCCGTTGTAGTGAAACTGGTTTGAGGACTGGCTAGGCCTGGAACCGGCTTTGTTATTGTTGTGAATCCCGTATAGTCTATTCACAGTGTCAGCATATCTTTGAGTCGTTCCAGTGCACAGTTTTCATTGCAGTTTACTCATACAATATCTAGCAGGTATGTGGCTCATTATCTGAATAAAATTATCGTATTCAGTATTTGTTTTCATCCAGTGACTGGTGTGTCTATCCAGTGACTGGTGTGTCTATCCAGTGACTGATGTGTCTATCCAGTGACTGGTGTGTCTATCCAGTGACTGGTGTGTCTATCCAGTGACTGATGTGTCTGTCCAGTGACTGGTGTGTCTATCCAATGACTGGTGTGTCTATTCAGTGACTGGTGTCTATCCAGTGACTGATGTGTCTATGCAATGACTGGTGTGTCTATCCAATGACTGATGTGTCTATCCAATGACTGGTGTGTCTATCCAATGACTGGTGTGTCTATGGAGTGACTGATGTGTCTATCCAGTGGCTGGTGTGTCTATCCAGTGACTGGTGTGTCTATCCAATGACTGATGTGTCTATCCAGTGACTGATGTGTCTATCCAGTGACTGGTGTGTCTATCCAATGACTGATGTGTCTATCCAATGACTGGTGTGTCTATGGAGTGACTGGTGTGTCTATGGAGTGACTGATGTGTCTATCCAGTGACTGGTGTGTCTATCCAATGACTGATGTGTCTATCCAGTGACTGATGTGTCTATCTAGTGACTTGTGTGTCTATCCTGTGACTGGTGTGTCTATCCAGTGACTGATGTGTCTATCCAGTGACTGATGTGTCTATCCAGTGACTGATGTGTCTATCCAGTGACTGGTATGTCTGTCCTGTGACTGGTGTGTCTATCCAATGACTGGTGTGTCTATCCAGTGACTTATGTGTCTATCCAGTGACTTATGTGTCTATCCAGTGACTAGTGTGTCTATCCAGTGACTGATGTGTGTATCCAGTGACTGGTGTGTCTGTCCTGTGACTGGTGTGTCTATCCAATGACTGGTGTGTCTATCCAATGACTGGTGTGTCTATCCAGTGACTTATGTGTCTATCCAGTGACTAGTGTGTCTATCCAGTGACTGGTGTGTCTATCCAGTGACTGGTGTGTCTATCCAGTGACTGGTGTGTCTATCCAGTGACTGGTGTGTCTATCCAATGACTGGTGTGTCTATCCAGTGACTGGTGTGTCTATCCAGTGACTGGTGTGTCTATCCAATGACTGGTGTGTCTATCCAGTGACTGGTGTGTCTATCCAGTGACTGGTGTGTCTATCCAGTGACTGGTGTGTCTATCCAATGACTGGTGTGTCTATCCAGTGACTGGTGTGTCTATCCAGTGACTGGTGTGTCTATCCAATGACTGGTGTGTCTATCCAGTGACTAGTGTGTCTATCCAGTGACTGGTGTGTCTATCCAGTGACTGGTGTGTCTATCCAGTGACTTATGTGTCTATCCAGTGACTGGTGTGTCTATCCAATGACTGGTGTGTCTATCCAGTGACTGGTGTGTCTATCCAGTGACTGGTGTGTCTATCCAGTGACTTATGTGTCTATCCAGTGACTGGTGTGTCTATCCAATGACTGGTGTGTCTATCCAGTGACTGGTGTGTCTATCCAGTGACTGGTGTGTCTATCCAGTGACTGGTGTGTCTATCCAGTGACTGGTGTGTCTATCCAATGACTGGTGTGTCTATCTAGTGACTGGTGTGTCTATCCAGTGACTGGTGTGTCTATCCAGTGACTGGTGTCTATCCTGTGATGATGTTGGGGTTTCCGGGTACGTAGGCACACCCATGTAGTTACATTTCGTGGACTAAATAATTGAATTGAGTATTGTTCATTAATTGTTAATTAATTACTCTTAATAATTGTTAATTATAATTATTTGTTTATTATAATTATTTGTTTATTATAATTTGTTGTTTCTTGTAATTAATTGTTTCTTAAAATTATTATTTTTATTTTGTAGTAATTGTTTATTATTATTAATTGTTTATTATCATTATTAATTGTTTATTATTATTATCTAGGATATTATATCATATATATATTATGGTTGGCTATAATGGCGTTTTACAGCGTGTTGAGACATGTGGAGGACGACACAGTTGGGCCGAGGCCTAGGTACCCGACTGTGGCAGTCGGTCAGGAGGCCATCATGGCGAGTCCCTGCCGTCCAGCCTTACTCCAGTGACGCGGAGGCGGGGGTCCCATACAGGTAGGTCAGGAGGCCACCATGGCGAGTCCCTGCCGTCCAGCCCTACTCCAGTGACGCGGAGGCGGGGGTCCCATACAGGTAGATCAGGAGGCCACCATGGCGAGTCCCTGCCGTTCAGCCCTACTCCAGTGACGCGGAGGCGGGGGTCCCATACAGGTAGGTCAGGAGGCCACCATGGCGAGTTCCTGCCGTCCAGCCTTACTCCAGTGACGCGGAGGCGGGGGTCCCATACAGGTAGGTCCGGAGGCCACCATGGCGAGTCCCTGCCGTCCAGCCCTACTCCAGTGACGCGGAGGCGGGGGTCCGATACAGGTAGGTCAGTAGGCCATCATGGCGAGTCCCTGCCGTCCAGCCCTACTCCAGTGACGCGGAGGCGAGGGTCCCATACAGGTAGGTCAGGGGGCCATCATGGCGAGTCCCTGCCGTCCAGCCCTACTCCAGTGACGCGGAGGCGGGGGTCCCATACAGGTAGGTCAGGAGGCCACCATGGCGAGTCCAGCCCTACTCCAGTGACGCGAAGGCGGGGGTCCCATACAGGTAGGTCAGGAGGCCACCATGGCGAGTCCCTGCCGTCCAGCCCTACTCCAGTGACGCGGAGGCGGGGGTCCCATACAGGTAGGTCCGGAGGCCACCATAGCGAGTCCCTGCCGTCCAGCCTTACTCCAGTGACGCGGAGGCGGGGGTCCCATACAGGTAGGTCAGGAGGCCATCATGGCGAGTCCCTGCCGTCCAGCCCTACTCCAGTGACGCGGAGGCTGGGGTCCCATACAGGTAGGTCAGGAGGCCATCATGGCGAGTCCCTGCCGTCCAGCCCTACTCCAGTGACGCGGAGGCGGGGGTCCCATACAGGTAGGTCAGGAGGCCACCATGGCGAGTCCCTGCCGTCCAGCCCTACTCCAGTGACGCGGAGGCGGGGGTCCCATACAGGTAGGTCAGGAGGCCACCATGGCGAGTCCCTGCCGTCCAGCCCTACTCCAGTGACGCGGAGGCGGGGGTCCCATACAGGTAGGTCAGTAGGCCATCATGGCGAGTCCCTGCCGTCCAGCCCTACTCCAGTGACGCGGAGGCGGGGGTCCCATACAGGTAGGTCAGGAGGCCACCATGGCGAGTCCCTGCCGTCCAGCCCTACTCCAGTGACGCGGAGGCGGGTGTCCCATACAGGTAGGTCAGGGGGTCACCATGGCGAGTCCCTGCCGTCCAGCCCTACTCCAGTGACGCGGAGGCGGGGGTCCCATACAGGTAGATCAGGAGGCCACCATGGCGAGTCCCTGCCGTCCAGCCCTACTCCAGTGACGCGGAGGCGGGGGTCCCATACAGGTAGGTCAGGAGGCCACCATGGCGAGTCCCTGCCGTCCAGCCTTACTCCAGTGACGCGGAGGCGGGGGTCCTATACAGGTAGGTCAGGAGGCCACCATGGCGAGTCCCTGCCGTCCAGCCCTACTCCAGTGACGCGGAGGCTGGGGTCCCATACAGGTAGGTCAGGAGGCCATCATGGCGAGTCCCTGCCGTCCAGCCCTACTCCAGTGACGCGGAGGCGGGGGTCCCATACAGGTAGGTCAGGAGGCCACCATGGCGAGTCCCTGCCGTCCAGCCCTACTCCAGTGACGCGGAGGCGGGGGTCCCATACAGGTAGGTCAGGGGGCCACCATGGCGAGTCCCTGCCGTCCAGCCCTACTCCAGTGACGCGGAGGCGGGGGTCCCATACAGGTAGGTCAGGAGGCCACCATGGCGAGTTCCTGCCGTCCAGCCCTACTCCAGTGACGCGGAGGCGGGGGTCCCATACAGGTAGGTCAGTAGGCCACCATGGCGAGTCCCTGCCGTCCAGCCCTACTCCAGTGACGCGGAGGCGGGGGTCCCATACAGGTAGGTCAGGAGGCCACCATGGCGAGTCCCTGCCGTCCAGCCCTACTCCAGTGACGCGGAGGCGGGTGTCCCATACAGGTAGGTCAGGAGGTCACCATGGCGAGTCCCTGCCGTCCAGCCCTACTCCAGTGACGCGGAGGCGGGGGTCCCATACAGGTAGGTCAGGAGGTCACCATGGCGAGTCCCTGCCGTCCAGCCCTACTCCAGTGACGCGGAGGCGGGGGTCCCATACAGGTAGGTCAGGAGGCCACCATGGCGAGTCCCTGCCGTCCAGCCCTACTCCAGTGACGCGGAGGCGGGGGTCCCATACAGGTAGGTCAGGAGGCCACCATGGCGAGTCCCTGCCGTCCAGCCCTACTCTAGTGACGCGGAGGCTGGGGTCTCATACAGGTAGGTCAGGGGGCCATCATGGCGAGTCCCTGCCGTCCAGCCTTACTCCAGTGACGCGGAGGCGGGGGTCCCATACAGGTAGGTCAGGAGGCCATCATGGCGAGTCCCTGCCGTCCAGCCCTACTCCAGTGACGCGGAGGCTGGGGTCTCATACAGGTAGGTCAGGGGGCCATCATGGCGAGTCCCTGCCGTCCAGCCTTACTCCAGTGACGCGGAGGCGGGGGTCCCATACAGGTAGGTCAGGAGGCCATCATGGCGAGTACCTGCCGTCCAGCCCTACTCCAGTGACGCAGAGGCGGGGGTCCCATACAGGTAGGTCCGGAGGCCATCATGGCGAGTCCCTGCCGTCCAGCCCTACTCTAGTGACGCGGAGGCGGGGGTCCCATACAGGTAGGTCAGGAGGCCATCATGGCGAGTCCCTGCCGTCCAGCCCTACTCCAGTGACGCGGAGGCGGGGGTCCCATACAGGTAGGTCAGGAGGCCATCATGGCGAGTCCCTGCCGTCCAGCCCTACTCCAGTGACGCGGAGGCGGGTGTCCCATACAGGTAGGTCAGTAGGCCATCATGGCGAGTCCCTGCCGTCCAGCCCTACTCTAGTGACGCGGAGGCTGGGGTCTCATACAGGTAGGTCAGGGGGCCATCATGGCGAGTCCCTGCCGTCCAGCCTTACTCCAGTGACGCGGAGGCGGGGGTCCCATACAGGTAGGTCCGGAGGCCATCATGGCGAGTCCCTGCCGTCCAGCCCTACTCCAGTGACGCGGAGGCGGGGGTCCCATACAGGTAGGTCAGGAGGCCATCATGGCGAGTCCCTGCCGTCCAGCCCTACTCTAGTGACGCGGAGGCTGGGGTCTCATACAGGTAGGTCAGGGGGCCATCATGGCGAGTCCCTGCCGTCCAGCCTTACTCCAGTGACGCGGAGGCGGGGGTCCCATACAGGTAGGTCCGGAGGCCATCATGGCGAGTCCCTGCCGTCCAGCCCTACTCTAGTGACGCGGAGGCTGGGGTCTCATACAGGTAGGTCAGGGGGCCATCATGGCGAGTCCCTGCCGTCCAGCCTTACTCCAGTGACGCGGAGGCGGGGGTCCCATACAGGTAGGTCCGGAGGCCACCATGGCGAGTCCCTGCCGTCCAGCCTTACTCCAGTGACGCGGAGGCGGGGGTCCCATACAGGTAGGTCAGGGGGCCATCATGGCGAGTCCCTGCCGTCCAGCCCTACTCCAGTGACGCGGAGGCGCGGGTCCCATACAGGTAGGTCAGGAGGCCACCATGGCGAGTCCCTGCCGTCCAGCCCTACTCCAGTGACGCGGAGGCGCGGGTCCCATACAGGTAGGTCAGGAGGCCACCATGGCGAGTCCCTGCCGTCCAGCCCTACTCCAGTGACGCGGAGGCGCGGGTCCCATACAGGTAGGTCAGGAGGCCACCATGGCGAGTTCCTGCCGTCCAGCCCTACTCCAGTGACGCGGAGGCGGGGGTCCCATACAGGTAGGTCAGGAGGTCACCATGGCGAGTCCCTGCCGTCCAGCCCTACTCCAGTGACGCGGACGCGGGGGTCCCATACAGGTAGGTCAGGAGGCCATCATGGCGAGTCCCTGCCGTCCAGCCCTACTCCAGTGACGCGGAGGCGGGGGTCCCATACAGGTAGGTCAGGAGGCCATCATGGCGAGTCCCTGCCGTCCAGCCCTACTCCAGTGACGCGGAGGCGGGGGTCCCATACAGGTAGGTCAGGAGGCCACCATGGCGAGTTCCTGCCGTCCAGCCCTACTCCAGTGACGCGGAGGCGGGGGTCCCATACAGGTAGGTCAGGAGGTCACCATGGCGAGTCCCTGCCGTCCAGCCCTACTCCAGTGACGCGGACGCGGGGGTCCCATACAGGTAGGTCAGGAGGTCACCATGGCGAGTCCCTGCCGTCCAGCCCTACTCCAGTGACGCGGACGCGGGGGTCCCATACAGGTAGGTCAGGAGGCCATCATGGCGAGTCCCTGCCGTCCAGCCCTACTCCAGTGACGCGGAGGCGGGGGTCCCATACAGGTAGGTCAGGAGGCCACCATGGCGAGTCCCTGCCGTCCAGCCCTACTCCATTGACGCGGAGGCGGGGGTCCCATACAGGTAGGTCAGGAGGCCATCATGGCGAGTCCCTGCCGTCCAGCCCTACTCCAGTGACGCGGAGGCGGGGGTCCCATACAGGTAGGTCAGGAGGCCGCCATGGCGAGTCCCTGCCGTCCAGCCCTACTCCAGTGACGCGGAGGCGGGGGTCCCATACAGGTAGGTCAGGAGGCCGCCATGGCGAGTACCTGCCGTCCAGCCCTACTCCAGTGACGCGGAGGCGGGGGTCCCATACAGGTAGATCAGGAGGCCATCATGGCGAGTTCCTGCCGTCCAGCCCTACTCCAGTGACGCGGAGGCGGGGGTCCCATACAGGTAGGTCAGGAGGCCACCATGGCGAGTCCCTGCCGTCCAGCCCTACTCCAGTGACGCGGAGGCGGGGGTCCCATACAGGTAGGTCAGGAGGCCACCATGGCGAGTCCCTGCCGTCCAGCCCTACTCCAGTGACGCGGAGGCGGGGGTCCCATACAGGTAGGTCAGGAGGCCACCATGGCGAGTCCCTGCCGTCCAGCCCTACTCCAGTGACGCGGAGGCGGGGGTCCCATACAGGTAGGTCAGGAGGCCACCATGGCGAGTCCCTGCCGTCCAGCCCTACTCCAGTGACGCGGAGGCTGGGGTCCTATACAGGTAGGTCAGGAGGCCACCATGGCGAGTCCCTGCCGTCCAGCCCTACTCCAGTGACGCGGAGGCGGGGGTCCCATACAGGTAGGTCAGGAGGCCATCATGGCGAGTCCCTGCCGTCCAGCCCTACTCCAGTGACGCGGAGGCGGGTGTCCCATACAGGTAGGTCAGGAGGCCACCATGGCGAGTCCCTGCCGTCCAGCCCTACTCCAGTGACGCGGAGGCGGGGGTCCCATACAGGTAGGTCAGGAGGCCACCATGGCGAGTCCCTGCCGTCCAGCCCTACTCCAGTGACGCGGAGGCGGGGGTCCCATACAGGTAGGTCAGGAGGCCACCATGGCGAGTCCCTGCCGTCCAGCCCTACTCCAGTGACGCGGAGGCTGGGGTCCTATACAGGTAGGTCAGGAGGCCACCATGGCGAGTCCCTGCCGTCCAGCCCTACTCCAGTGACGCGGAGGCGGGGGTCCCATACAGGTAGGTCAGGAGGCCATCATGGCGAGTCCCTGCCGTCCAGCCCTACTCCAGTGACGCGGAGGCGGGTGTCCCATACAGGTAGGTCAGGAGGCCACCATGGCGAGTACCTGCCGTCCAGCCCTACTCCAGTGACGCGGAGGCGGGGGTCCCATACAGGTAGGTCAGGAGGCCACCATGGCGAGTCCCTGCCGTCTAGCCCTACTCCAGTGACGCGGAGGCGGGGGTCTCATACAGGTAGGTCAGGAGGCCACCATGGCGAGTCCAGCCCTACTCCAGTGACGCGGAGGCGGGGGTCCCATACAGGTAGGTCAGGAGGCCACCATGGCGAGTCCCTGCCGTCCATCCCTACTCCAGTGACGCGGAGGCGGGGGTCCCATACAGGTAGGTCAGGGGGCCACCATGGCGAGTCCCTGCCGTCCAGCCCTACTCCAGTGACGCGGAGGCGGGGGTCCCATACAGGTAGGTCAGGAGGCCATCATGGCGAGTCCCTGCCGTCCAGCCCTACTCCAGTGACGCGGAGGCGGGGGTCCCATACAGGTAGGTCAGGGGGCCACCATGGCGAGTCCCTGCCGTCCAGCCCTACTCCAGTGACGCGGAGGCGGGGGTCCCATACAGGTAGGTCAGGAGGCCATCATGGCGAGTTCCTGCCGTCCAGCCCTACTGCAGTGACGCGGAGGCGGGGGTCCCATACAGGTTGGTCCGGAGGCCACCATGGCGAGTCCCTGCCGTCCAGCCCTACTCCAGTGACGCGGAGGCGGGGGTCCCATACAGGTAGGTCAGGGGGCCACCATGGCGAGTTCCTGCCGTCCAGCCCTACTCCAGTGACGCGGAGGCGGGGGTCCCATACAGGTAGGTCAGGAGGCCATCATGGCGAGTCCCTGCCGTCCAGCCCTACTCCAGTGACGCGGAGGCGGGGGTCCCATACAGGTAGGTCCGGAGGCCACCATAGCGAGTCCCTGCCGTCCAGCCCTACTCCAGTGACGCGGAGGCGGGGGTCCCATACAGGTAGGTCCGGAGGCCACCATGGCGAGTCCCTGCCGTCCAGCCCTACTCCAGTGACGCGGAGGCGGGGGTCCCATACAGGTAGGTCAGGAGGCCACCATGGCGAGTCCCTGCCGTCCAGCCCTACTCCAGTGACGCGGAGGCGGGGGTCCCATACAGGTAGGTCAGGAGGTCATCATGGCGAGTCCCTGCCGTCCAGCCCTACTCCAGTGACGCGGAGGCGGGGGTCCCATACAGGTAGGTCAGGAGGTCACCATGGCGAGTCCCTGCCGTCCAGCCCTACTCCAGTGACGCGGAGGCGGGGGTCCCATACAGGTAGATCAGGAGGCCACCATAGCGAGTCCCTGCCGTCCAGCCCTACTCCAGTGACGCGGAGGCGGGGGTCCCATACAGGTAGGTCAGGAGGTCATCATGGCGAGTCCCTGCCGTCCAGCCCTACTCCAGTGACGCGGAGGCGGGGGTCCCATACAGGTAGGTCAGGAGGTCACCATGGCGAGTCCCTGCCGTCCAGCCCTACTCCAGTGACGCGGAGGCGGGGGTCCCATACAGGTAGATCAGGAGGCCACCATAGCGAGTCCCTGCCGTCCAGCCCTACTCCAGTGACGCGGAGGCGGGGGTCCCATACAGGTAGATCAGGAGGCCACCATAGCGAGTCCCTGCCGTCCAGCCCTACTCCAGTGACGCGGAGGCGGGGGTCCCATACAGGTAGGTCAGGAGGCCACCATGGCGAGTCCCTGCCGTCCAGCCCTACTCCAGTGACGCGGAGGCGGGGGTCCCATACAGGTAGGTCAGGAGGCCACCATGGCGAGTCCCTGCCGTCCAGCCCTACTCCAGTGACGCGGAGGCGGGGGTCCCATACAGGTAGATCAGGAGGCCACCATAGCGAGTCCCTGCCGTCCAGCCCTACTCCAGTGACGCGGAGGCGGGTGTCCCATACAGGTAGGTCAGGAGGCCACCATGGCGAGTCCCTGCCGTCCAGCCCTACTCCAGTGACGCGGAGGCTGGGGTCCCATACAGGTAGGTCAGGAGGCCACCATGGCGAGTCCCTGCCGTCCAGCCCTACTCCAGTGACGCGGAGGCGGGGGTCCCATACAGGTAGGTCAGGGGGCCACCATGGCGAGTCCCTGCCGTCCAGCCCTACTCCAGTGACGCGGAGGCGGGGGTCCCATACAGGTAGGTCAGGAGGCCATCATGGCGAGTCCCTGCCGTCCAGCCCTACTCCAGTGACGCGGAGGCGGGGGTCCCATACAGGTAGGTCAGGAGGTCACCATGGCGAGTCCCTGCCGTCCAGCCCTACTCCAGTGACGCGGAGGCGGGGGTCCCATACAGGTAGGTCAGGGGGCCACCATGGCGAGTTCCTGCCGTCCAGCCCTACTCCAGTGACGCGGAGGCGGGGGTCCCATACAGGTAGGTCCGGAGGCCACCATAGCGAGTCCCTGCCGTCCAGCCCTACTCCAGTGACGCGGAGGCGGGGGTCCCATACAGGTAGGTCAGGAGGCCATCATGGCGAGTCCCTGCCGTCCAGCCCTACTCCAGTGACGCGGAGGCGGGGGTCCCATACAGGTAGGTCAGGGGGCCACCATGGCGAGTTCCTGCCGTCCAGCCCTACTCCAGTGACGCGGAGGCGGGGGTCCCATACAGGTAGGTCAGTAGGCCATCATGGCGAGTCCCTGCCGTCCAGCCCTACTGCAGTGACGCGGAGGCGGGGGTCCCATACAGGTAGGTCAGGGGGCCACCATGGCGAGTTCCTGCCGTCCAGCCCTACTCCAGTGACGCGGAGGCGGGGGTCCCATACAGGTAGGTCAGTAGGCCATCATGGCGAGTCCCTGCCGTCCAGCCCTACTGCAGTGACGCGGAGGCGGGGGTCCCATACAGGTAGGTCAGGAGGCCACCATGGCGAGTCCCTGCCGTCCAGCCCTACTCCAGTGACGCGGAGGCGGGGGTCCCATACAGGTACGTCAGGAGGCCATCATGGCGAGTACCTGCCGTCCAGCCCTACTGCAGTGACGCGGAGGCGGGGGTCCCATACAGGTAGGTCAGGAGGCCATCATGGCGAGTCCCTGCCGTCCAGCCCTACTCCAGTGACGCGGAGGCGGGGGTCCCATACAGGTAGGTCAGGAGGTCATCATGGCGAGTCCCTGCCGTCCAGCCCTACTCCAGTGACGCGGAGGCGGGGGTCCCATACAGGTAGGTCAGGAGGTCATCATGGCGAGTCCCTGCCGTCCAGCCCTACTCCAGTGACGCGGAGGCGGGGGTCCCATACAGGTAGGTCAGGAGGCCACCATGGCGAGTCCCTGCCGTCCAGCCCTACTCCAGTGACGCGGAGGCGGGGGTCCCATACAGGTAGGTCAGGAGGCCACCATGGCGAGTTCCTGCCGTCCAGCCCTACTCCAGTGACGCGGAGGCGGGGGTCCCATACAGGTAGGTCAGTAGGCCATCATGGCGAGTCCCTGCCGTCCAGCCCTACTGCAGTGACGCGGAGGCGGGGGTCCCATACAGGTAGGTCAGGAGGCCACCATGGCGAGTCCCTGCCGTCCAGCCCTACTCCAGTGACGCGGAGGCGGGGGTCCCATACAGGTACGTCAGGAGGCCATCATGGCGAGTACCTGCCGTCCAGCCCTACTGCAGTGACGCGGAGGCGGGGGTCCCATACAGGTAGGTCAGGAGGCCATCATGGCGAGTCCCTGCCGTCCAGCCCTACTCCAGTGACGCGGAGGCGGGGGTCCCATACAGGTAGGTCAGGAGGTCATCATGGCGAGTCCCTGCCGTCCAGCCCTACTCCAGTGACGCGGAGGCGGGGGTCCCATACAGGTAGGTCAGGAGGTCATCATGGCGAGTCCCTGCCGTCCAGCCCTACTCCAGTGACGCGGAGGCGGGGGTCCCATACAGGTAGGTCAGGAGGCCACCATGGCGAGTCCCTGCCGTCCAGCCCTACTCCAGTGACGCGGAGGCGGGGGTCCCATACAGGTAGGTCAGGAGGCCACCATGGCGAGTTCCTGCCGTCCAGCCCTACTCCAGTGACGCGGAGGCGGGGGTCCCATACAGGTAGGTCAGGAGGCCATCATGGCGAGTCCCTGCCGTCCAGCCCTACTCCAGTGACGCGGAGGCGGGGGTCCCATACAGGTAGGTCAGGAGGCCACCATGGCGAGTCCCTGCCGTCCAGCCCTACTCCAGTGACGCGGAGGCGGGGGTCCCATACAGGTAGGTCAGGAGGCCACCATAGCGAGTTCCTGCCGTCCAGCCCTACTCCAGTGACGCGGAGGCGGGGGTCCCATACAGGTAGGTCAGGGGGCCATCATGGCGAGTCCCTGCCGTCCAGCCCTACTCCAGTGACGCGGAGGCGGGGGTCCCATACAGGTAGGTCAGGAGGCCACCATGGCGAGTACCTGCCATCCAGCCCTACTCCAGTGACGCGGAGGCGGGGGTCCCATACAGGTAGGTCAGGAGGCCACCATGGCGAGTCCCTGCCGTCCAGCCCTACTCCAGTGACGCGGAGGCGGGGGTCCCATACAGGTAGGTCAGGAGGCCACCATGGCGAGTACCTGCCGTCCAGCCTTACTCCAGTGACGCGGAGGCGGGGGTCCCATACAGGTAGGTCAGGAGGCCACCATGGCGAGTTCCTGCCGTCCAGCCCTACTCCAGTGACGCGGAGGCGGGGGTCCCATACAGGTAGGTCAGGAGGCCACCATGGCGAGTCCCTGCCGTCCAGCCCTACTCCAGTGACGCGGAGGCGGGGGTCCCATACAGGTAGGTCAGGAGGCCATCATGGCGAGTCCCTGCCGTCCAGCCCTACTCCAGTGACGCGGAGGCGGGGGTCCCATACAGGTAGGTCAGGAGGCCACCATGGCGAGTTCCTGCCGTCCAGCCCTACTGCAGTGACGCGGAGGCGGGGGTCCCATACAGGTAGGTCAGGAGGCCACCATGGCGAGTTCCTGCCGTCCAGCCCTACTCCAGTGACGCGGAGGCGGGGGTCCCATACAGGTAGGTCAGGAGGCCATCATGGCGAGTCCCTGCCGTCCAGCCCTACTCCAGTGACGCGGAGGCGGGGGTCCCATACAGGTAGGTCAGGAGGCCATCATGGCGAGTCCCTGCCGTCCAGCCCTACTCCAGTGACGCGGAGGCGGGGGTCTCATACAGGTAGGTCAGGAGGCCACCATGGCGAGTCCCTGCCGTCCAGCCCTACTCCATTGACGCGGAGGCGGGGGTCCCATACAGGTAGGTCAGGAGGCCATCATGGCGAGTCCCTGCCGTCCAGCCCTACTCCAGTGACGCGGAGGCGGGGGTCCTATACAGGTAGATCAGGAGGTCATCATGGCGAGTCCCTGCCGTCCAGCCCTACTCCAGTGACGCGGAGGCGGGGGTCCCATACAGGTAGGTCAGGAGGCCATCATGGCGAGTCCCTGCCGTCCAGCCCTACTCCAGTGACGCGGAGGCGGGGGTCCCATACAGGTAGGTCAGGAGGTCACCATGGCGAGTCCCTGCCGTCCAGCCCTACTCCAGTGACGCGGAGGCGGGTGTCCCATACAGGTAGGTCAGGAGGCCATCATGGCGAGTACCTGCCGTCCAGCCCTACTCCAGTGACGCGGAGGCGGGGGTCCCATACAGGTAGGTCAGGAGGCCATCATGGCGAGTCCCTGCCGTCCAGCCCTACTCCAGTGACGCGGAGGCGGGGGTCCCATACAGGTAGGTCAGGGGGCCACCATGGCGAGTTCCTGCCGTCCAGCCCTACTCCAGTGACGCGGAGGCGGGGGTCCCATACAGGTTGGTCCGGAGGCCATCATGGCGAGTCCCTGCCGTCCATCCCTACTCCAGTGACGCGGAGGCGGGGGTCCCATACAGGTAGGTCAGGAGGCCATCATGGCGAGTCCCTGCCGTCCAGCCCTACTCCAGTGACGCGGACGCGGGGGTCCCATACAGGTAGGTCAGGAGGCCATCATGGCGAGTCCCTGCCGTCCAGCCATACTCCAGTGACGCGGAGGCGGGGGTCCCATACAGGTAGGTCAGGAGGCCACCATGGCGAGTTCCTGCCGTCCAGCCCTACTCCAGTGACGCGGAGGCGGGGGTCCCATACAGGTAGGTCAGGAGGCCATCATGGCGAGTCCCTGCCGTCCAGCCCTACTCCAGTGACGCGGAGGCGGGGGTCCCATACAGGTAGATCAGGAGGTCATCATGGCGAGTCCCTGCCGTCCAGCCCTACTCCAGTGACGCGGAGGCGGGGGTCCCATACAGGTAGGTCAGGAGGCCACCATGGCGAGTCCCTGCCGTCCAGCCCTACTCCAGTGACGCGGAGGCGGGGGTCCCATACAGGTAGGTCAGGAGGCCATCATGGCGAGTCCCTGCCGTCCAGCCCTACTCCAGTGACGCGGAGGCGGGGGTCCCATACAGGTAGGTCAGGAGGCCATCATGGCGAGTCCCTGCCGTCCAGCCCTACTCCAGTGACGCGGAGGCGGGGGTCCCATACAGGTAGGTCAGGAGGCCACCATGGCGAGTCCCTGCCGTCCAGCCCTACTCCAGTGACGCGGAGGCGGGGGTCCCATACAGGTAGGTCAGGAGGCCACCATGGCGAGTTCCTGCCGTCCAGCGCTACTGCAGTGACGCGGAGGCGGGGGTCCCATACAGGTAGGTCAGGAGGCCACCATGGCGAGTTCCTGCCGTCCAGCCCTACTCCAGTGACGCGGAGGCGGGGGTCCCATACAGGTAGGTCAGGAGGCCATCATGGCGAGTCCCTGCCGTCCAGCCCTACTCCAGTGACGCGGAGGCGGGGGTCCCATACAGGTAGGTCAGGAGGCCATCATGGCGAGTCCCTGCCGTCCAGCCCTACTGCAGTGACGCGGAGGCGGGGGTCCCATACAGGTAGGTCAGGGGGCCACCATGGCGAGTCCCTGCCGTCCAGCCCTACTCCAGTGACGCGGAGGCGGGGGTCCCATACAGGTAGGTCAGGAGGTCACCATAGCGAGTCCCTGCCGTCCAGCCCTACTCCAGTGACGCGGAGGCGGGGGTCCCATACAGGTAGGTCAGGAGGCCACCATGGCGAGTCCCTGCCGTCCAGCCCTACTCCAGTGACGCGGAGGCGGGGGTCCCATACAGGTAGGTCAGGAGGCCACCATGGCGAGTCCCTGCCGTCCAGCCCTACTCCAGTGACGCGGAGGCGGGGGTCCCATACAGGTAGGTCAGGAGGCCACCATGGCGAGTACCTGCCGTCCAGCCCTACTGCAGTGACGCGGAAGCGGGGGTCCCATACAGGTAGGTCCGGAGGCCACCATAGCGAGTCCCTGCCGTCCAGCCCTACTCCAGTGACGCGGAGGCGGGTGTCCCATACAGGTAGGTCCGGAGGCCACCATGGCGAGTCCCTGCCGTCCAGCCCTACTCCAGTGACGCGGAGGCTGGGGTCCCATACAGGTAGGTCCGGAGGCCACCATGGCGAGTCCCTGCCATCCAGCCCTACTCCAGTGACGCGGAGGCGGGGGTCCCATACAGGTAGGTCAGGAGGCCACCATGGCGAGTTCATGCCGTCCAGCCCTACTCCAGTGACGCGGAGGCGGGGGTCCCATACAGGTAGGTCAGGAGGTCACCATGGCGAGTCCCTGCCGTCCAGCCCTACTCCATTGACGCGGAGGCGAGGGTCCCATACAGGTAGGTCAGGAGGCCACCATGGCGAGTCCAGCCCTACTCCAGTGACGCGGAGGCGGGGGTCCCATACAGGTAGGTCAGGAGGCCACCATGGCGAGTCCCTGCCGTCCAGCCCTACTCCAGTGACGCGGAGGCTGGGGTCCCATACAGGTAGGTCAGGGGGTCACCATGGCGAGTCCCTGTCGTCCAGCCCTACTGCAGTGACGCGGAAGCGGGGGTCCCATACAGGTAGGTCCGGATGCCACCATAGCGAGTCCCTGCCGTCCAGCCCTACTCCAGTGACGCGGAGGCGGGGGTCCCATACAGGTAGGTCCGGAGGCCACCATGGCGAGTCCCTGCCGTCCAGCCCTACTCCAGTGACGCGGAGGCGGGGGTCCCATACAGGTAGGTCAGGGGGCCACCATGGCGAGTTCCTGCCGTCCAGCCCTACTCCAGTGACGCGGAGGCTGGGGTCCCATACAGGTAGGTCAGTAGGCCATCATGGCGAGTCCCTGCCGTCCAGCCCTACTCCAGTGACGCGGAGGCGGGGGTCCCATACAGGTAGGTCAGGGGGCCACCATGGCGAGTCCCTGCCGTCCAGCCCTACTCCAGTGACGCGGAGGCGAGGGTCCCATACAGGTAGGTCAGGAGGCCACCATGGCGAGTCCAGCCCTACTCCAGTGACGCGGAGGCGGGGGTCCCATACAGGTAGGTCAGGAGGCCATCATGGCGAGTCCCTGCCGACCAGCCCTACTCCAGTGACGCGGAGGCGGGGGTCCCATACAGGTAGGTCAGTAGGCCATCATGGCGAGTCCCTGCCGTCCAGCCCTACTCCAGTGACGCGGAGGCGGGGGTCTCATACAGGTAGGTCAGTAGGCCATCATGGCGAGTCCCTGCCGTCCAGCCCTACTCCAGTGACGCGGAGGCGGGGGTCCCATACAGGTAGGTCCGGAGGCCATCATGGCGAGTACCTGCCATCCAGCCCTACTCCAGTGACGCGGAGGCTGGGGTCCCATACAGGTAGGTCCGGAGGCCATCATGGCGAGTACCTGCCATCCAGCCCTACTCCAGTGACGCGGAGGCGGGGGTCCCATACAGGTAGGTCAGGAGGCCACCATAGCGAGTACCTGCCGTCCAGCCCTACTCCAGTGACGCGGAGGCGGGGGTCCCATACAGGTAGGTCCGGAGGCCATCATGGCGAGTCCCTGCCGTCCAGCCCTACTCCAGTGACGCGGAGGCGGGGGTCCCATACAGGTAGGTCAGGAGGCCACCATGGCGAGTCCCTGCCGTCCAGCCCTACTCCAGTGACGCGGAGGCGGGGGTCCCATACAGGTAGGTCCGGAGGCCATCATGGCGAGTACCTGCCATCCAGCCCTACTCCAGTGACGCGGAGGCTGGGGTCCCATACAGGTAGGTCCGGAGGCCATCATGGCGAGTACCTGCCATCCAGCCCTACTCCAGTGACGCGGAGGCGGGGGTCCCATACAGGTAGGTCAGGAGGCCACCATGGCGAGTCCCTGCCGTCCAGCCCTACTCCAGTGACGCGGAGGCGGGGGTCCCATACAGGTAGGTCCGGAGGCCATCATGGCGAGTACCTGCCATCCAGCCCTACTCCAGTGACGCGGAGGCTGGGGTCCCATACAGGTAGGTCCGGAGGCCATCATGGCGAGTACCTGCCATCCAGCCCTACTCCAGTGACGCGGAGGCGGGGGTCCCATACAGGTAGGTCAGGAGGCCACCATAGCGAGTACCTGCCGTCCAGCCCTACTCCAGTGACGCGGAGGCGGGGGTCCCATACAGGTAGGTCCGGAGGCCATCATGGCGAGTCCCTGCCGTCCAGCCCTACTCCAGTGACGCGGAGGCGGGGGTCCCATACAGGTAGGTCAGGGGGCCACCATGGCGAGTCCCTGCCGTCCAGCCCTACTCCAGTGACGCGGAAGCGGGGGTCCCATACAGGTAGGTCCGGAGGCCACCATAGCGAGTCCCTGCCGTCCAGCGCTACTCCAGTGACGCGGCGGCGGGGGTCCCATACAGGTAGGTCCGGAGGCCACCATGGCGAGTCCCTGCCGTCCAGCCCTACTCCAGTGACGCGGAGGCGGGGGTCCCATACAGGTAGGTCAGGAGGCCATCATGGCGAGTCCCTGCCGTCCAGCCCTACTCCAGTGACGCGGAGGCGGGGGTCCCATACAGGTAGGTCAGGGGGCCACCATGGCGAGTCCCTGCCGTCCAGCCCTACTCCAGTGACGCGGAAGCGGGGGTCCCATACAGGTAGGTCCGGAGGCCACCATAGCGAGTCCCTGCCGTCCAGCGCTACTCCAGTGACGCGGCGGCGGGGGTCCCATACAGGTAGGTCCGGAGGCCACCATGGCGAGTCCCTGCCGTCCAGCCCTACCCCAGTGACGCGGAGGCTGGGGTCCCATACAGGTAGGTCCGGAGGCCACCATGGCGAGTCCCTGCCGTCCTGCCCTACTGCAGTGACACGGAGGCGGGGGTCTCATACAGGTAGGTCAGGGGGCCACCATGGCGAGTCCCTGCCGTCCAGCCCTACTCCAGTGACGCGGAGGCGGGGGTCCCATGCAGGTAGGTCAGGAGGCCACCATGGCGAGTCCCTGCCGTCCAGCCCTACTCCAGTGACGCGGAAGCGGGGGTCCCATACAGGTAGGTCCGGAGGCCACCATAGCGAGTCCCTGCCGTCCAGCCCTACTCCAGTGACGCGGCGGCGGGGGTCCCATACAGGTAGGTCCGGAGGCCACCATGGCGAGTCCCTGCCGTCCAGCCCTACCCCAGTGACGCGGAGGCTGGGGTCCCATACAGGTAGGTCCGGAGGCCACCATGGCGAGTCCCTGCCGTCCAGCCCTACTCCAGTGACGCGGAGGCGGGGGTCCCATACAGGTAGGTCAGGGGGCCACCATGGCGAGTCCCTGCCGTCCAGCCTTACTCCAGTGACGCGGAGGCGGGGGTCCCATACAGGTAGGTCAGGAGGTCACCA
Organism: Arenicola marina; assembly: GCA_964019135.1. NCBI lineage: Eukaryota > Metazoa > Annelida > Polychaeta > Arenicolidae > Arenicola > Arenicola marina. The sequence goes on from OZ025264.1 coordinate 11,928,519, forward strand.
TGGCGAGTCCCTGCCGTCCAGCCCTACTCCATTGACGCGGAGGCGAGGGTCCCATACAGGTAGGTCAGGAGGCCACCATGGCGAGTCCAGCCCTACTCCAGTGACGCGGAGGCGGGGGTCCCATACAGGTAGGTCAGGAGGCCACCATGGCGAGTCCCTGCCGTCCAGCCCTACTCCAGTGACGCGGAGGCGGGGGTCCCATACAGGTAGGTCAGGGGGCCACCATGGCGAGTCCCTGCCGTCCAGCCCTACTCCAGTGACGCGGAGGCTGGGGTCCCATACAGGTAGGTCAGGGGGCCACCATGGCGAGTCCCTGTCGTCCAGCCCTACTGCAGTGACGCGGAAGCGGGGGTCCCATACAGGTAGGTCCGGAGGCCACCATAGCGAGTCCCTGCCGTCCAGCCCTACTCCAGTGACGCGGAGGCGGGGGTCCCATACAGGTAGGTCCGGAGGCCACCATGGCGAGTCCCTGCCGTCCAGCCCTACTCCAGTGACGCGGAGGCTGGGGTCCCATACAGGTAGGTCCGGAGGCCACCATGGCGAGTCCCTGCCGTCCAGCCCTACTCCAGTGACGCGGAGGCGGGGGTCCCATACAGGTAGATCAGGAGGCCACCATAGCGAGTCCCTGCCGTCCAGCCCTACTCCAGTGACGCGGAGGCGGGGGTCCCATACAGGTAGATCAGGAGGCCACCATAGCGAGTCCCTGCCGTCCAGCCCTACTCCAGTGACGCGGAGGCGGGTGTCCCATACAGGTAGGTCAGGAGGCCACCATGGCGAGTCCCTGCCGTCCAGCTCTACCCCAGTGACGCGGAGGCGGGGGTCCTATACAGGTAGGTCAGGGGGTGGGAATTACAGGTGTATCTTACAGGTATGTCAACAGGTAAAATAACAGGTGTTATTACAGGCAGGTCAACAGGTTTTAATTACAGGCAGGTCAACAGGTTTTAATTACAGGTAGGCCAACTGGTGTAAATTACAGGTAGTTCAATAGGTTATAATTACAGGTAGGTCGACAGTGTAAATTACAGGAAGGTCAACAGGTTTTCATGACAGCTAGAGCCACAGGTGTAAGTTACAGTTAGGTTAACAGGTGTAAATTACAGGTAGATCAACAGGTGTAACTTGCAGGTAGAGCCACAGGTTTGCCTGAGAGGTAGGTCAACAGGTCTTCAGTACAGGTAGGTTCGCTGGTGTCTTACAGGTAGGTCAACAGCTGTTCAGTGCCCATAGATGTTGCTCAACGTTTAGTAAAGGATGCATTTATCAAATATTCACACGCAAGCCCGAATCTAAATAAACGTAAACATGCTTGATCTTTAATTGTCTTTGCTGCAGGTCGTACGAGGCTGAGACGGGTTCGCTGCGAGAGGAGGCCCCGGAGAGTGCCGATGTGGTGGTCATGGGGGGTGGGGTGATCGGCTGTAGCACCCTGTACCACCTGGCCAAGGCGGGCGTCACCAACGCCGTGCTGGTCGAGCGGGATCAGCTGACCTCTGGGACCACGTGGCACACGGCAGGTCAGTCACGAGGGGTGGGGTGATCGGCTGACCTCTGGGACCACGTGGCACACGGCAGGTCAGTCACGGGGGGTGGGGTGATCGGCTGACCTCTGGGACCACGTGGCACACGGCAGGTCAGTCATGGAGGGTGGGGTGATCGGCTGACCTCTGGGACCACGTGGCACACGGCAGGTCAGTCACGGGGGGTGGGGTGATCGGCTGACCTCTGGGACCACGTGGCACACGGCAGGTCAGTCATGGGGGGTGGGGTGATCGGCTGACCTCTGGGACCACGTGGCACACGGCAGGTCAGTCACGGGGGGTGGGGTGATCGGCTGACCTCTGGGACCACGTGGCGCACGGCAGGTCAGTCACGGGGGGGTGGGGGTGATCGGCTGACTTCTGGGACCACGTGGCACACGGCAGGTCAGTCATGGGGGGTGGGGTGATCGGCTGACCTCTGGGACCACGTGGCGCACGGCAGGTCAGTCACGGGGGGGTGGGGGTGATCGGCTGACTTCTGGGACCACGTGGCACACGGCAGGTCAGTCACGGGGGGTGGGATGATCGGCTGACCTCTGGGACCACGTGGCGCACGGCAGGTCAGTCATGGGGGGTGGGGTGATCGGCTGACCTCGGGGACCACGTGGCACACGGCAGGTCAGTCACGGGGGGTGGGGGGATCGGCTGACCTCTGGGACCACGTGGCGCACGGCTGGTCAGTCAATGGGGGTCAGGGGATCGGCTGACCTCTGGGACCACGTGGCACACGGCAGGTCAGTCATGGGGGGTGGGGTGATCGGCTGACTTCTGGGACCACGTGGCACACGGCAGGTCAGTCATGGGGGGTGGGGTGATCGGCTGACCTCTGGGACCACGTGGCGCACGGCAGGTCAGTCATGTGGGCTGGGGTGATCGGCTGACCTCTGGGACCACGTGGCACACGGCAGGTCAGTCATGGGGGGTGGGGTGATCGGCTGACCTCTGGGACCATGTGGCACACGGCAGGTCAGTCACGGGGGGTGGGATGATCGGCTGACCTCTGGGACCACGTGGCGCACGGCAGGTCAGTCATGGGGGGTGGGGTGATCGGCTGACCTCGGGGACCACGTGGCACACGGCAGGTCAGTCACGGGGGGTGGGGGGATCGGCTGACCTCTGGGACCACGTGGCGCACGGCTGGTCAGTCATGGGGGGTGGGGTGATCGGCTGACCTCGGGGACCACGTGGCACACGGCAGGTCAGTCACGGGGGGTGGGGTGATCGGCTGACCTCTGTGACCACGTGGCACACGGCAGGTCTGTCATGGGGGGTGGGGTGATCGGCTGACCTCGGGGACCACGTGGCACACGGCAGGTCAGTCATGGGGGGTGGTGTGATCGGCTGACCTCTGGGACCACGTGGCACACGGCAGGTCAGTCATGGGGGGTGGGGTGATCGGCTGACCTCTGGGACCACGTGGCGCACGGCAGGTCAGTCATGTGGGCTGGGGTGATCGGCTGACCTCTGGGACCACGTGGCACACGGCAGGTCAGTCATGGGGGGTGGGGTGATCGGCTGACCTCTGGGACCATGTGGCACACGGCAGGTCAGTCACGGGGGGTGGGGTGATCGGCTGACCTCTGGGACCACGTGGCGCACGGCAGGTCAGTCATGGGGGGTGGGGTGATCGGCTGACCTCGGGGACCACGTGGCACACGGCAGGTCAGTCACGGGGGGTGGGGGGATCGGCTGACCTCTGGGACCACGTGGCGCACGGCTGGTCAGTCAATGGGGGTCAGGGGATCGGCTGACCTCTGGGACCACGTGGCACACGGCAGGTCAGTCATGGGGGGTGGGGTGATCGGCTGACTTCTGGGACCACGTGGCACACGGCAGGTCAGTCATGGGGGGTGGGGTGATCGGCTGACCTCTGGGACCACGTGGCGCACGGCAGGTCAGTCATGTGGGCTGGGGTGATCGGCTGACCTCTGGGACCACGTGGCACACGGCAGGTCAGTCATGGGGGGTGGGGTGATCGGCTGACCTCTGGGACCATGTGGCACACGGCAGGTCAGTCACGGGGGGTGGGATGATCGGCTGACCTCTGGGACCACGTGGCGCACGGCAGGTCAGTCATGGGGGGTGGGGTGATCGGCTGACCTCGGGGACCACGTGGCACACGGCAGGTCAGTCACGGGGGGTGGGGGGATCGGCTGACCTCTGGCACCACGTGGCGCACGGCTGGTCAGTCATGGGGGGTGGGGTGATCGGCTGACCTCGGGGACCACGTGGCACACGGCAGGTCAGTCACGGGGGGTGGGGTGATCGGCTGACCTCTGTGACCACGTGGCACACGGCAGGTCTGTCATGGGGGGTGGGGTGATCGGCTGACCTCGGGGACCACGTGGCACACGGCAGGTCAGTCATGGGGGGTGGTGTGATCGGCTGACCTCTGGGACCACGTGGCACACGGCAGGTCAGTCATGGGGGGTGGGGTGATCGGCTGACCTCTGGGACCACGTGGCGCACGGCAGGTCAGTCATGTGGGCTGGGGTGATCGGCTGACCTCTGGGACCACGTGGCACACGGCAGGTCAGTCATGGGGGGTGGGGTGATCGGCTGACCTCTGGGACCATGTGGCACACGGCAGGTCAGTCACGGGGGGTGGGGTGATCGGCTGACCTCTGGGACCACGTGGCGCACGGCAGGTCAGTCATGGGGGGTGGGGTGATCGGCTGACCTCGGGGACCACGTGGCACACGGCAGGTCAGTCACGGGGGGTGGGGGGATCGGCTGACCTCTGGGACCACGTGGCGCACGGCTGGTCAGTCATGGGGGGTGGGGTGATCGGCTGACCTCGGGGACCACGTGGCACACGGCAGGTCAGTCACGGGGGGTGGGGTGATCGGCTGACCTCTGTGACCACGTGGCACACGGCAGGTCTGTCATGGGGGGTGGGGTGATCGGCTGACCTCGGGGACCACGTTGCGCACGGCAGGTCAGTCACGGGGGGTGGGGTGATCGGCTGACCTCTAGGACCACGTGGCGCACGGCAGGTCAGTCACGGGAGGTGGGGTGATCGGCTGACCTCTGGGACCACGTGGCTCACGGGAGGTCAGTCACGGGGGGTGGGGTGATCGGCTGACCTCTGGGTCCACATGGTACACGGCAGGTCAGTCAGTCAGGCACAACTCTGAGCTAGACGCGGCGAGGGTTGCTTTAGTGTTGTCCGACATTCAAATATGGTCTCTGTATGTGGCTTAATCTGATAAGAAAATTCCTCAAAATGAAAATGTTGAGCCCTATAACATTTAGGTTTAACTTGATTAGGTTGGATGGAAAAAAAAAATGTCATACTTTTTACCTTTGGCCTTTATCAGGACTGGTAGATATATTCAAAATCTGTTTTACATGGTATATCCAGTGTATATGTGCCGTCTTGCCTCGACAGGCCTCGTGTGGGGGTTACGACCCAGTGACCTGGAAGTAGAACTTCTGCTGCGGAGCAAAGCTCTGATGACGTCACTGGAGGCAGAGACTGGCCTGAGCACGGGATGGATCAACAATGGAGGCCTCTTCATCTCCTCCACCAAGGAACGGATGGACGAGTACAAGCGTCTGCACTCTGTGTGTACAACCTTTTTATGCGTCTGCACTGTGTGTGTACAACCTTATAGCGTCTGCACATTGTGTGTACAACCTTATAGCGTCTGCACATTGTGTGTACAACCTTATAGCGTCTGCAGTCTGTGTGTACAACCTTATAGCGTCTACACTGTGTGTACAATCTTATAGCGTATGCACTGTGTGTACAACCTTATAGCGTCTACAGTCTGTGTGTACAACCTTATAGCGTCTACACTGTGTGTACAATCTTATAGCGTATGCACTGTGTGTACAACCTTATAGCGTCTGCACATTGTGTCTACAACCTTATACCGTCTGCAGACTGTGTGTACAACCTTATAGCGTCTACACTGTGTACAATCTTATAGCGTATGCACTGTGTGTACAACCTTATAGCGTCTGCAGTCTGTGTGTACAACCTTATAGCGTATGCACTGTGTGTACAACCTTATAGCGTCTGCAGTCTGTGTGTACAACCTTATAGCATCTACACTGTTTGTACAACCGTATAGCGTATGCACTGTGTGTACAACCTTATAGCGTCTACAGTCTGTGTGTACAACCTTATAGCGTCTACACTGTGTGTACAATCTTATAGCGTATGCACTGTGTGTACAACCTTATAGCGTCTGCACATTGTGTCTACAACCTTATACCGTCTGCAGACTGTGTGTACAACCTTATAGCGTCTACACTGTGTACAATCTTATAGCGTATGCACTGTGTGTACAACCTTATAGCGTCTGCACATTGTGTGTACAACCTTATAGCGTCTACACTCTGTGTGTGCAACCTTATAGCGTCTACACTCTGTGTGTACAACCTTCTTCCGCCCCAGTTCACTCTGTTTTCAACCTTCTTTTGCTCCTCTGCACTCTGTTTTCAACTTTCTTTCGCTGCTCTTCAATCTGCTATCAACCTTCTTTCGCTCCTCTGCCCTCCGTTTGCAACGTTCTTTCGCCCAGTTCACTCTGTTTTCAACCTTCTTTTGCTCCTCTGCACTCTGTTTTCAACCTTCTTTCGCCCAGTTCACTCTGTTTTCAACCTTCTTTTGCTCCTCTGCACTCTGTTTTCAACTTTCATTCGCCCCAGTCCACTCTGCTATCAACCTTCTGTCGCTCCTCTGCCCTCCGTTTTCAACGTTCTTTCGCACCAGTTTACTCTGTTTTCAACTTTCTCGCACGTTCTCCACTCTTTGCGTATAACCGTATCTAAATGCCAGAAACAGCGTGGAATCAGCAAGTCATTAGAAAGTAATGGTAATGTATGTTATGTTACAAAATCAATTGCAAACATGTTAAGTCGTTGGAACGCCGGTTAAAGTTGTTAATGGATTAATCTTACGTTCATAAGACACTTGAATATCGATTATTCGCTATAGGGTAAAATCCAATTCGTCCAGCACGGTAGCTTTTCCATTGACGCATCTCCAACGATTAACCAATCGAAAATAAAATAAACACAACGGCTGGGAAATAATATTGGCACAGATTGCGGAGACTCGCTCCATGCTCCATGTTAGAGGCAACGAAATGGATTATTGTAGTAAATAGTAGGCGCAAGTCATACGTGAGCTATGCTGAAACTATGGTTTACCCGCCCATGGAAGAACAAGGAAGAACGGTCGGAGACTCATTATAAAATCAGACTGCATCTGTCGCTAGCCTGGGAGTCGCATATTGTTAATACAAGTACTTAAGTTTGTTTTAAAGCAGGCGTATGTCTACATGTCCCCAGCTAGGCAAGGCGTTTGGCGTGGACTCCCATGTCCTGGGTCCAGAAGAGACGAAGAAGCTCTACCCGCTGATGAACGTGGATGATATCTACGCCACCCTGTACTCCCCCTCGGATGGCACAATCGACCCTGCCGGCTACTGCGCCGCCCTCACGCGGGCCGCCAAGCAGAGGGGTGCTAAGGTAAGGTCATTCTGGGGTCAAAGATTTAAGGCAATGTCAGTCTGGCATCAAAATACTAAGGTAGGGTCAGTCTAGTTACAAAGTGTCAAGGTAGAGTCTGTGATGGACATTCACTGCGCTTTCCTCCGTTCAGGCTATCCAGGGCTGTTCTGTGACGGACATTCACTGCGCTTTCCTCCGTTCAGGTTCTCCAGGGCTGTTCTGTGACGGACATTTACTGCGCTTTTCTCCGTTCAGGCTTTCCAGGGCTGTTCTGTGACGGACATTCACTGCGCTTTCCTCCGTTCAGGCTTTCCAGGGCTGTTCTGTGACGGACATTTACTGCGCTTTCCTCCGTTCAGGCTTTCCAGGGCTGTTCTGTGACGGACATTGACTGCGCTTTCTTCCGTTGAGGTTCTCCAGGGCTGTTCTGTGACGGACATTGACTGCGCTTTGCTCTATTCAGGTTCTCCAGGGCTGTTCTGTGACGGACATTGACTACGCTTTCCTCTGTTCAGGGTCTCCAGGGCTGTTCTGTGACGGACATTGACTGCGCTTTCCTCCGTTCAGGTTCTCCAGGGCTTTTCTGTGACGGACATTGACTGCGCTTTCCTCTATTCAGGTTCTCCAGGGCTGTTATGTGACGGACATTGACTGCGCTTTCCTCCTTTTTAGGTTCTCCAGGGCTGTTCTGTGACGGACATTGACTACGCTTTCCTCCGTTCAGGGTCTCCAGGGCTGTTATGTGACGGACATTGACTGCGCTTTCCTCCGTTCAGGTTCTCCAGGGCTGTTCTGTGACGGATATCGACTGCGCTTTCCTCTATTCAGGTTCTCCAGGGCTGTTCTGTGACGGACATTGACTGCGCTTTCCTCCTTTTCAGGTTCTCCAGGGCTGTTCTGTGACGGACATTGACTGCGCTTTCCTCCTTTTCAGGTTTTCCAGGGCTGTTCTGTGACGGACATTGACTGCGCTTTCCTCCGTTCAGGTTCTCCAGGGCGGTTATGTGACGGACATTGACTGCGCTTTGCTCTATTCAGGTTCTCCAGAGCTGTTCTGTGACGGACATTCACTGCGTATTCCTCCGTTGAGGTTCTCCAGGGCTGGTATTTGACGGACATTGACTGCGCTTTCCTCTATTTAGGTTCTCTAGGGCTGTTCTGTGACGGGCATTGACTGCGCTTTCCGCCGTTCAGGTTCTCCAGGGCTGTTCTGTGACGGACATTGACTGCGCTTTCCTCCGTTGAGGTTCTCCAGGGCTGTTCTGTGACGGACATTGACTGCGCTTTCCTCAGTTTAGGGTCTCCAGGGCTGTTACGTGACGGACATTGACTGCGCTTTCCTCCGTTGAGGTTCTCCAGGGCTGTTCTGTGACGGACATTGACTGCGCTTTTCCTCCGTTTAGGTTCTCCAGGGCTGTTCTGTGACGGACATTGACTGCGCTTTCCTCCGTTCAGGGTCTCCAGGGCTGTTCTGTGACGGGCACTGACTGCGCTTTCCTCCGTTGAGGTTCTTTAGGGCTGTTTTGTGACGGGCATTGACTGCGCTTTCCTCCGTTCAGGTCTTTCAGGGCTGTTCTGTGAAGGACATTGATTGCGCTTTCTTCCGTTGAGGTTCTCCAGGGCTGTTCTGTGACGGACATTGACTGCGCTTTCCTCCGTTCAGGGTCTCCAGGGCTGTTCTGTGACGAACATTGACTGCGCTTTCTTCCGTTCAGATTCTCCAGGCTGTTCTGTGACGGACATTGACTGCGCTTTCCTCCGTTCAGGTTCTCCAGGGCTGTTCTGTGACGGGCATTGAAGTGACGAAGGACGACTTTGGTACCGCCAGGGTGCGCGCGGTGGAGACTGATCGAGGCCGCATCAGGACCGATTGTGTCGTCAACAGCGCTGGTGAGACGTGAATTGTTTCCCTTGTATCGTGGGAGTTTGTTGCCCGAAAGCATCGACATTGAAGGAAAATCAAGAATTAAAACCAATTCTTAATTGCACTATTAAGCCCTCCCATAGTGCAGAGCAAGATAATATAGAACAGTATCGTGTAGAACATTCAGTATAATATTATACAGAGCAGTACGGTACAGAATAATTTTGTGCGGTGTAAAGTGTACAGAATCAAATGATTGTTTACTACATAATAGCACATTACAGAGTAATACCACTCCGTTTTCTAACAATACCCCAAAGTACCCCCGCGTTCCCGCCGCTGCGCCTTGACCTTGACCTTTCTGTGACCGCCAGGGGTGTGGGCCCCCAAGCTGGGTGCCATGGCGGGGGTGCAGGTGCCCTTGGTTGCCATGCGACACGCCTACGTGGTGACGGAGCGGATCGAAGGCGTGCAGAACATGCCGAACGTCCGCGACCACGACGCGTCCGTCTACCTCAAGCTACAGGGGGACGCCCTCTCGGTCGGCGGGTATGAGCAGAACCCCATCTTCTGGGAGAAGGTAACGTCCAGGGAACACGTGGGAACACGCGTAGTTAAGGGACGTAGTTCTGGCACACTCTAGGTTACGCTCCTGAGTGAAACTCGCGTTTCAGTAGTGTCGTGCTAATGCCTTGTAAATAATAACTTCATGATTACTTTCATCAATTTTTTTCTCAAATGAGGTTATTAAAAAGGACGACCAGCTTGCAGACCACGATCAGGGCATGTTACACGCTAGTTGAGGGTCGCCTTTCTTAGTGAACGCGAACCACTGCTTCACCAGTCTGAGTAATGTCATGTCTCTTGTCCTGGTTGACCACCACTGCCAAACGCTACACCGTGTGTCCATGTATTAACAATGTACAAACGCTTACCAACCCTGGATTAACCCTGCATAACCCGTATATAAACCCTCTTTAAACCTTGTGTTAAACCTTTGTTAACCCTGTATATGCCATGTGTTATCCTGCATAAACCCTGTATTAGCCCTGTGTTGACTCTGTATTAACCCTTATTAACCCTGTATTAACGATGTATTAGCCCTGCGATAACTCTATTAACCCTTAATAGCCCTGTATTAACCCTTAGTAACCCTGTATTAACCCTGTGTTAACCCTGTATTAACCCGTATTAGCCCTGTATTAACCCTTATTAAATGTGTATTAACCCTGTGTTAACTCTGTATTAACCCTTATCAGCCCTGTATTAACCTTTTATTACCCCTTATTAGCCCAGTATTAACCTTGTATTACCCTTTATTAGCCTTGTATTAACCTTTTATTAACCCTTTATTAGCCTAGCTCCGTCTGCTGCAGGTCAAGGACGACTTCGCCTTCTCGCTGTTCGACTTGGACTGGGACGTCTTCAGCTTCAACATCGAAGGTTCCATCAACCGTGTTCCCATCATCGAACACACTGGTGTCAAGTCGACAGTCTGTGGTCCAGGTAAGTGGGGGGAGGGGGGGGGGGGCTATTCACTGCCAACGACCCGAACGTACTTGTCTCGGCATAGCTAATCATTTCAACGATGAGCGGTGCTCAGGTTATGCAGCAAACATGTCACAAAAGTAAATTATGTAAATATGATTTATTTGCAATGTCCCCCTTAAAGGGGTGCCGTCCAGCATGATCATTACTAACTGTGTAACTCTCGTAGCGAAAGCTCCAGGCGTTATCACGCCGGTAGATGGCGTCGCAAGCATTGTTCAGATAGATACCCAGTTATGGCGGTCCATCTTCTATGTCAGAGCCCACAAAATGTATTATCGTAGTAAACGTTAGGCATGAGTAATACGTGAGCTATGCTGAAAGCATGGTTCGCTCTTACATTGAAAAACGACAAGTTTAGCCCTTGTGTGCACAAAAGCGACCTAAAACACCAAATCGTTTCATGTTATTTCTTCCAGAGTCGTTCACCGCCGACCACAAGCCGCTGATGGGGGAGTCTCCGGATGTACGTGGTTACTTCTTAGCCTGTGGCTACAACAGCAGCGGCATGATGCTCAGTGAGTGACATTATTACCACTGAGTGACATTGTGGCATGATGCCAAGTAAGTGACATTGTGGTATGATGCAGTGAGTGACATTGTGACATTACTCTCAGTGAATGACATTGTGGCATTCTCACTGAGTGACATTGTGGCATTATTCTCAGTGAGTGACATTGTGGCATTATTCTAAGTGAGTGACTTTATGGCATTATTGTCAGTGAGTGACATTATTGCCAGTGAGTGACATTATTGTCAGTGAGTGACATTATTGTCAGTGAGTGACATTCTGACATTATTCTAAGTGAGTGACTGGCATGATGCTCTGTGAGTGGTTGTGGCATGATGCTCTGTGAGTGACTGGCATGATGCTCTGTGAGTGACTGGCATGATGCTCTGTGAGTGACTGGCATGATGCTCTGTGAGTGACTGGCATGATGCTCTGTGAGTGACTGGCATGATGCTCTGTGAGTGACTGGCATGATGCTCTGAGTGACTGGCATGATGCTCTGTGAGTGACTGGCATGATGTTCTGTGAGTGACTGGCATGATGCTCTGTGAGGGACTGGCATGATGCTCTGTGAGTGACTGGCATGATGCTCTGTGAGTGACTGGCATGATGCTCAGTGAGTGACTGGCATGATGCTCTGTGAGTGACTGGCATGATGCTCTGTGAGTGACTGGCATGATGCTCTGTGAGTGACTGGCATGATGCTCTGTGAGTGACTGTGGCATGATGCTCTGTGAGTGACTGGCATGATGCTCTGTGAGTGACTGGCATGATGCTCGGTGAGTGACTGTGGCATGATGCTCTGTGAGTGACTGGCATGATGCTCTGTGAGTGACTGGCATGATGCTCTGTGAGTGACTGGCATGATGCTCTGTGAGTGACTGGCATGATGCTCTGTGAGTGACTGGCATGATGCTCTGTGAGTGACTGGCATGATGCTCTGTGAGTGACTGGCATGATGCTCTGTGAGTGACTGGCATGATGCTCTGTGAGTGACTGGCATGATGCTCTGTGAGTGACTGGCATGATGCTCTTTGAGTGACTGGCATGATGCTCTGTGAGTGACTGTGGCATGATGCTCTGTGAGTGACTGGCATGATGCTCTGTGAGTGACTGTGGCATGATGCTCTGTGAGTGACTGGCATGATGCTCGGTGAGTGACTGTGGCATGATGCTCTGTGAGTGACTGGCATGATGCTCTGTGAGTGACTGGCATGATGCTCTGTGAGTGACTGGCATGATGCTCTGTGAGTGACTGGCATGATGCTCTGTGAGTGACTGGCATGATGCTCTGTGAGTGACTGGCATGATGCTCTGTGAGTGACTGGCATGATGCTCTGTGACTGGCATGATGCTCTGTGAGTGACTGGCATGATGCTCTGTGAGTGACTGGCATGATGCTCTGTGAGTGACTGGCATGATGCTCTGTGAGTGACTGTGGCATGATGCTCTGTGAGTGACTGGCATGATGCTCTGTGAGTGACTGGCATGATGCTCTGTGAGTGACTGGCATGATGCTCTGTGAGTGACTGTGGCATGATGCTCTGTGAGTGACTGGCATGATTCTCTGTGAGTGACTGGCATGATGCTAAGTGAGTGACTGGCATGATGCTCAGTGAGTGACTGGCATGATGCTCTGTGAGTGACTGTGGCATGATGCTCAGTGAGTGACATTGTGACTCAGTGAGTGACTTCCGTCTATAACCATAGCTCATTAAGTGGCACATTTCTAAGTCTTCTAATAAAGGTTCGTCCGGTATTTGGGCTTCACCGCTAATCGATCGAAATAACGGCAACCAACAGTTGTTTCGTTTTACCCTTTGCGTACACATGGGTGGAAATGCATACTATTGATATCCTGATATTCCTGAGCAATGAAATGTAAAACTTGCACAACGCTTCTATGTAAAAATAAAGAATAAGTACCTTTCTGTTTGTGTATCTTGTTTCGTGGCATTAAACAACACAGTTTTGTGTTTGCCTTTGTATGTAAGGTTCCACTGCCTCAGAGCTGGTCAAATGGATTATCAACGGTCGGCCAGAGCTTGATATGTACTCCTACGACATCAGGTAGGCAGGAGACCCGGCAAGGGGTACAGTGACTTACATCCCAGACACCCTTAGCTCTGCCTCTCATTGTTGTCTTGTTCATCTCTAGAATGAAATAGTAAAATTTTGTAGTTTGCGAGAAACAGGATATAGCTTTCGTTTCCAGATAATTCCTCCATATCAAACGAGAAATGTTTTGTTGTGTCATTCAATATTTTATTCATCAGCTGCTGGAAATTGAGTTATTTTTTGGATATGTGTATGATGTATTAGTCGTGATACACTAATTATTGCTGTCATTTGTCATGCTGTTATTATGCTAACACTTGGTGAATGAACACTTTAAATCGACGCGTTTGTTAATGTCTAACATATAAAAGATAACGTTACTCCACGTTATTAGTAAATTGCTGATCCTTAGCGTCACGTGACCAATAAACCAATAGCGACAAAATACATTTGCATGGTATCTTGGAGTTGCACCCCATTTTCGGGGCAGATTCAGGGTTCCGCATAAGAGTTTGGGTGGGGGTCGACTTGAGTTTGGTTGCGTCGAGTGACTTTCCACACCAGCCATACCTCCTCGTGTTGGCCAGGTACCCATCCACTCTGCTCACTAGCCTTATCACTGACGCCATGTACATATATGACTTCACGTTCAGATCTTCATTGATTGATTTGCTTTGTTTCGTCCCACAGGCGATTCCCGACCAGACTGACAGACAACAAGAAATGGATTAAAGAGCGAAGTCACGAATCCTACGCCAAGAATTACTCCATCGTGTTCCCGTTTGACGAGCCGCTCGCCTCACGCAACATGCGCATGGACGCGCTGTACAATGTAACGTGTTGTCAGGGAAACCACGTGACCCATTCTATGTAACACTCGCGGTGACGTTGTACCAGACGCGCTGTACAATGTAACGTGTTGTCAGGGAAACCACGTGACCCATTCTATGCAACACTCGCGGTGACGTTGTACCAGACGCGCTGTACAATGTAACGTGTTGTCAGGGAAACCACGTGACCCATTCTATGCGACACTCGCGGTGACGTTGTACCAGACGCGCTGTACAATGTAACGTGTTGTCAGGGAAACCACGTGGCCCATTCTATGTAACACTCACTGTGACGTTGTACCAGACGCGCTGTGCAATGTAACGTGTTGTCAGGGAAACAACGTGACCTATTTTATGTAACACTCGCGATGAAGTTTTACCAGTTTGGTTGGTTTCCTGGTATACGTAGGTGGATGCGTAATTCATTATAGCTACTGTACGGAATGGTGATTCGTTCTATAATGCTTAGCCTATACGGGATTCGTTCTTCTGTACACAGCAAGTCGTTTCGTTCAAATGTGCCTCGGTGATGCGTTCTATAATACGTAGCGGCGATTCGTTCTATTATACATGGCGAAGATTCGTTTTATAATACGTAGCGGGGATTCGTTTTATAATACGTAGCGGACATTCGTTTTATAATACGTAGCGGGGATTCGTTTTATAATACGTAGAGGACATTCGCTTTATAATACGTAGCGGGGATTCGTTTTATAATACGTAGCGAAGATTCGTTTTATAATACGTAGAGGACATTCGCTTTATAATACGTAGCGGGATTCGTTTTATAATACGTAGCGAAGATTCGTTTTATAATACGTAGCGGGGATTCGTTCTATTATAGGTAGCGGGGATTTGTTCTTTAATACCAAGCGGAGATATGTTCTATTGAGCCTGAGCCAGTAAAAGGATGCCGGCGAGTAATTTAAGCATGTTTTTTTTGCAAAGTGTTGGAACATAAAAAAAACGTGTACAAAATTCCTTTCGTGAAACAAAGATTGTTTTTCTTGCTGTCTTCAGGAGTTGTGTGAGGCGGGTTGTGTTTACCAAGAGCGGCACGGCTGGGAGAGACCGGGCTGGTTCACCAAGGGCGACCCGTCGCCGGTATGTATACGCATGTACAACAATACCATTTGTACACGCATGTACAACAATGCCATACCAAATGACAACTGTCACCTATGTTCTCAGTGTACTCACATACCCAGCTCTTCCCTTAAAAGATTCTTCAGGAGTCAATTCTCAAGACGTCTGCTAGCTTAGATGTTAAACTGATCTCGTTCTATGAATCATGCCAGCATTCATGCTTGAACGGATTCGTGAATTTCCCGATAAAATAAATGCAATGTGCATGAAATTAGCCCCTGTCATGGACCATTTATTAGTCCTGTATATCGACTAAAGCCTGTCATCAAGGATCTACGTCGATGTGACTTTAATGAAAAGACGAATGACTTATTGCCGTGTTGTGCTTGCCTACCCGAACCGCTGGCAGCCGCTGCCCTATGACTACTATGGTCAGTACGGGAACTCTGCCAACGTCAACAACCGATATGCGGACAAGCTGAAGATGGATTACACGTTTGAGTTCCCTCCTCACCACAAGGAGGTGAGCTATTCCATGGCCTTGACATTCCAAGGTGAGGCTGGTCTGTCCTTGACCCATGCTTTCCTAGTTCTCACCGCATGTATTATCATCTCACTACATTCTTACCTTGTTCACTTCCTTTTTGTTTGATCCTTACCTTGTTCACTTCCTTTTTGTTTGATCCTTACCTTGTTCACATCCTTTTTGTTTGATCCTTACCTTGTTCACTTCCTTTTTGTTTGATCCTTACCTTGTTCACTTCTTTTTGTTTGATCCTTACCTTGTTCACTTCTATTTTGTTTGATCCTTACCTTGTTCACTTTCGTTTTTGTTTGATTCTTACCTTGTACACTTTCTTTTTGTTTTATCCTGACCTTTTCACTTCCTTTTTGTTTGATCCTTATCTTTTCGCTATTTTGCTTACCATTTGTCCAGAGATTACCACGTGAAATGCATGGAACTCTTGATAAAATCGCTTGAAGCATGCTAACGGTATCCTCATATATGTCCTCAATATATGTTGATGGCCCATCACTTGAGCAAGATACTTGAGCAGGAATGTGTTCTGGAATAGCTCTCCCATCTCTGTAGTTGTCACTGTGGGCATGGTCACTTTATGCTGATGTACAATTCCATTCGAACACTTGATTTTATTTTCTTCTCTCGGCGGTAAATACCGGTGCGCCACTGTCATTCTCGCCTGGATTGTGTGGGAAAGACTGATCATCGAATCTCTCTCTCTCCCAAGTAAATTTTTTTTTCTGCCATTATAAAAGGTTAAGACTTTTAAAAGACGAAAGGACCTCGAGTTTTAGCACGGTACTAAATCGTCAAACCTTTTGTCTGTGTATCTGGGGCTGCCTGATGGGTGAACGTTGGTCCCCTCGGTACCTTGCAGATTGGCGACGCCTGTCTGAGCTGTAGAGAGGGTGTTGCCGTCTTCAACATGTCGTACTTCGGCAAGTACTATTTGATCGGCCCCGATGCCCAGAAAGCTGCGGACTGGATCTTTACCAACGATATGACGAAACCAATTGGTAAGGATACGACTTGGGGGATCCGATTCTGTCTTTGATATGTCTACTATTCTGAGGGGAGGGAATACCTTTTCCGATGTCCGCAATTGGCATTCGGTGGAGATTCGCGATCAGTTGTTGCCAATTTTTGGGAATCGTTATTCTGGTTCAACGCGGAGACCCTTTCCCTATTTACCGCGATCCGTTATAGCAGTCTGTGAATTCCTCGATGTTCGCGATATCCCGTTTAAGGTAAGCCACCCATAATAAGCCTCGGCGATTTAGAACAGACCTCGGTAAACCTCGGTAAACCTCGGCGGGCTGTAGCCCTGAGATTTTACGCAGTCTTAATGAAACAAAGCACGAATAAAACACAGCAAAAGAAGTGGTGACATAGGTAAAATAAATGGAGCATCGTATAATGAGCTTCGACGATTTAGAAAAGAACTTTGTAAACATCGATAAACATCGGCGGGTGTCAGCGAAAGGGGAATCTCTAACTCGTTACATCATTCACAGGGGAATCACCAATTCGTGACGTCATTCACTGGGTATTTCCCCGAGAATGGCTCTTAGTAATAAATTCGGAAAATTCAAGCAAAAAACTTCGAGAAAACGTGTAAATAGTTCCGAAAACATTCGTGTATATCACAATTATATCGGCGACCAATATATTTAACCAGATTTATTCAAATGTGAACACAAGGCGTAAATTACTGATAATTGGTGTGAAATAAGCTGCGCCAAAAAATATTTGTGAAATAACATTTTCAAGTTTCAGGACCTGTTTCTCGGGAAATTTGCCCGGCTACCTATATCTTTCTTAATTTTTGTTACAAGAACTATGTTTTTAGAAATTCGTAAAAGTGGTTTGGTGTCAGGATTTTCATTTTTGAAGAAATTATAGCCAATTTTGTGAAGGTGGTGATTTCGAATTTTGGCAAAAACTGTCCTGATTTTGCATAATTGCACTTTATTATTAATGTTAACGTTTTAATGTTCTGTAATTGTCGTATTACCAACCTCTTCTCTATGTCAAATAAGTATATTATGTCTTGAATTTGAATTCTTTCTTGAATTTAAATCCTGAATGCATGTGGGCTTTCCGGAGAGAAGCAGATTGGTTCACCGGAGCAGAAGTTGGTGGCCGGCTTTATATTCCTGCGAGCCTGTTTGCTGTTCGGTATTCTGTGTCTATTCTGTATTCGGTATTCTGTTTACGCGATAATCTAGTCGGCGCAATTTTATGTTGAAATTGTTGCTTCTACAGACTCAACGATTTATAAAACATATGCATCATAATTTTGAGATACTTTTAGTCTTGATGCTCAAATGTAAAAGATCTAAGATGGCGCATGTACGTAGGCTGCTTTAACCACTTGTGGTCATATCGCGTCAATGGGAGAAGGGAAACGCGGAGCCATGTCCCCGGGGTAACCCCCTACTCTTTGCGAACAAGGACACAGACAGGGACACAGCGGGGCTCAAACCATCGATTCACGTGCCGTTAGGCTCTCAGGTGGCCAGAGCGAGCGCTCTAACCCACTGAGCTATCGAGGCGGCCCCTCATTTCCTTGGCTCAGTTTAGTCATACTGTGCATAAACCTGGCCTAAAACACCTGCCTCTAGCCGTGTCGTCATGCTGTCGCCGCAGGGTCGACGGTCTACACGTGCATGTTGAACAAGCTGGGAGGCACCGAGCTAGACCTCACCGTCAGCATCGTCCAACCCGGAAACGCAACTCCATACGCACCAGACTTTAAGGAAGGTAATCCGTATATTTTGTCAATATTATGTTAATAAATATCATGTCACCAGATATCTAAGTGCACCCTTGTCCGTCAATAAACAAAGGGGAATACATAATTATGCTCTTTTACTCATTGCGTAAACGTCCTGGGTCCGTAAGTTCAAACGGCGGGGGCCGATTATTTCGTCCCGCGCCATGCTAATGTCTTATTCTGGCGCGAAATATTCGGCCCCGACCTTTTCGAATTTACGGATCCAGATCACACCTGTTGAATATTGTATCAATGGACTCAAATATGTAGTAGATGTCTGGGCTCATATGACGCTTAACTTGAGCTGACTCTCCGGCCCTACCCTTCCCATTCACTGCTTTCTACTGACGCTTTGGTCCCCGGTTTTCCACAGAGCGTGGCTTCTATCTGGCGGTGGGTGGCGGGGCGGCTCAACACGGCTTCTCCTATATTACAAACATCATACAGGACAAGAATTTCAAATGTCGTCTGCTCGACCACTCGGAGGACATGGCGCTGCTCAGCGTCCAGGGACCCCAGAGGTCCGTGGTCTCCGGCCTCAAGGGCAAAAAAAATAAGAGTGCTATATATGTATCTTATTGTAGAAATAAAATTTAATTTCAATTGTTTGTTCCACAAACTCCGCTCTGGGAGACAGTATCACGACGCCACGGGTCTAATAGCTGGTACGTGCCAAGTTATCAAGATGGTGTCCAGTGTCATTCTTGTCGTAAAACTTTTGAACTAAAAGTCCTATTTTTGGTCTTCATAATTGGTCATTTACACGAGTAACATTGTATCTACATTGGTGGCCTTATTAGTGACTTGAAGCCAAAGTGTAACAGTATTTAAAACTTGGCTCTGGTCTGTAACTCCGAGTGTAACATTTATGATCTCATTTCCCCGACAGTCGCGCCTTACTGCAGGAGCTGGCGGACACTGACCTGGGTGATAGCTGCTTCCCGTTCTCTACACACAAGGTACAGACCCCCGCCTCATCGCTACCTTATAGACTATCTGGGTAATAACTGCTTCCCGTTCTCCACACACAAAGTACAGACCCCGCCTCACCGTTTCCTTATAGACTATCTGGGTAATAACTGCTTCCCGTTCTCCACACACAAGGTACAGACCCCGCCTCACCGTTACCTTATAGACTATCTGGGTGATAACTGCTTCCCGTTCTCCACACACAAGGTACAGACCCCGCCTCACCGTTACCTTATAGACTATCTGGGTGATAACTGCTCCCCGTTCTCCACACACAAGGTACAGACCCCGCCTCATCGTTACCTTATAGACTATCTGGGTGATAACTGCTTCCCGTTCTCCACACACAAGGTACAGACCCCGCCTCATCGCTACCTTATAGACTATCTGGGTGATAACTGCTTCCCGTTCTCCACACACAAGGTACAGACCCCGCCTCATCGTTACCTTATAGACTATCTGGGTGATAACTGCTTCCCGTTCTCCACACACAAGGTACAGACCCCGCCTCACCGTTACCTTATAGACTATCTGGGTGATAACTGCTTCCCGTTCTCCACACACAAGGTACAGAACCCGCCTCACCGTTACCTTATAGACTATCTGGGTGATAACTGCTTCCCGTTCTCCACACACAAGGTACAGACCCCGCCTCATCGTTACCTTATAGACTGTCTGGGTGATAACTGCTTCCCGCTCTCCACACACAAGGTACAGACCCCGCCTCACCGTTACCTTATAGACTATCTGGGTGATAACTGCTTCCCGTTCTCCACACACAAGGTACAGAACCCGCCTCACCGTTACCTTATAGACTATCTGGGTGATAACTGCTTCCCGTTCTCCACACACAAGGTACAGAACCCGCCTCACCGTTACCTTATAGACTATCTGGGTGATAACTGCTTCCCGTTCTCCACACACAAGGTACAGACCCCGCCTCATCGTTACCTTATAGACTGTCTGGGTGATAACTGCTTCCCGTTCTCCACACACAAGGTACAGACCCCGCCTCATCGTTACCTTATAGACTGTCTGGGTGATAACTGCTTCCCGCTCTCCACACACAAGGTACAGACCCCGCCTCACCGTTACCTTATAGACTATCTGGGTAATAACTGTTTCCCGTTCTCTACACACAAGGTACAGACCCCGCCTCACCGTTACCTTATAGACTATCTGGGTGATAACTGCTTCCCGTTCTCTACACACAAGGTACAGACCCCGCCTCACCGTTACCTTATAGACTATCTGGGTGATAACTGCTTCCCGTTCTCCACACACAAGGTACAGACCCCGCCTCATCGTTACCTTATAGACTATCTGGGTAATAACTGCTTCCCGTTCTCCACACACAAGGTACATACCCCGCCTCACCGTTACCTTATAGACTATCTGGGTAATAACTGCTTCCCGTTCTCCACACCCAAGGTACAGACCCCGCCTCATCGTTACCTTATAGACTATCCGGGTGATAACTGCTCCCCGTTCTCCACACACAAGGTACAGACCCCGCCTCATCGTTACCTTATAGACTATCTAGGTGATAACTGCTTCCCGTTCTCCACACACAAGTTACATAACGCCCCCCTCACCGTTACCTTATAGACTATCTGGGTGATAACTGCTTCCCGTTCTCCACACACAAGGTACAGACCCCGCCTCACCGTTACCTTATAGACTATCTGGGTGATAACTGCTTCCCGTTCTCCACACACAAGGTACAGACCCCGCCTCATCGTTACCTTATAGACTATCTGGGTGATAACTGCTTCCCGTTCTCCACACACAAGGTACAGACCCCGCCTCACCGTTACCTTATAGACTATCTGGGTGATAACGGCTTCCCGTTCTCCACACACAAGGTACAGACCCCGCCTCATCGTTACCTTATAGACTATCTGGGTAATAACTGCTTCCCGTTCTCCACACACAAGGTACATACCCCGCCTCACCGTTACCTTATAGACTATCTGGGTAATAACTGCTTCCCGTTCTCTACACCCAAGGTACAGACCCCGCCTCATCGTTACCTTATAGACTATCTGGGTGATAACTGCTTCCCGTTCTCCACACACAAGTTACAGACCCCGCCTCACCGTTACCTTATAGACTATCTGGGTGATAACTGCTTCCCGTTTTCCACACACAAGGTACAGACCCCGCCTCACCGTTACCTTATAGACTATCTGGGTGATAACTGCTTCCCGTTCTCCACACACGTTACAGACCCCGCCTCATCGTTACCTTATAGACTATCTGGGTGATAACTGCTTCCCGTTCTCCACACACAAGGTACAGACCCCGCCTCACCGTTACCTTATAGACTATCTGGGTGATAACGGCTTCCCGTTCTCCACACACAAGGTACAGACCCCGCCTCACCGTTACCTTATAGACTATCTGGGTGATAACGGCTTCCCGTTCTCCACACACAAGGTACAGACCCCGCCTCACCGTTACCTTATAGACTATCTGGGTGATAACTGCTTCCCGTTCTCCACACACAAGGTACAGACCCCGGCTCACCGTTACCTTATAGACTATCTGGGTGATAACTGCTTCCCGTTCTCCACACACAAGGTACAGACCCCGCCTCACCGTTACCTTATAGACTATCTGGGTGATAACTGCTTCCCGTTCTCCACACACAAGGTACAGACCCCGCCTCATCGCTACCTTATAGACTATCTGGGTGATAACTGCTTCCCGTTCTCCACACACAAGGTACAGACCCCGCCTCATCGCTACGCCCACTGGTAGCTTATAGACTAAGTTATGTTCTGCTCAGTTAAACCGTGATCATCTTGATGGTTTGGACGATTGTTGAGTACATGGAAACTCCATCAATTCGTTCTGTTTGATGAAGCTCAGATAAACAAACATATTCTTTATTTTCCAGGTGTTGAATATCGCTGGTCACGCGGTCCGGGCGCTGCGCCTGTCCTTCGTGGGGGAGCTGGGGTGGGAGCTGCACGTGCCTAACGTCTCCGCCGTCCCCGTGTACCGAGCGCTGATGGCGGCGGGACGCACATACGGCGTCGTCAACGCCGGGTACAGAGCCATCGACTCACTGAGTCTGGAGAAAGGTGGGTGGGTGACGTCATCGACTCACTGAGTCTGGAGAAAGGTGGGTGGGTGACGTCATCGACTCGCTGAGTCTGGAGAAAGGTGGGTGGGTGACGTCATCGACTCACTGAGTCTGGAGAAAGGTGGGTGTGTGACGTCATCGACTCACTGAGTCTGGAGAAAGGTACGTGTGTGACGTCATCGACTCACTGAGGCTGGAGAAAGGTACGTGTGTGACGTCATCGACTCACTGAGGCTGGAGAAAGGTACGTGTGTGACGTCATCGACTCACTGAGGCTGGAGAAAGGTACGTGTGTGACGTCATCGACTAACTGAGTCTGGAGAAAGGTAGGTGTGTGACGTCATCGACTAACTGAGTCTGGAGAAAGGTGGGTGTGTGACGTCATCGACTCACTGAGTCTGGAGAAAGGTGGGTGGGTGACGTCATCGACTCACTGAGTCTGGAGAAAGGTGGGTGGGTGACGTCATCGACTCACTGAGTCTGGAGAAAGGTGGGTGTGTGACGTCATCGACTCACTAAGGCTGGAGAAAGGTGGGTGGGTGACGTCATCGGCTCACTGAGGCTGGAGAAAGGTGGGTGTGTGACGTCATCGACTCACTAAGGCTGGAGAAAGGTGGGTGGGTGACGTCATCGACTCACTGAGTCTGGAGAAAGGTGGGTATGTGACGTCATCGACTTGCTGAATCTGGAGAAAGGTGGGTGTGTGACGTCATCGACTCGCTGAATCTGGAGAACAGGTGGCTTTGTGACGTCATCGGCTCACTGAGTCTGGAGAAAGGTGGGTGTGTGACGTCATCGACTCACTGAATCTGGAGAAAGGTGGGTGTGTGACGTCATTGACTCCCTGAGTGTGGATTAAGGTGGGTGTGTGACGTCATCGATTGGCTGAATCTGGAGAAAAGGTGGGTGTGTGACGTCATCGGCTCACTGAGTCTGGAGAAAGGTGGGTGGGTGACGTCATCGACTCGCTGAATCTGGAGAAAAGGTGGGTGTGTGACGTCATCGGCTCACTGAGTCTGGAGAAAGGTGGGTGTGCGACGTCATTGACTCACCGAGTCTGGAGAAAGGTGGGTGTGTGACGTCATCGACGCACTGAGTCTGTTCCGTCGTCGACTCACTCAATGTGGAGAACAGAAATATATGTAAGCTCCCACGTCTAATTACATATCACACATTATTGGGATGTATATATATTGAAAGATGGCCATAATGGGACTGACGTCACTGGTTGGTTGCCCAGGTTACTCGTGAAAAATGCCTGGCGTGTAACACAAATGCAAAAGATCTTTTCGCTTGGAGCGTGTGTGTACAATATGTTAAGTTCAGAGTTCAGTTCGGTAATGATGCTTTTATCGCACATTCTGTATATGGTTGCCTAGGTTACCGCCACTGGCACGCGGACCTGCGTTCTGACGACAGCCCGCTGGAGGCGCTCTTGGGCTTCACCTGCAAGCTCAAGTCACCCACTCCCTTCCTGGGTCGAGAGGCCCTCGAGAGACAGAAGGCCAAAGGGATGAAGAAGAAACTAGTCTACTTTACCATAGATGAGTAAGTCTAGCTGGTTGAAGGCTCCTATTGGCGGTCACTGTAACATTGGAGGCGTATTTCTGAACCCTAGTGTGTATTTATATGTGTTGTTGGCGAAGCTCCTGATCGACACTGCGAAACAGGAAGCCTTGACGCGAGATGTATCGTTGTTATTGACGACCAGATGTCTTGTGAAAGAAAATGGCGTCCAGCAGTTCTTGGCAAAAGAGCTTGTAATATGGAAAAAGACGTTAGTGAAAGGATCCCTTGGTTCGCTAACTAATATGTAAACAAAGAATGTTTTTCTTTCCGTTTCTAATATATTTGCTACATACACCAGCCGCTGAACCTCAGTGGTTAGAGCAGCCGGCGCGCAGAGCCGGCGGTCCTGGGTTCGATACCCGTCGGCGACATCATATAACTTTAGCTCGAAATTCACAGTTCCAAATTGGTTCAGTTGGTTGGTTTAGTCTCATATGATCAAAAAAATTATTCTCAAAAAAACAAAAACAATACAAACTCTGATTATATAATGACAATTTACAACAAGGGCGATACGTGACAAAACATCACAATTACGCTAGGAGATTATATTTTACTATGCATCGAGTCTGAGGAGAAAGTGTTGAAAGTTTATTTTATCTACTTCCCTTTGTTTTCGGGGGCCTCCCTGGTGTAGTGGTTAGCGCACTAGACCGCAGATCAATAGGTCCTGGGTTCGAATCCGGGCTCGGGCACCTAATCTGGGGCATGTTTCATTCCTTCATCCTTCATCGTCTCGGGAGGTTCCTTGGCCCAATTTAGCCTGTATGTGCACAAAAGTGGCCTAAAACACCAACATTCCATTCCATTCCCTTTGTTTTCTGTATATATAGCGTTAATAATGATATTATAGATATACTAACCAAGCCTTGAGGCACTGGTTTCTTCCAGGAACGTCCCCCTCCTGGGCCTGGAGTCGGTTTGGCGCGGGGACCGAGCAGTCGGATTCCTCCGCCGAGGGGACTTCGCCTTCGCTTTGGGCAAGTGCATGGCGGTCGGCTACGTCACGCACCCGGATGGGGAATCCGTGACGTCAGACTTCCTGCGTGCCGGGGACTACCGGCTGGAGCGGATGGGGGACAAGATGGCCGCCCAGATCCATCTCAAGTCTTCCTTCGATCCCAGCAATAAGAGGGTTCGCGGTGTGTACGACGAACCGCTGCCCATACACACGTGATGCCCTTGAGTGACCTTTACCTCAGCGTTCGTGATGCGCGAATCATTGTCGTTATACCTGACTACGATGATCCGGTCATATATTGGCGTCTTAACGCTAATTGACACGGATAATATGCATAATTATGGCTGATTAAATGAGTTATCGGATGCGTATTAATAGATAATTAAGGCGAATTAAAGCGTTCATCTATGCTGACTAAATGGAGTCATTAACAGAGGTTGAATGAGTTAATTATTGCATATTAAATGAGTTGCTTAACGCGTGTTAGATGAATTATTTACCGCACATTAAATGAACTATTTACCACATTATGGAATTAATTCATGAATACATACGAAATGTATAAATTATGACTGGCTGAATGAGTAACACCGGTGACATGCAAATGACAAATCCCAACAAAGTAGTTACTTTATACCGTGGTTAGACATGGCAGCAACGGTGCTTAAAAGTGCTAAAGCCCGATTCGATTCATGCGATTCGATTCATCATGTGTAAGATAACATAGAAATATATATATCACATAGAAAGGGATTTCGCATTGATTCCGCAAAGCGAATGTTGATAATGTATTTTTTTATGACGCCGTATTTTTGCCGTTTAGTCTTGTTGAACATTGCGAGCCTTCGAGGCAGCAGGTGGTGGGTGTTATTATAGTATGTGCATTATGTTGTGTTCTTTTATTGGTTCTTTTATTATTACGCCCTTGTTATCACCTCGTATTCTGCGTTACATATCGAAATAAAAGCTGTGCTCACCTGTGATGATGTTAATAGGCTCTGGTTGTTTGTCATGTAGGGTGTACGCGTCCATACAGGGTGTACGCGTCCATACAGGGTGTACGCGTCCATACAGGGTGTACGCGTCCATACAGGGTGTACGCGTCCATACCGGGTGTACGCGTCTTATACAGGGTGTACGCCTCCATGCAGGGTGTACGCCTCCATACAGAGTACGCGTCTTATACAGGGTGTACGCGTCCATACAGGGTGTACGCCTCCATACAGGGTGTACGCGTCTTATACAGGGTGTACGCCTCCATGCAGGGTGTACGCCTCCATACAGAGTACGCGTCTTATACAGGGTGTACGCGTCCATACAGGGTGTACGCCTCCATACAGGGTGTACGCGTCCATACAGGGTGTACGCGTCTTATACAGGGTGTACGCGTCCATACAGGGTGTACGCCTCCATGCAGGGTGTACGCCTCCATACAGAGTACGCGTCTTATACAGGGTGTACGCCTCCATACAGGGTGTACGCGTCCATGCAGGGTGTACGCCTCCATACAGGGTGTACGCGTCTTATACAGGGTGTACGCGTCCATACAGGGTGTACGCGTCCATGCAGGGTGTACGCCTCCATACAGGGTGTACGCGTCTTATACAGGGTGTACGCGTCCATACAGGGTGTATGCGTCCATACAGGGTGTACGCGTCCATACAGGGTGTACGCGTCCATACAGGGTGTACGCGTCCATACAGGGTGTACGCGTCCATACAGGGTGTATGCGTCCATACAGGGTGTACGCGTCCATACAGAGTGTACGCGTCCATACAGGGTGTACGCCTCCATACAGGGTGTACGCGTCTTATACAGGGTGTACGCGTCCATAAGAGGGTGTACGTGTCCATACAGGGTGTACGCGTCCATGCAGGGTGTACGCGTCCATACAGAGTGTACGCGTCTTATACAGGGTATACGCGTCCATACAGGGTGTACGCGTCCATACAGGGTGTACGCCTCCATACAGGGTATACGCCTCCATACAGGGTGTACGCGTCTTATACAGGGTGTACGCCTCCATGCAGGGTGTACGCGTCCATACAGGGTGTACGCGTCCATACAGGGTGTACGCCTCCATACAGGGTGTACGCCTCCATACAGGGTGTACGCGTCTTATACAGGGTGTACGCCTCCATGCAGGGTGTACGCGTCCATACAGGGTGTACGCGTCCATACAGGGTGTACGCGTCCATACAGGGTGTACGCCTCCATACAGGGTGTACGCGTCCATACAGGGTGTACGCCTCCATGCAGGGTGTACGCCTCCATACAGAGTACGCGTCTTATACAGGGTGTACGCCTCCATGCAGGGTGTACGCGTCCATACAGGGTGTACGCGTCCATACAGGGTGTACCCGTCCATACAGGGTGTACGCCTCCATACAGGGTGTACGCGTCCATACAGGGTGTACGCGTCTTATACAGGGTGTACGCCTCCATGCAGGGTGTACGCCTCCATACAGAGTACGCGTCTTATACAGGGTGTACGCCTCCATACAGGGTGTACGCGTCCATACAGGGTGTACGCGTCCATAAGAGGGTGTACGCGTCCATACAGGGTGTACGCCTCCATACAGGGTGTACGCGTCCATACAGGGTGTACGCCTCCATACAGAGTACGCGTCTTATACAGGGTGTACGCGTCTTATACAGGGTGTACGCCTCCATGCAGGGTGTACGCGTCCATACAGGGTGTACGCGTCCATACAGGGTGTACGCCTCCATACAGGGTGTACGCCTCCATACAGGGTGTACGCGTCTTATACAGGGTGTACGCCTCCATGCAGGGTGTACGCGTCCATACAGGGTGTACGCGTCCATACAGGGTGTACGCGTCCATACAGGGTGTACGCCTCCATACAGGGTGTACGCGTCCATACAGGGTGTACGCGTCTTATACAGGGTGTACGCCTCCATGCAGGGTGTACGCCTCCATACAGAGTACGCGTCTTATACAGGGTGTACGCCTCCATACAGGGTGTACGCGTCCATACAGGGTGTACGCGTCTTATACAGGGTGTACGCGTCTATACAAGGTGTACGCGTCCATACAGGGTGTATGCGTCCATACAGGGTGTACGCGTCCATACAGGGTGTACGCGTCCATACAGGGTGTATGCGTCCATACAGGGTGTACGCGTCCATACAGAGTGTACGCGTCCATAAGAGGGTGTACGCGTCCATACAGGGTGTACGCCTCCATACAGGGTGTACGCGTCCATACAGGGTGTACGCCTCCATAAGAGGGTGTACGTGTCCATACAGGGTGTACGCGTCCATAAGAGGGTGTACGCGTCCATACAGAGTGTACGCGTCCATAAGAGGGTGTACGTGTCCATACAGGGTGTACGCGCCCATATAGGGTGTACGCGGCCATATAGGGTGTACGCGTCCATACAGGGTGTACGCGTCGATACAGGGTGTACGCGTCCATATAGGGTGTACGCGTCCATACAGAGTGTACGCGTTCATAAGAGGGCGGACACGCCCATACAGGATGTACACGTCCATACAGGGTGTACGCGCCCATATAGGGTGTACGCGTCCATAAATAGTGTACGCGTCCATAAGAGGGTGTACGCGTCAGTACAGGGTGTACGCGTCCATACAGGGTGTACCCGTCTATACAGGGTGTACGCGTCCGTACAGTGTGTACGCGTCCATACAGGGTGTACGCGTCCATACAGGGTGTACGCCTCCATACAGGGTGTACGCGTCTATACCGTGTGTACACGTCCATACAGGGTGTACGCGCCCATATAGGGTGTACGCGTCCATAAATAGTGTACGCGTCCATAAGAGGGTGTACGCGTCAATACAGGGTGTACGCGCCCATATAGGGTGTACGCGTCTATACAGGGTGTACGCGTCCATACAGGGTGTACCCGTCTATACAGGGTGTACGCGTCCGTACAGTGTGTACGCGTCCATACAGGGTGTACGCGTTCATAAAGGGTGTACGCGTCCATACAGGCCGGGTGTACGCGTCCATACAGGATTTACGCGTCCATACAGGGTTTACGCGTCCATAAGAGGGCGTACGCCTCCATACAGGGTGTACGCGTCCATACAGGGTGTACGCGTCCATAAGAGGGTGGACACGTCCATACAGGGTGTACGCGTCCATACAGGGTGTACGCGTCCATACAGGGTGTACGCATCCATACAGGGTGTACGCGTCCATACAGGGCGTACGCGTCCATACAGGGTGTAGGCGTCCATACATGCCGGGTGTACGCGTCTTATACAGGGTGTACGCGTCCATACATGGTGTACGCGTCCATACAGGGTGTACGCCTCCATGCACGGTGTACGCGTTCATACAGGGTGTACGCTTTCAAAGAGGGTGTACGCCTCCATACGGGGTGTACGCGTCCATACAGGGTGTACGCGTCTATAAGAGGGCGTACGCGTCCATATAGGGCGTACGTGTCCATAAGAGGGTGTACGCGTCCATACAGGGTGTACGCCTCCATACAGGGTGTACACCTCCATACAGGGTGTACGCCTCCATAAGAGGGTGTACGCGTCCATACAGGGTGTACGCGTCCATACAGGGTGTACGCCTCCATACAGCGTGTACGCATCCATACAGGGTGTACGCGTCCATACAGGGTGTACGCGTCCATACAGGGCGTACGCGTCCATACAGGGTGTACGCGTCCATACAGGGTGTACGCGTCCATACAGGGTGTACGCCTCCATACGGGGTGTACGCGTCCATACAGGGTGTACGCGTCTATAAGAGGGCGTACGCGTCCATACAGGGCGTACGTGTCCATAAGAGGGTGTACGCGTCCATACAGGGTGTACGCCTCCATACAGGGTGTACGCCTCCATAAGAGGGTGTACGCGTCCATACAGGGTGTACGCGTCCATACAGGGTGTACGCCTCCATACAGGGTGTACGCATCCATACAGGGTGTACGCATCCATACAGGGTGGACACGTCCATACAGGGTGTACGCGTCCATAAGAGGGTGTATGCGTCCATACAGGGTGTACGCGTCCATACAGGGTGTACACGTCCATACAGGGTGTATGCGTCTATACAGGGTGTACGCGTCCGTACAGTGTGTACGCGTCCATACAGGGTGTACGCGTCCATACAGGGTGTACGCGTTCATACAGGGTGTACGCGTCCATACAGGGTGTACGCGTCCATACAGGGTGCACGCGTCTATACAGGGTGTACGCGTCCATACAGGGTGTACGCGTCCATACAGGGTGTACGCGTTCATAAAGGGTGTACGCGTCCATACAGGCCGGGTGTACGCGTCCATACAGGGTTTACGCGTCCATACAGGGTTTACGCGTCCATAAGAGGGCGTACGCCTCCATACAGGGTGTACGCGTCCATACAGGGTGTACGCGTCCATAAGAGGGTGAACACGTCCTACCTAGATTAAGGCGTCTGACCGAAACTAAACAAGCCCAGACCCACGATTCGTCCGCACGCCAACTTCCACATGGCGAGAGCATAGCCTATATAACTATACTTCAACTGTGGAAACATATAGTATCATTTAGTACAACCCTTAGCAGATAAAACTTCCTCCTTGCGGCCGCCCCATAACACCTCAGTGGCGAATTTGTATCACCTAATGGGGGATCCACACATCCCAGTGGCGATACCGAACTCTCGACGGATCTTACCGCATGTTGGCAGATCCACACATCCCAGTGGCGAGGCCGAACTCTCGACAGATATCTTACCGCATGTTGGAGGATCCACATATGGCAGAGGCGATGCCGAACTCTCGACAGATCTTACCTTGCTAGTTAGTCACGTATGAGATAAAGTTACGCTCTCCTACTCTGGGGTATATCGCTTCTAACCCATCTGCCAGATGATCTTATATTAAATTTGGTTATCCTACATTATCTGCTCTTCGCGGACCAACCCTCATACCGGGAGTTACAACCTTCTACTAATCTATTGACCTAGACCAGAGAACCCGGCTTCAATGCGCAATCAGGGGCCGGCCCGGTAGCTCAGTGGGTTAGAGCGCTTGCCTCTATAGTGGCCACGGGAGAGCATAGCCTAACGGCACGTGGATCGATGGTTTGAGCCCCGCTGTGGCCATGTCTGTATGATCGCAGGATAAAGATCCCATGTCTTTCTTCGCAAAGAGTAGGGGGTATGCCTCCGCTCTCCCTTCCTTCTCCCATTGACGCGATATGACCAAAAGTGGTAAAAAGCGGAGCTCCCCAGCGCACCGTATCGGTCGCGTAGGGGACGGCGCCAGCGCAGTAAACTGGCGCCCTCTGTCGTGAGAAGAGTGCTCTGACAACCTGTCAACATGGCGAATACTGTTCAGTATTTTGGCCGGGTTGTAAAACGCTTTCCGAAGTACGCCCTGGCAGCGGCCCATGTGAAATCTGTCAATTACTGCACCCAAAGAGGTATATACATTGCCCATAAACTGCCTTGTTGGTTCTTGTCATAAATAATTACTGGATATTGCTGTTCACTTGCTTCACCGATTCGGCGAAAGTTCGTTATTAGCCCATTATCGCTCAGTTTGTTAAGTAAATAATAGTTTGAAGATTTTTTTGATTTTCAGGAACCAATTGTAAATGTCAGTTCATAATACTTCTGCTGCATTGGATTTATGCATCTAATGGTACAGTAGTACCAACTTGTGGAACTGTTATCTATTTCATCACTGGTTCAAACCATTTGTTTGTTATGAATACTGCGGTTATATAACCTGCAATTAGGGTAGTGGCATTTTCTTTCCTTATCAGCTTATCCAGAAATGCTTATTTTAATTCCTCTGACATGACAATAATCAAATGTTAAATGATTGTAACTTTTGAGCAGAGAATAAAGTATAGAATGATCGATATATAACTTTATAATATTAGATATGTGGATATAAATGGGGCATTAAGCTCTGTATTTATGCAGTCTTAGATGGGAACTTTATCTAGGCCAGAAATTTAATCATGACTAAGTGATGAGTTATGGAGATGTAGTACTGGGCTACAGAGTGGAAGACCTATTAAGTATTGATGAAAAGTTCTATGATATAATATAAATTTACCTATATATTAAAATAACCAGACCAGACCATGCAGATCTACAGAAATAAGTTCATTTGCAGATTTATTTATGTAGTATCCAGCATAGGTTCTCCTCTCTTTACTAGCCCAGCAAGTAAGCATAGATTTTGACTGATCTATTTGTATCTATAAATACAATATTGCAGATATTCTTTTATATTAACATTACCAATTTTAATTTATTTTCCTGGTATGCCAAGGCTGTTGTGTGATCTTAGAATGAGCTGATATTATGGGAAAATTTCTACAGTATTAATCGGGTAATACAGTGCACTTCGGTTAATTGCAACAGCGATTATCCGAAGTTACGATTATCTGAAGTTGGTGACTTTGACTGGTCAGAGTGCACTACATGTTCTAGTTCCATAGATGTAACGTAGTCCGCTCCGATATAGGTCCAGTCATGGATCTACGTTCTATTGGCGGTAGCCATAGCGGCTTGCTTGCAGGACTATACATGTTCATGTATGTACATGTATTGGGTTTAATTACACATCAGATACACAAGTATACACTCATTCATTATAAAACACTGATCATCATTTGAAATTTTAATTCTTATTATTAATGTATTCAGATACAGGAGCTGTTTGAGGATTTAGGGATTTGATCGATTTGCGGACTTAATTGATCCAAAAGTCTGAGAACATCTTCTGTTTGGTTCTGGCTGCCACTGACATGTGGATGTCAGCTTCTAAGTTGTAAAACTGTTTGAATTTGCTGTGGCCTCCCTTCTCGAAGAATCCTGCAGCTAACTTTCATGCATGTTGCAATGAATTTCAGATAAGCAACATCTCAAGTTCTATCATCTCCATAATCAAAAGGAGGACCCGAACAGTTTACAGGTTGAAGGGCAATGAGATGAGGCACACTTCTTGGATTATGAACATGATCGCTCTCATCACGTCTGTTGTTCAAACATGCCACATGTTGCTCAATGCCAATCACCCAAACACAAAGAGACTAAAGAGAATAACAAAGCATGTGGCTTGTATTTGTTGGAGCACCCTGTTAATCCAGTAATAACAACAAAGCTAGAAAGATGTTAAGTGTCTGCTGATAGCGCATTGTCTCTACATGCCCGCTAACAACACCTGGGTTTGACCATGAATGTTGCAATTATCGCGATTAAGCAGAAGTTGCGATTAACCGAAGTGTCATTAAGTGGCGCACTGTAGATGCAAATATTTAAGATAGACTTATATCTGAAGAAATTCCTGCTGATCATGCTGATGTGGATTAATAATTTGATCATTTCAGACTACCTGTGCCAGCAATTACATGTATTACAACTCTTTGAATAGCTTTAACTTTAACCAAATGCAAGGCCTTGATGGTTATCTCTGATATATTTGGCCTAAGACATGGGTTCATATGGCCAGATACATATAGATCGCAATGATGGGGAACTGGCTGTATGCATGCAGGTATTATTAATGACATTAGTGGTAGGGGTGCATGGCGGATTCAGACTTTTAATTAAAACCATAGATCCAATGGCTATTTGATGTTTAGGAAATGTTTCTGTGAAGCAAAAAATATAACCCAACTTGACATGGGTTGATCCTGCTTGGTTGGTCTGGTGGACCAGTTTATCTCAGTTTATCGTGACTTATACCTGGCAGAGCATTGTTTTACATATGCCCCTTATAACCTGGAAAGTACATGTAATGTATAGCTCAGTTGTTTATGCTGTATGGCTATAGTCTACACATTTTGCAGGTCCAATCCAGTTAAGCAGCTATGCCAACAGGACTCACCACTGTGGAGAACTAGATCAGACCTCAGTGGGACAACAAGTGACTTTGTGTGGGTGGCTGCAGTACCAGCGATTGGATGGCCTCTTCGTTACCCTTAGAGACGCCCATGGCACAACACAGATCACACTACCAAAGGAGCAGGTCAGTGAGAATACATGTAACACCATGTCAAATGTCTCATTCTAACAACTAAAAATCCTCAGAGAAATTTCTCTGTCTGTGATACTTTGGTATCACGGACATGCATACATGCATGCATACATGAATTTATGGAAGTAAATTGTAGTAGACATTTTGTCATTACTTTTAAAGCTCCTGCTCTGGTAATTGTTTGAAAAAGTATCTTATCAAGAGGATCTCAGATGGAAATGATCTTTTCATCCTTAGTGCATAAATCCAAAGAAGTTGTGTCCAATAAATGAATAGACTCATTCCTAAGGACACTTTTTTTGACTGACTGGTTCATTTTGTGTGGGAAAATATGGCTTTTGTCATCAAAATTTGCGAATTGCTCCCCTTTTGTTTCTTAAGGTAAAGATAAAAAAAAATAACAATGCATACATTTCTGTAAGATTTAAAATTGGTAATTGGTGAAGAAAGTATTATTTAATTGCAAAATAGCTGTATGAGCAGCTTTATTAAAGGTGATATTGTTAATATTATTCTTCATTAGTATATAATGAATTTTATTATACAGAATGAGGCGTTGCAGGAGGTTGTCACCCACCTACCTAAGGAGACTGTGATAGAAATCACTGGAGAGGTCCAGTCTCGCCCTGAAGGCCAAGAAAATAAAGTATGCTTAACTTAGGAATGCCATTGTCATCACATTTTGTTTATGCATGCCAACGTACATCGCAATATTTATAACTTAATTTAGTATGTGACAATCTTTTCGATGGAAACACTTTTAGACCAGTAATTGTATTTGTCCAAATCAATCATATGTCGACAGATGGCATAGATTATACAAACTGACTTTAGTCTTGTCATTACGAGTTTAACAGTTGACTTCGGATATGTCTCAGTATATATGTGTCCTAAAAGTTGTTATACACCACAAACGGTTTGCGTTTATCAAAAATAGACTTCGCGATTTTCATATGATATATTTAATAATAAATTTTGCGGTCGTTTTTTCCATTTTATCTCGAAGAATTTTTTTCAGCATATCTCACGTATTACTCACGAAGGCCATTTACCACAGCCAATCCTTTTTGTGGACGATGGATCAGTTTTCCAATGAAGAGTCACATCAAATAAATTTTGGTTCATTGCAAGGGGTTGATATGACTTTATATTAATGTTCTTTTCACTTCAGAGCATGCGAACGGGAAATATTGAAGTGGTGGCGTCCGACATGAAAGTACTGAATATCTGCACCAATGACCTGCCGTTTCACATCCATGAATTTCACAAAGTAAGCTGTGAACATTACCTGATGTGATCACACAATGCCGCATTGTAAGTGGGTAGTGGGCCAGTTCAGTTAGATCTAAAAAACGCCCCATTTTGCCGGACGTGTCTCAGTGTCATGTCACGGCATTTAAACCTGCCGGTAAAATAGCGCAGCGCGGTCCATGGCCGCCAATATAGTGACGTCATGACCAACAGCCAATCAGCAGCGAGAGCCGGAAAAATAGCCCCACACAAGCGGTAGCCAGTCATGGTCAAATATCCACTGCTTTTAAACAGGATAAAGATCCCATATCCTTCTTCACAAAGATTAGGGGGTTACCACTCTCCCTTCCTTCTCCCATTGACGCGATATGACCAAAAATGGTTAAAGCGTCCCGAATATACACCACTACTTTGAAAATAAGGAAAGAAAGAAGAGCTTCAACAATGTTCCCCACTAACATGAAACACCCGCCAAATCCGAATACAGTATTCCTCATTGACTTGCCGTCATAACTGGGTATCAGGGAAACCTGGTTGTGTTTAATGAGCTTAATCGATTTTTCGGTTGCGCTGACGACGATTTCGTTGTCTTCGTTACTTTTACTACAGGTAAAGGAACCACTGAGACTCCAGTACAGATACCTGGACATTCGTAATTCAGAACTTCAGAGAAACCTTCGACTGCGATCGGCGATAACGATGCGCATGCGTCACTTCCTGTGTGACACACACGGTAGACTTATATACCATGCATCTCGGAGCAAAATTATCAAGCATTACAGCTTAGCCGTATGTATGTGATGCCCTTTATTGCGACAAGCCTGTATGGTGGAGAACTTAATCATGAACATGTGGAGAGTATCAGAGTCTGCACAAAGAAGGGCGGTATGAAATATTGCAGCTTAGTCTCTTTATGTTGTAACTCAAAAGATGAATAATATTTAATTGCATAGACTGTAGATATCGCACGTAGCTCTGATAAGCATGTCTCAAAGTTGCGGCTCAGTCAAAAATGTAGTGAGATTAGAACAAATCACACTTGCATGCACCATTAATTATTTGGATGCTGACATGTCCACGAAACATGAAGTAATTGCTCCGAATGATGGAGTATCACTTATCGTCTGGTGTCCCCAAATGTTTATACTGAGAACTTTCTGCATGTTTCTTTTTTTTTTTAGGTTTCATTGATGTGGAGACTCCGACTTTGTTTCGCAAGACACCTGGGGTATGTTCCATATTGTCTGTGTCTGTATTAACAGTTTGGGCTGCGATACACGAATAATGTTTCTATGCGAGTGTAAAATCTTTGATTTGTTTCATTTATTCTTCATCTGTGTCATCTATTCGTGTCTATTCGTGCTTGCTATGTAGCTACTTTTGCCATTATGTGGTTGACGATATGTTTACCATTTGCTTCGTCAATCTAGGGTGCAAGGGAATTTGTTGTACCAACGCACACTCCTGGAAAGTTTTACACATTGCCGCAAAGCCCACAACAGGTTTGCTTTCTTAGCTTCAAATAGTGTTATTGTTTTTATCGGTTCTTTGCGTATCGATGAAAGTTGTGATGTAGTGCGTCGCGTTCAAAGACTTTCTTTAATTAATATATTTTATCGATTTCTATGATTATGCAACAATTTAGTTCTTCTGAAGACTGCGGGATATTTGCTTCTTTTTATTTCATGTTCGAATTCCGTATCTTGCACAGTACAATGTTGTCGTCGATACCGCAACAACATGAACATCCTGGTCACTCCACAGCTTGACCTGAAGAAATCTTAAAATCAAAATTAATTAACCCATATTAAAGAGTCAGCTTGATGTTGATATAATTGCCGCAGGCGTCGCTGTAATGTTGTCGCATACCTCTTCCAGTTCAAACAGCTGCTGATGGTAGGCGGCCTAGACCGGTACATGCAGATCGCCCGCTGTTACAGGGATGAGACGGCCAAGCCTGATCGCCAGCCCGAGTTCACACAGGTAGAGGGACCTGGGCGGATTGTATGGTCCATCGTGTCCCTGTAAAATCAGCCACCCAACAATTTGATATAGCCCTTGAACCACACAGGGAAATCATCATGCTTGAACGCTCTATACAAACAAACGCTTATTTATACACGGGCGCTTATTCGAGCAAATACGGTAAATGCTAATAAATTATGAAGTACTACATGTTACGCATGGATTATGTGGGAGTAAAATATTTGTTGGTTTTCCTTTCTTCGTGCTTGCAGCTCGACCTTGAGATGTCCTTCACCAGTCAAGAAGATGTAAAGCAGTTAATCGAAGATCTAATCCGTTTCTCATGGCCAGAGACGCTACCGGAACCGGAAATGCCCTTCCCGCGCATGACATATGGCGAAGCCATTAAGCTCTACGGCAGCGACAAACCGGACACTAGATTTGAAATGCAGGTTAGAGAGTTTAGAGAAAATTAGATCGTTTTCACTTGTGTCATGGCGCTGGACATACATGTTTTGATTTTGCTTTTGATAAAATGTTAGTCATACCATAATACTCAGTTTATTACGTACTTTAAGGATTGAGACCCAAAGTAACTGCAACATATATTGAGGTATATTTAATCTGACCTTGTTTTGCCACAGAGGCGTATGAATCTTAAAATGAGATTGTGAATGGCGTGGGAGTCATTTATTTCATCAAGACTACTAGTATTTTGTGAGACAAAATAAGCACAATGGTCTATATATCTAAGTTCATCCCGGGAAGTCCCGATGGCCCAGCTTAGCCTTTGTGTACACAAAAGCGATCTAAAGGACCAATTGATATACCACATATATGCTATCTTATATAATAAGGATTACATCTCGCTTGTGTATTGGATTTTTTGTTCTAAATAATGATCACTGTTGTTTTCTGATCCCAAAATTTACTTACTGATCAGGTCACTTATCCCGACATGCAATTTGTTTTGTGTTTAGCTGCAAGATATATCGGCTCTCGTCTGTGATGTCACTGACCCCAAGTTGTTCTGGCTGGCCCAAGCGGCCACTCGCTACCCCAAGACCAGTGTACAGGCCATCAACTTCACACAGGCTGCTGTAAGTGGACTCTCCTTCTTTCATATGGGGCCGCCCTAATTAATGGAGTGGGGGTTAGCGCTCCGCCCTGTCTTATGAATGGTGGCTACCAGGCCAGCGGCCATGCCCCCCACCCCCCCCATCGTGAGTCTGGTGGATCGCGGTCCATTGCGCGAGTATTGTGTCCGTGCAGGATAACGATCCCATGTCGTCCTTCAAAGCAATAGGGTCTGTAAGTGACATCACAAGCAGCGCGCGCTCAGCTCCAGCGAATCCAGTTTTGGGTACATGACACTTCACCGTCCCATATACAACACATGGAGAGCTCTTTGTAATGGCGTGAAACCCACAGAAAACCAGCGTCTTTCCATTCAAAACAAGTATGAGTATGAAGGTACGCCCCCAAACATTTACTCCATATGGTTTTCAACTCTAACAGTGCATTCATTTTCAAAACTTCACTGAGTCTAGTTTGAGGCCCATAGTAAAGTATAGGGACCCGCTGACGCGTTGTACCCAGAATGGTTGTTTCTGGAGGTGAGCGCGCGCTGTCTGTGACGTCACTTACAGACCCTATGGTAGTGGGTTGGCCCCGGGGTCATGGCTCCGCTCCACGCTTGATCCTCGTCACGATTGAGGCGGTGGACCTACCGGGTTCCTTTCCTAGCTCGGCGGGTTGCGGGACTGCAGACCAACAGGTCATGGGCTGACGCTCAGACACCTGTATCTGCGGCATGTGTCGTTCCCGGGGTTTTATCCAACCCCATTCCTTGGTCTCGGGTGGCGCAGATGTGCCTTGATGTGCACACCGCAAAATGTTATCTCTGAAACCACTAAATCACTAAATCCAATTTATGTGCTTCATGTATCTCTGTATCCGCTGCATATACCTGTATGGTTCGTCCGAAATGTCTCACTGATGTCTCCCGACGAACTTAAAGCAACTTCCCCTTAAAAGATATTTTAAATGATTAAATGGAAAACATGTATGTCTTGTGATTTTCTGCCCTTGAATGTCCTGCTGAATTGTATTCTTTGTTTTCAGCAACATTTATCCAACAAAGACTTGTCCCACGTCAACTCCGTTTGTAAAGATGTTGTGAAGGGTCAGACTCACCCCACGGTGAGTACGGAACGTTTTACATCAGAGCTCTTCCAGTATCCTGTTAATGTGTCGTCTCTGAGAAACCTCAACAGATATTGAAGTGTGGTGAATACCTGCTGTATCCTAAACCCTTCAGATAAATGCAGTTGTTTGGTTATTATTTTTTTTTAAATCACATGGAAGAGCTTTGTTTTTATTTGTAATATTATGCCTTTTATTTGTCGGAAATATTCGTTTCCGACAAAACGTTATTTTGTCAGATAT
The DNA here is from genome assembly GCA_964019135.1 of Arenicola marina. Taxonomy (NCBI): domain Eukaryota; kingdom Metazoa; phylum Annelida; class Polychaeta; family Arenicolidae; genus Arenicola; species Arenicola marina. The sequence continues at coordinate 11,967,960 of OZ025264.1, forward strand.
CTTCATTTTGTGTTGGTTGAAATTTTTGTCTGATGCGTTGCCTTGTGTTGGTTGGAATTCTTTCCGACAATCATAATATGGATGTCTTCACGATGCCGATCTACGCAAGCACTTTTTGTCCTTATCAAGCAGCCTGCAATGTAGGACCGCTCGGACGTAAAAACAATGGTTTCAGGAGCTTTGAATGCATCCTCGACGCCATTATTGGTTGGCCTGAGAAAGCCAGTGAGTTTCATTTAGTGTTTGCCTTTACGCCCGTTTAGTAATATCCATTGGACGATGAGTTTCAAAACAATCTTGATCTGGAACGCTGTCCCATTTAGTTGGCTCCCATTTAACTTTATTCTATGAAGCTTTTAGAAGAATGCCTGGTTCCCCGTGTCCCTTACCAATGAACCAGCTCTTCTCCCACTGCCAAGAGGCTGGAAACCGGGTCATAACGCCCATTGCCCAGACGCAGGGAACAAGGTCATATCTCCCCCCCCCCCCAAAAAAAAATGCTGAAAAGCAGGGAGCTGAGTCATAACTCATACCAAGAGGCATGGAACTATACCATAATCCCAATCCCAAAAAGCAGGGAACCGGGTCATATGCCAAGAGACCGGGAACCATGTCATATTTCCCAATGCCAAGAGGCGGGGAACCGGGTCATATGGCCTTCCCCTGCCACAAGGCTCTCCTGGCGGCTTGGTACGGCTACTTCCGGTCTATGTTCGGCAGCGACTTCACCGAGAAAAACGTCAGTCACGTGACTTTGCCTGAGTGGCGCACGTTATGACTGAGACAGGATACACAACGCAATCAAAGCATGTAATATAACACTTGTTATATCACACTCTGCGCAATGTTTGTTATAGACGGGCACTTGGCGGGAGACGTTATGACTGAGACAGGATGCACAGCGCAATGTTTGTTATAGACGGGCACTTGGTTGGAGACGGTATGACTGAGACAGGATGCACAGCTCAAGGTTTGTTCTAGAGGGCGCATTTTTTGATAACTCGGTTATCTCCCCAAGGTAAACCGAATATGCATATTACGCATCGGTATACCGCCCGACACTTCTTTCACCCAGGTAGGTGCGCACGCATCCATTCATCATGCCATTCAAACAGCACGGGACATTCGAGAGAAAATGGCGGCTGATTGAAAAGTGACTGTCTAGGCTGGTTCCATTGCCCCTAAATGAATCGGACATGACCGGTGTGAGCATTTATTTCATTGACTTTCGGCATAGCCCTATCGGCAGGTCTGGAAGAGGTTGAGTATGCCGGGCGGCATGCCGGCCCTGGCCCAAAGAAATGCACGTGTACGTGTTCATGGGGTCTAGAAAATGAATGCAAGCAGAATTACGGAATGTGATCACGTAATGTGATGGCGTAATGCTAATGAAGAACGGATTTAAATCCGCATTATCGAGCTACTGACATAATGTGCAAGCTGTGAACTAAGACTCCCCTTGCATAAAACGAGGATAACAATCAATATGCAATGAAGAATATGTGACGTTGGCGACTGTATTCTGTACGTATTGGTTGAGATTGGATAGTTGATGGCCCTTATCTGCGTATCGGCATCAAATAAGATCAGTTTAATTTAACATCGGTACATTATTATCAACAATAAACATTAAAGCAAGTGTTATTGACTGACAGTGATGAAATGACCTTAATTGGTGAGGTTTTTATACATGTATATGTGATAATGAACTACCATTCGGTCAACTCTTTAAGCTTTACCGATTAGCTATGCGGCAGAACGAATGTGCAAGAGTTAAAGTGACACGAGAAGACATCTGACATTGACAGCATTGCTGGAAATTTCCTGGTAGCTTTATTAAACTGTTTTCCTTTCTTCGGCATGTTCCATAAACTGCAGCCTTGATGCTTTTCTTGAATTTGAATTTATAGTGAACTGTTGTTATTAGGCGACATGAAAATCCACTGATAACTTGGTCGTGGCTGTATCTACTGGTGATACGATCATCCTGCCGTGTTATTCCTGTGATTGGTTCCAGAAGGAGTCCGAGATCTACTGCTCCAGGGTCCTCCAAAGGCTCTTGACTTCAGTTAGAATCATGGTTTAAATTATCCTTTTTTTTTTTCTTTCCCACCTCCGCTTCTCTAGTGGCTGTCGTTACCAAGGGTAATTGGTGTGGTGCTGCGCGAAGGTCGGGAGGAAGGCTCCAGTTTTCTTTCTCCGCTAATTTGTTTACGGCTTGGATATTTCAGCGGCGTTACCCTGACGACAGGAGTGCGCACCGCCTCACTGCGCATCATATCATCACTCGGCTGTCCGACCGTCCGGGAGTTGTCAATCTCTGCCTTCCTCTGCAGACAGGATTATGGCTAGCCATCTGTATCATATTGTTCAAAAAGTCGCATTTCTCATTTGATTTATGACTTTAGTGATATAAACCAAGTCTTGAGCTGGATTAACCGATTTCATAAGTGAGAAATCTAGATTCGCCTAAAACAAATTATTTCGAGACAGATAACTAGACTTAAAACATTATTTTGACACAAATGGCTTTCCGTTGAGTGAACCGGTGTGGGGAGTTGTCTGTTTCACGTCGCGGCGTCCAGGAGTGCCCCGACCCCGAGCGCTGTCTGTGGCGTCATCATGTCGCCCAGACCCTCAGTTATCCTCACCACCAGGCACTGCGACCAATACCCAGTTTTTTTTCATTTTTTTTTTATAGCAACCCTTGTGTCTCCCAGCTCTCCGACCCCATCCCCACTCCTCCCACCCCTCGACCCCTACCCAGCCCCAGCCTCCCCTCCTCTGCCCCACCCACACTAGACGATCGAGTCCAACAAACATGCGGTTTAGATGCTCATCCCGCCCGTCGCATAAGAGCGCAAACAGAAGAGCTACGTGAAGCAAAATCCAATTGGCTCCGTCCTATTTAGGTTACGTCTGCCGTGCCCAGTATATCCAACCTACAGTGTCAGATGCCGCTGGAGCACATCCCGCAAAATGGTACTCTGTGTTTTGTTATTGCGCTTGCCTTGTGCCGAATTACGAGAAAGTAAATTTCATTTGAAAGCGTTCTCCGGGACTGGATGGTTTGTATCGCTCCGCCGGTACCCAACGAATAGAATGTAGGGGCTCCTCGTCGTTAGACAAAAAGAACTGATGTAACCGAGAAATACAATTGGAAATACGTGTCGAATTTACTGATTTTTCGGGAAAAGGTTACGTTTTTGACTTATAAGCCCTAATGCAGACCTATCGCACAGCATGAGAGATTTAAATTCAATGCATATAAATTCGCGGAGGTTTGTCTGGGTGGTAACCTGAAGCCACACAACCAGCCTCCCTTGCTTCATATTGATTTTTCAAACTTACATTACTTAAGTCTAAATAGAATTTTTTGTCCAGTGCATATATAGAACTCTGAACTCCGATAGACTCAGCACCTTTAACAACCGATACTTTTTGCTATTACAGCAGTCGTTTTCTAATGAATAAGTCGGCTTTGTTTCCCATACACTCCGCTAGTGGCTGCGTTATACCAGACGAATGGAGGGAAATCTAGCGAATGGTAAGAGGGAAAAAATGTGGTCTCCGAAGAATATCGCAAGTTCTGGATATTCCCTTTTCCCAATTGCTGCATCGGTGCCTCCTCTACCGACCGTTCCATTGAAGCTGATATCTTGACCTAGACTTCATACCTCGCCACAATACAGTCTCATCGTCACTTCACGATAATAAATATTCATACAGGGTCCACGTACCGCAATGACGGCTAGGAATAGAAATAAAGTCTACCGTCATATCCTGGCTATTCAGAGAGGCTCATTTTACTAATATGGTGTATTTCCTTTATTGGCCAAGATTGCTTTGTCACATCTTCTTGTGGGCCAATATTGATACAGCAATTTGACATATTATCTGTTCTCCGTGACACTGTCACGCATCCCTGCCCAGCCGGGGTCGGTGTGTTTATCGGTGGGTTTCACTGAAGAGAGTGACCACATTCCAGGCTGTGCAGGAGGGTTCCACGAGGTCGGTGGGTGGCCTTCAGTTGCTGATACCCTTTCGATATCCTGCGTCGGGGTATAACTTGGGTAAAACACCTTCATCCGTGGCAACGACAGGCGTGGTTTTGTGGTCGCGTGGAACCGGCGGCTGCGGCCTTGGGAATCGGTGATGACTGAAGGAAGGAAGACCATGGTGTACCCCTTCAGTCGCGTACTCTTTCTTCCTTTTTCTCAATCTCAGATTCTGCAGCCCGCGTCTCCCACTGTTTCGTCAATTGAGCGTGTCACAAATATTGCTTCATTATCTCCCTGCGCGGGGTTGTCTAATGGCTGTCGAGATTTTCCTCTTGTTTTTGTCTCTGGGTTCCATCGTGAGATCTCAGTTTTCCTGGTGCACTTGGCTTGCTCGGTTTACTTTATCTCCCGCGGGCCCATAACTCATATGAGACAAGGTACATCTGATTCCAAGATCAGGTCACTGCGGATCGACTCTGACCGGGGAGAACCGATCGGTTATGTGGAAATGGAGGAGATTCGGTCGGGGGTGGGCGGGGGGCAGGGATAGGGGTGGGAGATGGGAAGAGGACCCTTCGTTTTGCTTCCTACGTTCCCGGCTCAGTAAATTCCGTGTTATAGCCGTCTGGTCGTGATCTCTCGGGTGGTCCGAATAACAAAGCCAATACCGGTCGGTCGGCGGGCGGAACGGCCGCAGACGACACCGCGCGCAATAAAAAAAGGGCGGGAAAACTGGTGTGCTGTGTCGAATTCCCGCTCTTTCCTTGGTTTGCATCTCGCGTCTTTTATGTCAAATTTTGCCTGGCGAGCGGTGATAAAGGCGTTTGCAAGAGAAGAGAACTCGCTAGAGGCCATGAGGAGAATTGCAACGCAAGGTTTAGCGGAACTCTTCCAAGGTTAAACTCCAAGGAATTGTTCCGTTGTGTCGTCCCCAGCCATGCCGCGTGGGCTGCGAACAAAACACGTGCGTAATGGTTGCAATAGTTATTACCTTTTTTGTCAAGCAACATTTATTACACAGATTTAACAGGATCCTTAATATAACGGTCAGATTTAGAATGCCAGATTGTACATCAATGGCTATCAAGTTGTAATTCGGTAGATATAGGGGATGTTTGATGTTTGCGAATAAGATAATAATCAACGCTTCTAATCGGGTTACATGCGTTTAAGCTTACACAACCACTATACGAATTAAGCAAAGTGGGCCTTAAACACACTCAAAAAACGCTTGATGGATGCTTTTAGTATGCAGAAGGCATGGTTGTAGGCTGTTTCAATGGCAACAACATGATGAGGAGGCTGGGCAAAGGGGCATCTTTGAGGCCGAACATCCCTGCCAAGTATGACGCTATTGATTTTGGTTGGGTCTAGAGGTGATTCCATCCTATGGGCCGTCCATTATTTTTTATGTCTTCCGCAAACAAGACCCTTGGGAGTCCTGTGACTTGCAGCTAAATGTCTTCTACGCCGAGCTGCTACATTTCGTCTGCTCCTGGCTGCGAGATTTCGTTTGCTCCTTGCAGTCAAATGTCGTCTGCTATTCGATGCGGGATTTCGTCTGCTCCCTGCTTTAAAATGTAGTCTGCTCCTTGCAGTTACATGTCGTCTGGTCCTTGCAGTTAAGTATCGCCTGCTCCTTGCCGTTTAACGTCGCCGGCTCTTTGCCGTTCAATGTCGTCTGCTCCTTGCATTGAAATGTCGACTGCTCCTTGTGTAGTTAAATGCCGTCTGCAGCTTTGAGGGTAAATGTAGTCGGCGATTTGCCCCTACATATCGTTTGATCCAAATGCCTTGTTTCCAGATAAATCCTGCCTTGTTTCTTTCTATGTTTGAGGATTGGAATCTGAATAAGGAGAATCAATGACGCTAGTGTTCCGTGGATATGTGTGTTCCGGGTGGAGAAAAGGTCATGTCTAGCGACCTGCATTAAAAGAAGAAGACGGGTGGGTTTCATGCCGAGGACGAATTCTGGGCTACGAAGATTTCCATTCGTAGCCGATAGTTGCGTAAGCTTAGCTCAGAATGCAAAGACACACTGTTACATGTCCTATTGAGGTTGTATTGACGTTATCTCCTAACTTTAGATGAGGATTGACTGATGATACCGTCAATCGGACTCGGCGTGAGTGCCGCTACGCTGTGGATTTTGTGTTTAACGCATTACGGCTGAGTCAAACAAAGTTACAGCAATTCATATACATGTATACCATATATGATGTGATAACGAAAGAATACCGTATCTTGTAAATGTATCTTATAAGGAAAAGAGTTAGTAGTTAACAAGCCCCTTCCTCCGAAAACATATTTCACAGAGAATGCTCCAGCAGATATATGAGCCATGTGAGATAGGGCTCGTTTTACATTAGTCCGATTGGTCCCTCTTAAGTAAAACGGATTAACAAGCTGGTTGGATGTCTTTGTTTGGTATTAATAACGGCATTGTATATTCATTGATGTTGGTTCACATTGGCAGAGCGAGCGACTTTATTCATATCTCCCAAGTAGATAAACTGTTTTATTATGATGCAAATTTGGCCCTTATGGGGGGGGGGTTAAATGGTGCCTATAAATGTCAAATTAATCAGCATAATTGCACATTAATGTGACGTATACTTGATAAACCGTGAAGAACCTCCCCGTCACTCGCTCACGGTAACAACCCTTTGGACATAATTCTGTCAGGGCTGCCCTTACCACTACTATATGACGTCACAGATAACTCGAGATATAAACCAGGAGGGAGGGTAAACTCTACCTTTTTTTAACGAGAACGAGAAGACGGTAACCCGAAAGAGACGCTGGATCTTTTAAATCGATTTTATGGCAGACCGTTTCGTTTATGAATAGCCACCGCCAAAACCAGGTGGCTGTGGTTATACCCGGTGCTTTGAAGAACCTTTATCTCTTGCCCTCAGGGGAAGGGAACCTTAGTTTGAACATCTATATCAAGGAAACATTTAACCTCTCCCTGTTGTAGTTCAGCCCCCAATTTGGTACTGCGCCGGTGGACACGTTCGTGCCATCGGAGCCACTCCAATGGAAGCGATTTTCATATCACCATCGCAGTTGTGAGATGGATTAGAAAACGTCGTCTGTGATATTTGGTCATCTGTGAACAAACAATGCCTGTGATTATTAGATTGCTGGTAGATTGGAACTTCCTTACGAAGACACCAGTCCGATGCCCCAACGTGAAGCCCTATCTTCTACTTTAATCGTATTTTGACAAGATATTATGGACTCCTTAAAACTGTCAGGCGTATTTACTATACGATTATAATCCCGAAGCGGTGTCGCATTGTCGGTTTATTCTTTGTCTTGTGTGTATAGATTTTTTTACCAAGCGATCCGCCAGTGACCCGACACGCGTGGTCTCCAGGCCTCACGGGAAATGTCTCTACCCCCATTTGTGGTAATTGAATTGTCGGAATCAATGTATGGCCTGAGGTTACACAAAAAAGGAAGCTGGCTATGGCTGAGTGGGGGCGAGGACCCCGCGTGTGGCCCCTTCTCATGGGACTTCTACTGCCGTGACGTCTATCCTGTAACAATTCTTCCGTTTTCATTCCTACAAAATCGTCTGTCTGATTACAATTTGTTGTGAGGATGCAAATTTATTTTTTTGCGGAAAGTGGGTGGAAGGCGAATAGTGATACGAGTTGACATTGTTTTTTTGTTTTTTCTCCCGGGCGGGTTGGCTTATATTATCACACAGCCAGACGTGAATAGAATAGAATAGAATAGTAATATAATGTTTTGATCAAAGTCTCGAACGTCAGACTAGATGAAAAAAGGAAACACAAGGAAAAAAATCTCATCGCGTCATGGTCATTACAATATGTAGTGAAGGTAATTTGGTCCTTGTCGTAGTATGTAGATACAGGCAAAATAGGAATATATATGTATATCTATATTATATATATATATATATATATATGATCTAAATATATATATTATCAAAATATATATCTGAAGTAAATATAGGAAACCTCGGCTGGCAAGCTGGTACGATCACGTGGTGCGCACGTGAGCCGTCTTTTTGTTGTCAAGTGGTTGGCGCGGTCACGTGTTGTGTGCGGAGGCCGCCATGTTTTTTCATGGTATCTCGGGGCTGGTACGACCATGGTACGGACCGGAAGGTTCCGTGATCAGCGAAATCTGCAAACAATGTAGATAATACGAACGCAACATGCATGTGATTATAACGTTACTTTCTGGCAAACTGTTTCATTTATATACACTGGGTTGCCATCTTGTATTAATCCGCCGCTGGAAGGTATCCACGTGGTAGAATTTACCCGCAAAGGGTTCGTAATAAAATAGCGCTAATTCTGTATTATGTTTTTTTATCAAGATTTATGTTGTCATCTTTGAGTTTTATCCAGTACGCCACGCACGGCACACAATTTTGCCATTGGACAATTTAAAGCCAATGTTGGTCCTTCTGGTACATTCTGCCGTTCAGTGCGTCACTAGGAGAAGATAAAACCAGATAACCATATCGAAGACAGATTTGCGAGATGGAATACCGTGTTAAAGCAGCTTCTTTGTGAGCGATAAAACAGGCATGGGCAACAGCGGACCTACAACTTATTACTCTTTGTAAGCGATAAACCAGCCATGGGCAACAGCAGACATACAAATTGTTACTCTTTGTGAGCGATAAAACAGGTATGGGCAACAGCAGACATACAACTTGTTACTCTTTGTGAGCGATAAAACAGGTATGGACAACAGCGGACATGCAACTTATTACTCTTTGTGAGCGATAAAACAGCCATAGACAGCAGCAGACATACAACATTACTCTTTGTGAGCGATAAAACAGCAATGGGCAGCAGCGGACATACAACTTATTACTCTTTGTGAGCGATAAAACAGCCATGGACAGCAGCAGCATACAACTTATTACTCTTTGTGGGCGATAAAACATTTACAAATTATTCAATTTTAATGTTTCTTCTTAAGGATCATGAATAGCTATGGAAGCAGATAATATGGGCGTTTCACCTAGTACAGTGTTCCCCATTCCCTGATCTAGTCATAGCCATAACAAAGTTCCTTGCTTTCCTTTGTATTCGTCCTCATTTCGCATTGTTGATAGTGTAATTTGTGGCTCGTGTATTTGGTTAATATGACAGCAGTGATGTGTAACTTGATTCACATGACGGGCGCCCTGGGGACATAACCTGCGTTATACACAATGGAGATCAGTAGTGTCAGCTACCTTTACCAGGGCCTATGGAGCCGCAACATTGTATAGACGTCTGATCAGAGCACTATTGCAGAACGTTATTACTGTCATCAAACTGTCATTACATTGATTTTTGCCATTCACAGACACATCTGTCTCCCACGATATTAAAGAATAACCAACGCTGGAGATGATGATAACTGGCTCACTCAACCATGGCATTAAACCATGGCATTAAACCATGGCATTAAACCATGGCATTAAACCATGGCATTCAATGTCATTGATATTTAGTTGGGTTATTTGTTTGGGGAAGGGAGAGGGGCTGTGCGCGAGATGTCTCCAATAGTACACCGCTGGGGCAGCCACTGGACAACTGGATGAATAATGACATGCGTTGTCGTCCTCACCCATAAACCGATAAACTAACACCACATGAAATAGCGTCCATTACCTAATGATCCCATCGCAAATATGTTCTCCAACGATAACAAAATTAGATGAAAACAACAGTGCCACGGTACCATTGCAATGAGAGTGGTGAATATTCTATGTCCCTTTGTTTTACGAGGATCGATCTTGATGATGGGCTGAGTATGTATGGCAAGCCGTATGACTAGCTTGTACGTCACTATCAACCTATAGGCGACGTGTCTTTTTACTCCGCGTGGTGGCGCAAGGGTTTTTGGGTCACGTGGTGTCCGTTCCCCGCCGTCGGTATCCGGTAATGTGGGCGGCTGGGGGAGGTGGGGGGGGGGGAGGGGTACATGAGTGACCCTGATCCCTGAGACTTAGGGGCGTCTGACGGATGATGTGACAAGTGGGAGGGGGGGGGGGGGTGGTAGGTATGGTTCCAGGGTTGCCAGGTGGGTAAGGGAGGGGGGGCGGGCGTGGAGTGTGGGAGTCCAGGGAGATGGCGTCCCTTGCTCGAGCGCCTTCGGTCTCCTTCATGACTGGGTGGCGGCAAAAGGTAAGGGTGAAGGTGGTGGTGATCAGGGCGGGGGTAGGGGGGGGGGGCAGGGAATCTAATCACCCCTCTCCTGGCGTCCCAAGCGGACGACCCGTGGTTGGGCATGTCCGCCCCACCCCGGGGCAGAGTGGTGAACCTGGGTGGAAAGATTGAGGGCGGGGAGGGGAAGGGGGGTGGCAGATTGGTTTGAGGGTTGGGGTGGCGTGGAGGTGGTCGGGGTGGCAGTCTCCAGGGGTGACCCCTGCGGGAAATCTGGGGGCATCCCGCCAAGTTGCCGCAGTCCGGGAAGAGACATTCATAAATCATCCGACAAGACTCATTTGTCTGACAGCGCCTGGAGCCGGGCCCGAGCGGTCCCCACGGGGGGACAAGGGATGGGTGGGGGGGGAGGCGTGTGGGCGTGCCGACATCTTGTTGACTCGTTACAGAGTGAGGTGTTACACAACTGCTTGGTCCAGGGATAGTTTATCATTGTCCAGGCCAGTTACAACGGAATTAGGCAAAGGATATGAGCGAGACGTGACGTCACAGCACAGCTGAAAATCTTTCCAGGTGGCGGGGTTGTTCGCCATTATGATCGGGGGTAAGAGTAAGGAGTGTGTTTGGGTGAAGGAGGGGGAGGGGGCAGTTTAGTAACTAGGAGACTGGTTGATCGGGCATCATAGTGTTGGATGGCCGGATCTTGTCTAGACACCACTCGGAGCGCCATATATATATACATATAATATCTATAGCCTATCTTGTTTGTCATATACTCGGGGGTTCGTGTTTGCATTTCTTGTGCAATCACTTCCCAGATGCATCCCGACTGATTGTCTCCCTTTTTATATGTGTTTCCCCGACATTAATTATTTCCGTCCATTATTGGACTATCCCGATCTCGCCGATACGAGTGCCCCTAACGGTCAATGTTAGTAACACTTATCATGCACCATGGCATTAAGCTCTGGTCAATCTTCATGACTTCCGGTCTATCTTCATGACTTCCGGTCTATCTTCATGACTTCCGGTCTATCTTCCTGACTTCCTGTCTATCTTCGCGACTTCTGGTCTACCTTCTTGACTTCCGGTCTATCTACCAGCGCTGATTTTATACAGAATATAAATAATCCTTACTCTTATCTTAGATTTGTCTTGCTGGATTTGATTTGTGTATCTTTGTTCAATATAACATTTCATAAAAATGATAGATACATGTATAAACATGTCTGCCTCGGCATTCTAGGATTACTACGTGGTCACGGCAAGAGACATGACAGTCATGGCTCATGGCTCTACTGAACCATTACCGTAAGTGGTGTTCAATCAAGACAAGAGACTTGACAGTGACAGTCGTGGATCTACTGATCTATTACCGTAAGTGGTGTTCAATGAGGACAAGAGACATGACAATCGTGGTTCTACCGACAGTCGTGATTTTACTGAACTTTGACCTTTAATCATCACGTGTGGTAAGACAGCAGCTATAATAGCCGGAATAGAATGCCATACCATTAGAAGTGGCGTCCAGCCGGGACAAGAAACCAGATTTATTACCGTGGGTGATGTTCACTCAGGACAAGAAACAAGATCTATTACCGTGGGTGATGTTCACTCGGGACAAGAAACAGGATCTATTACCGTGGGTGATGTTCACTCGGGACAAGAAACAAGATCTATTACCGTGGGTGATGTTCACTCGGGACAAGAAACAGGATCTATTACCGTGGGTGATGTTTACTCGAGACTAGAAACATGATCTATTACCGTGGGTGATGTTCACTCGGGACAAGAAACAGGATCTATTACCGTGGATGATGTTCACTCGGGGCAAGAAACAAGATCTCTTACCGTGGGTGATGTTACTCGAGACAAGAAACACGATCTATTACCGTGGGTGATGTTCATTCAGGACAAGAAACAGGATCTATTACCGTGGGTGATGTTCATTCAGGAAAACAGGATCTATTACCGTGGGTGATGTTCATTCAGGAAAACAGGATCTATTACCGTGGGTGATGTTCATTCAGGACAAGAAACAGGATCTATTACCTAGGGTGATGGTCAGTGATAGACTGATCTTACCTCCGAGGTTGGGGTTGAGTTGTGACCTTAGGGGTGACCTTAGGGGTCAATGGGATGCGGCGTCCACAGCTGTCTGAGCCGATAGACACAGGAGGATATCCTCCCGGCTTTTGGGACGCATTGTAGTTAATATGTAGAAGGTTAGCGAGTGCCTATGTCTGTGAGTGGCGGCCCCGGGGGAGTGTGTGTGTGGGGGGGGGGGTGAAGGGGGGGAGGGGGGCAAACGACTCGCTATTGGGCCAGGCAGAACTGGTCTCATTTACCAGACTAGTGTCAACAGGGTGCCGCCCCCGGGGGTATCCCCCTCCACTCCACCCCCAACCTCCAAGCCGGCAAAGACCCCGAGCCACTCGCCACGTTATCCAGTAAATACGCCGCCAATTATGGAATTAAGACCCTCAGGAGGGAAGGGGAAATTGGCAGCCCAAGGTAGCCAAAGTGGTATGGATTTCATGGGGTGGCGAGGGCAGGGGTAACGTGGAAGGCGGGGGTAAGGGTT